>CM051354.1:53856352-54449145 GCA_028015215.1 Gynostemma pentaphyllum
GTAAAAACAAAGGACCAACACGTAAAATAAACAAGGTTTCCTTAACATGAAACCAAACTTTACGTAACTTCTTCTTAAACAAGAATAAGCAACACTTTGCTTAATACAAATGGAAAACATAACAATTAGTTTACACAAACTATTTATCATGCAAACAATAACTCCGAGCTCGAAGCACGACAACCTACTAGTCCATTTCCCAAGTTCGGCACTCAAGCTTCAACGCATACTAACTTCCTCATCACGACCTCGATCGCATCCAAACCTGAAAGGTGATAGGTAGCACCTTTGAGCATGACACTAAGTGAGAATAAAAAGAAAAGAAAGTAAATTTACGCATGAAATTCATAGTCAGAAAAGAGTCCAAGCACTTTAGTCTCTCGCCCCTCACTGAGTCTTTGCCTTCACTAGAGAATCAATCTCCTATTCTTAAACCCGTACCCAAACTAAAGTTTTCATATTTCCGGTGTAAACAACGGTGTCATCTAAGTTAACCCCTACACCATCAAAACTAATCAAAACTATAAGGCCCTGTTTGGTATGCAATCTGAAAAGCAGAATTTGAATTTAGTGGATTCTAATGAATTCAGAGTTGTATTCTGTGAATTTGTTGGTTCTGAAACTGTGTTTGGTAACAGATTCAGAATTTATAATTGAGATTCAGAAATTTAAAATATGTGTTTGGTTGGTTACTCAAAAAATTTAAAATCAAATTGTGAATCAGAACAGTGTGAAAATAATACTTCCAACTTTAAATCATTCATTTTTAAGTTTGAAAAAACTAATAATTCATAACTTATAAATTGAAAACATCTTTATCCACATCAACTATAACTATTCTCATTCTTAGGATAAATTTTTCTTTTTAAAAAAATTATAATAAAGATAATAGAAGCATTGCAAGTCTATCAAATAAACTCTTTAGATTAAAACAACTCAGTTTCTTCCAAAAGGAGAACTATACAAGACACAATGAGGTCCATTCTAAAATTCATAAGAACCTAGTGCAACCAAAGAGAGAATTTCTCAATAAAAGAGAATCTGAAAAAATATTTTCACACTGAATGGAGAGACCATTTGGGCATTAAAAACCTCCAATAGCGTAATTCAAATAGTACTACATACAACAATAAGCGGAGAAAAATGTGAGCAACAACCTCCAAAACATATATATATATATATTATTTTATTTTTTATATTTAAATTAATCTTATATATAATTATAAAAAAAAAGTATAAATAAAAAATAGGATATATGAAAAAATAAATTAACATTTTTTCCATCACTTTAGAATTAAGTTTAAGTTAAAAATCAGCTTAAAAACATGCAATTAAAAATTTAATTAAATAAATAAAAGCTAGAACGGACCGGGTCAACCTCGAAAAACGGGCCCTACCTGCCCCAAATCCGAAAATGGGCCCGACTCGTATTTTTATCTCATGTGTTCAAACCCATGGATTAAATTGTGTGGGTGAGGTCAATCTGTGTTTTTCAGTTTTTGAGTTGGATATTTTGGATTCTTGTTTTAGTTGAATTCATTTTTTAGCCTAAAAAAGAAATTGAATCCAAATTGCTTTTTTTTGGATTGTAAACCAAACACGAAACAAAGCAGATTCATTTTATTCATTCAATCCAGATTCATAAAACTGAATCTAGATTGCAAACCAAACAAGCCCTAAGCTCTTACCAAAACACTCAACTACAACCAAACTTATATTTCTTACCTTAAATCAAAACCACTCACCCTTCTTACCCTCCATTCTGTACTTTAAATCAATACCAAACTATATGACTCGATCTTTGACTTGACATAATTAGTAACGTACATAACATAATGAGCATCTCAAAATCAGACATAAGGCATTTTCATCCATTCACAATCGTCATTCAACTCGCTTTTCTTCTCAAGCCGTTACTCGCTCGGTTGCCCATTCATTCGTTCAACAACTACAACTTTCCTTTCCTACCTTCAAGCACATGTTACACTTATAAAATCAGCCGCCAAACACTCAATTTTAATTCCACATTTACCATGAGCCATACACTAATCGAACACCCCATACCGTAACTCGAATCCGTTTTTAATTCCCACTTTCCTAGTCAAAACAAGGCTTGGTTTTGGGCTTTGCTTTCTCCTATAATCTCCATCATATATAACTTATTTTAAACCCAAAAACTTCACAAATAACTCAGTATTTAACAATTATATAAAGTCTGGAACCCAATTTAACCAAAAAGTCACAAAACTAGCCTAAAAAGAGGGGAATGGTTGGCCACTTGGGTGCTTTTCGAGAAATCATTGGCTTGGCTTTCTAACTTGATTTTAATATGTAAAATATGTATTTAGACACCCAAATAAACCAGAATTGAAAGAAATTAAGGAAAAGCTAAGAAAACTCCAAAATTAGGAAAACTTCAAATGGCCAACAATGGAGGTTTTAAATTTGAGTTCCATCCATGGTTTCTTACTCTTTCATGGCAGCTAAAAAAAATGTCAAAGACTTCCATCTTGAGAATTGCCTATTCCATTTGAAAGTTAGCACATAAACCTCTTGGTTAAATCTTAACTAAAAGCCTAATTCACCATACCCCAAAATCATCTTCCAAACTTACATAGCCATAGCACCTTCCATCTAAGTACTAGGTCTCCATCACAAATCCTTGTTCATAACCATTTGTACAAGCCAACAATAACAACTTAAACTTACCAAAATAAATCCCAACACCCTAGAATACTCACATATTCCGTTCTTTTTTTCGGTGAAGGTTTAGCCTACTCTGGTTTTGATTTCAAATTTTCAAGAGTTGGAAAATTGAAATTCCAACCCAAAGTTTCTATGGATGAAAACTCAAGAACATAATTGAAAGAAAATCCCACCTCCAAGAGCCTCTAGCTTGAAATCCTTTAAACAAAGTTTGGAAAGGAGAAATGTGAATGTCATGCAACTCTTTCAAACAAATCCAAGAGCAATGGTGAAGATTAAAAAAAAAACTAAATCCTTCTCTTCTTGTCTTGAGCTGGCAGGCCAAAAGACAAAGATGGGCTACCTGAATACCGTCTTTGTCCCTGATATTCTTATAATGTCTATGCAACTTCCCGCGAAATTCATTCAAAACGTCGATCATTCTATTATGAAGGTAAACTTGGACCGCCTCTCGACTAGGGTCAATAATGAAGTCATCCTATATGTCAATGTATAAAGAGTAAATAGTAGTGATCATCATAAAATATCACAATTATGAAGAAAGTAATAATGTTAGCACTCACCAATAGCCTATGGATCACATTGTTCTTGTCCTTCGGTGTAACGAGCTTCCACTTTACTATATGTCTGGTTGGAATATATGTTCGACAAAGAACCCCAACTTCATTGATGAATACAATAGCATACTGACCAACCGGGACACATAAGTTGTCAGGAATTTCTACTGGGAGTGGTCCTTTATTTTCTTGAACTAGCTGTGCAAGGCTTAGACTTTTGGATGGCTCTCTACGATTAATTGATTGTGAACCTGTATATAGATTGATATATATATTATAAGTTGATAATATATATAATTATATATGTGCCAGTAACATCATGAACATTTATTTAAGACGTACCTGAAGCACTATTACTACCCCATGTCTCTGTACCCGACGTAGTACCAGGAACTATCGAAACTGAAGGGGGCCTACATGGACCAAGTGGAGGTCTACATATGTAATGAATCACTATGTCACAATTGCAATGTATACATTTTAATATATAATATGTATGTTTACACTAATTATATTATATAAAAGACAACGCCTAACCATTAACTAGTCACTAAAATCGGATTCAGATGATGATGTTTCACCAAGTTCTTCCTCGGTTGAATCCTCATTCTCTTCGCTATCATTATCTTGAATGAAAACATCTGAACGACCAGTATTTCCCAAAGCTTGATCCATAATTTCAACATTTATGAATTCAGGTGCTACGTCAGTTCTTATAACTATAATATCGTCTAATGTATCACTGACTTCTGTCTCAAGTGGTACACTATTGATATCATATTCTTCGTTCTCTTCATCACTCTCAATCTCTGGCACATCCAATACTTTCTTCGGTTTTAAAGTTTGTACCACTCGCCATTCATCACCATACTTTATGTCTTCCAAATACAACACTTGTTCGACTTGATTGGCAAGAATGAAAGGTTCGTTAAGATACTACTTACGGGATAGATTAATGGAAAGGTAGCCTAAGTCATTATGGACTCTATTAGGGGATGTGTCTATCCATTCACAATTGAATAAGACAACCCGATTTCCCCCAATGTAGGTACACTCTAAAACCTCAGTTAACAGTCCGTAAAAGCTAATTGAACCAGTGTCGTGTTCACCTGGAACTGATACACCACAACTATGCGTAATATGGAAAGTTGAACGATCGATGGTGTGAAAACGCATGCCGTTTACGCAACATCCACTGTACTAACGAGCTCGAAGATCTGGGCCTAATGACAATGCATATAAGTCCATACTTATTTTTCTCGCACTATGTAGTTCTAGGGCCTGTGACATGAACATTTAATTTATAAAATGTCTAAAAGTATGAAACAATAATTTTTTTAAAATGCCACACTTACATGTGATTTGAACCATGAAGGAAACTGCATCTCTTGTCGTGTGCTTATATTAACGTTTGAACTTTCCATCTCAAGAGTAGCAAAATGTGTCCTATGGTGTAGATAAGTAGTTATTTCGGTAATTCATTTCAAAAGAATGCAATATAGAGAAGTACATGAGTTATGAAAAAAAATTACCGAATAAATGGTACAACTTCGTCACAATTGTTCAAAATGTATCAATGTGCTTTGTTCATGTCCTCCCGTGCTAGCTGTCGTACTATGAATCTCCCTATAGGTCGTGATTGAAGTGTAAAAACTGAAACATCCTTAGTTACACAATTGAGTGATGACCTTTCATCATTACGGTCAATCCTATTATGTCTTGTCTCAATATCTTGCAAATACATTGAACAAAAGCCTATAGACTCATTTATAATATATGCTTCAGCGATAGATCCCTCTGGCCGTGATTTATTCCGAACATATTGTTTTAATGTTCGTAGGCTTCTCTCTATTGGGTACATCCAACTGTACGTTACTGGCCCAATAATCTTGGCCTCATATGGAAGATACACTGATAAGTGCACCATCACATCAAAAAAGGTTGGAGGGAATATTCTTTCAAGTTTGTATAAGATTATGACAATATCTCGTTCCAAACCGGATAATCTTTGAACAAAGACAACGAAAAAAGTTACTAAACTCTGTTATAACCCTATCCACGTTCTTGTCCACAAAACAATGAACAACAAGTGGTAAGAGACGTTGCAAGAGAACATGTGAATCATGACTTTTTAGGCCAGACAACTTTCCTGAATCGACATTCACACATCTTGCAATATCCGAAGCAAAACCATTAGGGAATCTAACATTTTTCAAAAACTTGCATGCTTGAAACCTTTCTTTGGAAGAAAAATTAAACGAGGCCGACAGTTTTACAAATTTATTTCCAGACTTATACACATGCAACTCTTTTCTAATTTTCAAATCATGCAAATCTAACCGTGCCTTCAAAGTATCTTTGTTCTTCCCTTCGATCGAAAATAATGTGTCGATCAAGTTATCACATATATTCTTTTCAATATGCATGACATCTAACTTGTGGCGTATTAGTAGTGTGAACCAATAAGGAAGGGAAAAAAAATACTACACTTTTTCCAGTTGTGATTACAATTAGGATGTTTGCGCTTTTTGTCAATCATGGTTGGATTCTTTCTGGGTTTGGGAAAATGTAAATGATTCAATGTATCCAGTATTTCAGAACCGCTCTTTATTCTCGGACTATCTCTGAACTTTTAAAAACCATTGTGTAATTTGCTTTTACGCATTACATGATCTAATGGTAAATATCTTCGATGACCCATATAACAAATTTTACTTCGCAACCCAAGGGATGATGTATCTTCTAAGCATAGAGGACACGCTTTATAACCCTTTGTAGTCCATCCTGACAAATCACCGTAAGCTAGAAAATCATTAATTGTCAATAAAAGTGCAGCATGCATTTGAAAGAACTCATATTTCGAACTATAGAATGTTCTAATCCCTTCACTCCATAACTCGTGCAACTCCTCAATCAAAGGCTCCAAGTACACATCAATATCTTGCCCTGGTGACTTCGGTCCGGGAATAAGCAATGACATAAAAAAAAGTAGATTCCTTCATGCATTTCCAAGGTGGTAAGTTATACGTTATCAACATCACATGCCACATGCTATAAGATGTACTCATGATACTATGAGGGTTAAAACCATCTGATGCTAACCCTAAACGCACATTTCTAGGATCTAAGGCAAACCATTGATATTTTTTATCAAAATGTTTCCATCCTTGTGCATCTGACGAATGGCGTAAAACACCATCAGTTACCATCCTTTTATCTTTGTGCCATCTCATATCAGAAGTTGTGTGTCTTGAAGCAAACATTCGTTGCAATCTACGCTTAATTGGGAAGTGACACAACACTTTTTGAGGAGTTTTCTTACCCTTCCCATTGGCTACTTTATATCGTGGATCTCCACAAACTGGACATTCCTGACATGCAGCAAATTCTTTTCTATATAACACACAATCGAACTTGCACGCATGTATTTTGTGATACCTTAGACCCAATCCACTAAGCATATTCTTACTAAAGTAGTATGATTCCGGTAATACCGATTCAATTGGTAATGCTTCTTTCAGTAATTGGAGTAGCATATCGAATGACTTATTACTCCACTTATTCAATACCTTTATATGCATCAATTTAACCAAGAAATTGAGAGCCAAAAATTGTGTACATCCGGGGTATAATTCTCTCCCAGCTTCATGCAATAATTAGGAGAAGTCATTATCTAAGGCAATATCATCCTCAACATTTTGACCACCAACATTATCGTTTAACGGTTCTCGCAACTTATGAATAACCTCATACATTTCATCAACCCCTCTCATTCGTAGTTGCATCTAAATTTCCTTCAACACGTGATGTATTTGTAACATAGCTCATAAACTTACTAAGATCCGCTTGCTCACCATGCAAAACCCACCGAGCATAAGTCGGAGACATTCCATTAATATGCAAGTGTCTTTCTATAGTATCAATCTCCCCAAATACCGTGTTCATACATTTCATACAAGGACAACGTGCCCTCCCATTCTCATTGACAACAGTTCTCATTACCTCTAAAAATGACTTAACCCTCTTGACATATTCTGGCAAAATCTGTCCCTAAGTGCTATCCAACTCCTATAAATTATCCAAAAAATAATATAAATTACGTATGCTACTTCAGATTGTTTGTTGAACTCATTCTAACTGATGACTACGATCGAAAATATTTTTGGCTAACTTTGCTGCAGGTTAGCCACACTCAAAGAATGCATGAATTGGTAAAATATGAGATGATAATTTATATTGTGTGGCTAACTTTGGTGCAGGTTAGCCACACCCAAAGAATGCATGAATAGGTAAAATATGATATGACAATTTATATTGTATGGCTAACTTTGCTGCAGGTTAGCCACACACAAAGAATGCATGAATTAATTAAAATTTACATGAATTATATAATAAATACCTATTCGTGTTTTCCATGCTGCAGGATAGCCACACTCAAGTGATGGACGACTTCAAATAACGGTCCCTACCAATTCAACATATGAAATAAATTCAACAAATTAATACAAAAATTGAATTGAGTAAGTGACTATTACTATGAAATTGAAAATAATTTAGAAGTCATTCTTGATAATTTAGAAAACATACAATGAAATTGATTTAAACAGTTATGTAAATGAATTGAGAATGAGAAAGGAATTTAGAAATCATTATCATTTGAGAATGAGGATTTGGAAATCATTAAATCATTCTCATAATTGTCAATGTTATGATTTTTCCAATTTCCCATTCTCTATTCTCCTAACAATTTCAATTGATAATTATGAAACACCTAAGAACATTAAAATGTAATTCATAAGAATTGATAATTATGAAAACCCCCAAACAAAATTTCAAGCTCTAACTCAAATTAATTCCTCAATCAATAAATAAATACCTCAATTAACAAATAAAACTCTAATAACAAAGACAGGTACTTAATTTATAACTAAAACCATTAATTGATTTAAGAACTATCACAAATCTCCAATCTTTAAAAAAAAAAAAAACCCTAACATGGATTTTGGGCCCTAATCTTAAAAAAAAAAAAAACCCATCTAAACCAAATAAAACAAAGAAATATATATTCATAACTAAAAAATGAAAGAAAACCAAGCAAAAACTTACCTCTTTGGCCGGAATCTATGGCTGCCACCGGAGGAAGAGGAAGGGAAAAGAGAAGAGAAAGAAGGGAAATGAAAGACAGCCACCCTCGGGTGGCTGTCTTGAAAGCCAGGGGATTTGCCAGCCAGCGAATTTCGCTGGCAAAGCCTATGGGGCAGACTTAAGAGGGACGCGTCCCTCTTAAGTCACAAAGCCAGCGAATTTTAAAAAAATGTAAAATATTTTTCAAATAAAAAACAAAGCAGCAATTTATGTGCTGGCTTTTATTATAAAAAAAAATATATGTTATGTTGGGCTATGCCAGCGAATTTCGCTGTCTTTGCTTAAAAAAAATTTAAAATATTTTTTAAATAAAAAACAAAGCAGCAATCTATTCCACAAAATAAAAAAAATAAATTATTTTTCTTCTTTATCCTATAATAATTTTATTCATGTTTTTTTTATTTATTAAACACACTAGAAATATTAAATTTAATATTTAAAATAACATATATATAATTGCAATAGATAGGTGGAATTTCAATTTGAAATATTTTAAAATATTTACTATTGAAGTCATATTTGAATTTCATCTAAACCCTAAAATATTTACTATTTCATTTATATTTGAATTTCATTTATTCGTCTCTTAAGTAAACAAAAAAAATATTTTAGGCTTGGGTCCATGTCTCCCCTTAAGTCCCAAGCCCAAAGCCAGCGAAATTCGCTGCCTTCTATTAAAATATATATATATATATATATATATATATATATATATATTGTGTTGGGCTACCATGGATAGAAAAGTCAGCAAAATTCACTGGCTTTTCTATTCCACAAAATAAAAAATTTAAATTATTTTTCTTCTTTTAACATCATTGCCAGCGAAATTACATTTCACTGGCATTGGCTTATGAAAGGCCGGCGAAATTCGCCAGTCTTTCCTGTGTCAATAAACAATGCCGGCGAAATTGTCAATTTCGCCGGTATGTCTCCATCAATGGCGGCGATTTGAATTTTGTCGCCTTTTCCCGGATTTTTTATAGTGAGATATTTAATGGAGTTATTTAGAAGCTAATGAATAAGAATTAATTGATTGAAGGAGTTCAATCAATGTAGTTCTAGATCATTGGAGCTTAGTCCTATAGGTCCATTAAGTCCTTCGAGCTAACGCATGTAATTGAGAACATAAATTAATGATGATTAATTTCTTTGGAAAAATGATTTCAAGTATTTGATTTGAAGTTGTTAAATCAATTAAAGAAAATATAAATAGAGGAATCTATTTGATTAATTAAATGAAATTAAATAGAGGCTATTTGATTATAAAATTAATAGTGAAATTAAATAGAAGAGTCTATTTAATTATAAAATAGAGAGATTAAATTGAAGAGTCTATTTAATTAAATTAATTTTCAATTGCGTCGGTAATGCTTTGCTTGCGAAGGGTATTACCGACTGAGAATCAATATTGTAACATTATTACCGACGTAGCGTTGGTAATGCTCACTCGGAGCATTGCCGATGCTCATTAAATGTACTACCGACGCCCGGTATGACGTTGGTAATGCCTATCAAAATAAAACCCCCAAACGCCTCTGCACAATCAGTTCCAGACTTTTTTTCTTTTCTTCCTCTTCTTCGCGCGACACAGCAACGTCACTCGGCCCGAAAACCTCCATTTTCGGCCATTTTTTAACTGTTTTTCTCCGTTCAAAGCCGTGGATTTTCATTTGCGTGACGTTTAGGTGCTTTTCTATGCTTTATATTCTCAAAATACTTAAGATTTTGAGTGATTTAGGGGTTTAGGGTTTGTTTTTTTTTTTAAATTTTCATTTTGCAATTTAGGTTAATATTGAAGTTTTTCTTTAGAATTTGTTGTGCTTTTGTAAAATATGTGATAGATTGAATAGTTTTTTTAACAATTTCAAGATAATTTCATGTGTTTGTTTTCAATTTTGGTAGTTTTTTTAACAATTTTTTTTATACTAATTTGGTTATTTGCTTTATGGGAAATAATAATTCACCTATAATCAACTTCTCTTCATTTTTCTCCACATGTTCCGTAAATTGCTTTACTCTTGATGGAAGTCATATCTTCCTACCGTTAAATTGCTTGCCCGTTTTGGGTGGTTTTCCATGGTTAGGGTACTCGTACTTAACAATTTTTAACATTTCTTCCAATTTGACAAGTGAAAACATGATTTAGCTGATCATAACAAAATAATTTTAGAAAAGTCTACTTGGAAATCATAAGAAAGAAATTTCAATTTGCATTGCTATTTTATTTTTAATGATGTTTATAGCTGTATTTTTTTTAAATATTCACTAGGTATTTTTCTAGAGATAACTTGTTGAGTAGGTGTAAATTGAGCTGAAGGTTTTCTTTTATAATAAAAGAATAAATATTCTGCAGATTGTCGATGCTCTTTACTACAATGCGTCTTTATTATTCAGCATATTGCAAAAGTTAGGCGTTGACACAAATATCTTTAGTCTTTGGTTGCAGATACTACAACAAGTTGAAAAGAGCGGTGCATGGGTTAATTTTAGAAGGTAAACCATTGATCCATGTTTTTCTTGGTCTATACTTGTGATGTACTCTTGGATGGTTTTGATGCGTTACGTGAATGATCTTCATGTTTCAGGTTATATGATAAAAAAGTTTGCTGCTTGGGATTGACATCTTTGCTTGCACTTCCAGCCGATCAATTACCAGGGGAGGCTCTTGGTCGTGTTTTTAGGGCTACCCTTGATCTCTTAGCTACCTACAAGGATCAAGTTGCTGGTCTATCTGCCTCTCTCTCTTCCCATTAATTACATCTATAAAAGCAGGCTGAATTCTCATTTTTATTAGGCTCCTTTGCACACGCAGAAGCTGCAAAAGAGGAAGAAGCTGAAGAAGATGATGATATGAATAGTATGCCAAGCGATTATGAAGATGATTGGTCTATTTTTCCTTCTCACGTTTCCTATTATTACTTTCCTTATTGAAACTCTTGTTAATTTACAAGTTGTAATCTGGAATATTGGTGTTCTAAGTCTATTGATCTAGTTGAATGATTTTTGTTTTTCTAATTAGATTAGTTTTCTTATGTTGTTTTAATAGATACAACAACTTTTGTATAAAAATGATCAAATTTATATGCATTTTTTTTTTGCCAAAATAGGCTTTACCGACGCCACGTCGGTATTGCCAATATAAACTTTACCGATGCGGCATCGGCAATGTCAATCCAGGCTTTACCGACGCGGCGTCGGCAATGCCAATATAGGCTTTACCGATGCGGCGTCGGTAATGGTCAAAATGATCAAAGCCGACGTGGCATTACCGACGTCACTGCTGACGTTGGCATGACGTCGGCAATGCTTATTACTGACGCCGTTATTGGTATTACCGACGTCTGGCGACGTCGGTAGTACTCCAGTCTTTTGTAGTCTAATGGTTAATAGTTAACCAATTATTTGTATTTTATTTTATTTAAAATATATATATGGAATATCTTAATTTAAATTAATATGATTAATTTAAATGAGTAAGATATGGAATAATTATTTTAAATTAATAAAGATTAATTTAAATAAAGATATGGGATTATCTTATTATGGAATAAAATATTACATCTTAATTATTCAAAATATATTTTATAATATCTTTATTAGTTATTTAATAATTAAAAAGATATTCGAAGATTTTCTGATGCCTTAGTTTTCCTATAAATAGGAACATTGGGATGACCCCAAAACACTCAACTAAAAAAGCAAAAGAAAAGACTCAGGAAAATTCTTCTTCTCCCTCTCTCTCTCTGCCACCACTGCCCATAGGGTAAGGGAAGAAAATTTTCTTCCCTCTTTTTTTATCTAAAGAGGATAGTGCCAACGCATAGAGGGTTAGTATTCTTTTATGCATTTAGTTTTAGATAATATTATACTGCAAGGAAAGATCCTTGAGAATTCCACATGAGCAGTCTTTTATATATAATATTTTTCAAAACTTTATGATGTGAATTAAAATCGATTTTAAAAGGAGTTTTAAAATTGTGGATTTTGCGTTTTGGTTGAATTAGGATTTTGACCTAGGTTTTCTTTTCCTAGAAATTTTGTAAACCTATGATTTGGGTATAGGAAAAATTTGTATTCGTCTTAATCATATGAAAATATCGATCGAAACGACGAAGGAAAGAAAGTCAACTCGATCTCGGCCCGTACCAAAGGAGTCGATACCGCGAGCTGCAGGTGGACAGTACCACCATGGCGACGGCGGCTGGTTGCTTCCGCGCATGGCCGCTACACGAGAAAACAAAGGTTTTAGAGCATCGGCGCCTAGGGTTAAAACCATAGGTGTGCCTCCCCTCGGTTTTTCAAGTTTTTATTTTCTGGAGATCCTGTAGAAGTTCAAGATGAAAATTTAATTTATATTTAGATATAGATTTTTATTTTCATAGATTTGGCCAATATTATCCCAACCAAAATTGCTTATTTATTTATTATATATTAGATATAATTAAATAGTAATCATTCATGCATAAAGTATGTCATAAATAATTATTCCCAATTTAGTGCTCAAATTGGACTTAAAACGAAGAAGTTATGCCCATTTTAGTGTTAAAAAAGGCCCGTCGCCACGTCCTGCAGAAAATCGAAATCTGAGCCAAAAACCCAAAAGTGGTCGCTAAGGCGGTTAGACCCGTCGCCGCGACGACGGGAAAATATTAAAAAATACTTAAATTGGACATTGACATCAGTAGGTTAAAAGATAAAGGCAATGCTAATGTCACGATGACGTCAGCGCATCATGGCTGGCAGCATCCCACGAGAGCGACGTGTCGCTCGTCCAAACCTTATCTCCAAAAGGAAGCGCTCCGGCTCGATAGCGGTCGGCTCTTTGCGGCTCCTCACACAGATCCGGATGCCTGGCAGCGGCTTGACTCGGATGGAGGCTTGGCTTACGCGGCTTGGAGCAGATTTTTTTTATATTTTATCCGATTTTATCACATTTTGGCCTATATAAAGCCCCAATTGAACCATAATTCACGATCCCTTTTTCCCCTATTTTTCTTAGGACTCTTAGATAGTTTTTAATATATTTTCTAGCTAAATTATTTATTCCAACTAGAGGATTATCGATGTTTGGTTCATAATTTTGTGAGGTTTTGTTCTTAATTTTATTCCTATTTTCTCTTTATTCATGCTTTCTCTTTGTATATTTTATTGTTGATTAATTCTTATGCAATAGGGCTCGTTGTTCAATTGTTGTTTTTGCATATTGCTAGTTAGAACGTTAAATCCGTAGTTGTTTAATTGTTCTAATACAAGTAGCATAATAGCATAAATTGATTAAGGACACTTTTTAATTTATCTTATGGGAATTTATGATCTAACTTAAATGAATCTGTCGTATTGTGTTTGTTAGTTAGAATTGGGTTCTTCTCTTTTTAACCCTTTTAATAGGTTAAATCTTATTATCGTATTCTAAGGTTATCTGTTAATTAAGGAAATAGTCATTAGATCGTATCTTGGCTATCGAGAAACTAAGGAAGAGAGCACTTGTTGTTCCGACAACTTCCAACTAATTTAGAGAAGGATTAGGAATGCATGTTTAGGCACTGTTTGGTATGCAATCTGAAAAGTAGAATTTGAATTTAGTGGATTCTAATGAATTCAGAGTTGTATTCTGTGAATTCGTTGGTTCTGAAACTGTGTTTGGTAACAGATCCAGAATTTATAATTGAGATTCAGAAATTTGAAATATGTGTTTGGTTGGTTACTCAAAAAATTTAAAATCAGATTGTGAATCAGAATATGTGTTTAGATCATAATCCAAATTTTGGGTGACCCACTCATAAAAATAATAATTCCAACTTTAAATCATTCATTTTTAAGTTTGAAAAAACTAATAATTCATAACTTATAAATTAGAAACATCTTTATCCGCATCAACTATAACTATTCTCATTCTTAGGATAAATTTTTCTTTTAAAAAAAATTATAATAAAGATAATAGAAGCATTGCAAGTCTATCAAATAAACCCTTTAGATTAAACAACTCAATTTTTTTTCCAAAAGGAGAACTATACAAGACACAATGAGATCCATTCTAAAATTCATAAGAACTTAGTGCAACCAAAGAGAGAATTTCTCAATAAAAGAGAATCTGAAAAAATATTTTCACATTGAATGGAGAGACCATTTGGGCATTGAAAACCTCCAATAGCGTTATTCAAATAGTACTACATACATTAGTAAATAAGAAGCAGAGAAAAATGTGAGCAACAACCTCCAAATAGCGTTATTCAAATAGTACTACATACATTAGTAAACAAGAAGCAGAGAAAAATGTTTTTATAATTATTTTTTATATTTAAATTAATCTTATATATAATTATAAAAATAAAGTATAAATAAAAAATAGGATATAATGAAAAAATAAATTAACTTTTTTTTCTATCACTTTAGAATTAAGTTTAAGTTTAAAAAGTTAAAAATCAGCTTAAAAACATGCAATTAAAAATTTAATTAAATAAATAAAAGCTAGAACGGACCGGGGCAACCTAGAAAAATGGGCACGACCCGACCCGACCCAAATCTACAAAATGGGCCCGACTCGTATTTTTATCTCATGTGTTGAAACCCGTGGATTAAATTGTGTGGGTGAGGTCAATCTGTGTTTTTCAGTTTTTGAGTTGGATAATTTGGATTCTTGTTTTAGTTGAATTCATTTTTTAGCTTAAAAAAGAAATTGAATCCAAATTGCTTTTTTCTGGATTGTAAACCAAACACAAAACAACGCAGATTCCTTTTATTCATTCAATCCAGATTCATAAAACTAAATCTGGATTGCATACCAAACAAGGCCTTAGTAATCGATGATCAAATAAATGAACCATAACCGAGATTAACCTTTAGTTGGAAGCTTTCTCCATTGATTTTCTTTCTTTTTAATTTATTTTCCGCTTTATTTTCAAAACTCAAAACCACCCGTTTTTGTTAACTTTAATTTAATTCTCTTTTCCTTGTGGAGATCGACCTTACCACCACTACTACAAAATTCTAAATCCCAAGAGTAAGTATTTATTTTTGGTGGTTTCGACGCCCATCAATTAATCAGAAAAACTGTTGTGGAGAAGGCATGAAACCAAAAATCAAGAGGAACGGAGGCATGGAAAAGTAAAACTAGAGCAGTTTCTACTATATGACGATGTTTTCGTTCAGCTATACCATTTTACTCAAGAGTATAAGGGCAAGATTTCTGATATAATAAACCCTTATTTTCGAAAAAATGTTTTAAAGTAGAGTTAACAAACTCACCTCCACCATCAGATCTAAAGTTTTTTTACTGGGGAGAGAGTAAATTTTCAGCAAAAGGAACAAAAGTAGAAATAATAGAGGTAGAGAATGGGGAAATGGTGAAAGGGAAGGAAGGCTAGGGGATGATGGTGTAGCAGAATAAGACCACTATGGTCTTCTTGAGTTATTAGTTATAGAAAAGATTAGCCAAGTTGGCCTGAATCAGATTCAACTGATCAAAGGAGGTTTGCCTATCCAGTCTGTTGTTGCGTAAATATGGAAAGCTTCCACGTAGGCAACGAACGTAATTTGTAAGATGAATCGGAGGTAGTGCGATGCTTCGTCGGCGTTCTAGGCAGGTACCTGCACAGGAAAGGAAAAGAACACCGGTGCGGTGCCGGCCTAACACCCTCCGATGCTTAAGTCAGAGCTAGTGTGCCAGAGAGAATTCAAGTAGAATTGTAATAGAAAATATCTTACCAAATGAATGAATTTCTTCTCCTATTTATAGGAGATTAGGTTGATGACATCATCGCGCCACGTGTCACTTCGGGATTGGTCCATGTGTCGGGTATTGAATGGGTGTAGGTGTGTAGGTAGGTGTGTAGGCGCGTAGGTAGGTGGTGTGCACCTACGCTTCTCTGAGGTGGGGGTAGATGCGCGCAGCGCAATAGCGGAGCTTCTTTCTTGGACACAGTCTATGTCTTTGAGATGAGTCCGCGTCTATACGCACCTCTCTTGATGGTATGTCGTTCGCTATTGGTGGAGGTCGGGTCCGTCATGCGTGGCACGCTCATATAACCAGGTTGACATGCGTAGGCCGAAAGAGTTTGAAATTACTTCGTGTCTCTTCGTATGCCCGACACGTGGTCAATTTACCCTTAGCGATATTTTCACCCATAACAGTGGCCCCCTACTCCCAAGTCAGGTTGGGGTAGCTTATGACCACTTGGGAGTGCTCTTGAAGGTGAAATTTTTCTAAGTATTTTCTTAGATGGTCACTACTACCATGCACCTCCACTACTTCAACCCTTCATTAAATTCAAACTCACTATTACATTTGGTTGGTAGGCACTTATTACCCTTGTACCTTCATCACCGATCTAGGCCGTCAATCTTACTTACCATGATCCAAGGGCTAGGAGGAGGCTTGATCCCACTATAAATAAGGGAGAATTTCACACTTCTCATTTCCTATTTTGAGGAAACTTGAGGAAGTTTGTAGCTTGGTAACTTCCCTTACTAAAGATTTCTTTTTACTTTTATGAAGAGTTTCCAATCATGTTTATATTTTTCTAATCTTTGTTCATCTCAACTTTGATTTGTAGCTCCATTCTAGTGTGGGAGTTTTGTCACTTCGACCTTGGTAAGGTGAGTTTGGCAAACTTCTATGTCCATTTGCTTTCCGGATCTATTTTGGTCATTCCCTCTTTGTCGCTTCAAACTACTTAATAACTACTTTCACTACTTTACTTCTCTTGCATTATTTCTATATTTTTTTTTTTTTTTTTTTTTTTAATAACACAGATCAGTGGCAAAAATAAAATAATAATAATAGAGCTCTGCCGGATTACATAGCAGGCCTGTTTTCCCAGCCATATTTGCTCTCTCCCCCTTTGATTTTTAAGGGAATTCAATCTTCCCTTGAAATCAAACGACATAGCAGAGCACCGAACACGAGCTTTGTCCTTTTACATAGCAGAGCCACTTTTCACGACAGAGCTGGCTAGGAGAATACACTTAGAAATCTTAAAATACTGGACCTCTGCAAGTTACACAGCAGACCTGTAGACTTCTTCTTTCTCTTTTTTGCGTTTGGAATTTCGTAACAGCCCTGTTTTCTTTTTGCAAAACTGAGCTACATAGCAGATCAATAAAAAATTTGGGATTATTAACCTGTTCTTTAGCTTTTCCAATAACTTTTGTCGAAGAAGAAGACTATGACTACGTCAAGTGTTATCCGTAGCTTCAATTTTATTTCACGAGAATCGTGGCTTAGCTTGCAGGTGAGTTGAAATACCGAAGAAGTTAATCGTTGATCCTCTGCACGATTACATAGCAGACTCGTAGCAAAATAGAATTAACAGACCAACATACCAACACAAGCAAAAATTACATAGCAATTTCTGATTCTCTTCATAGCCAAGTTGTTTTGACATAGCAAATCTATTCTCTTGCCCAAATGACTGATTTTCCTTGAGCTTTTACACAGCAGGCCTTTGTAATTAACATAGTAGAAAAAGAAACAACAGAACAGATGAACAGAGCAGTAGAAACCGAGTAGCGAGAACAATTTTTTCTTCAGGTATGCTTTATTCCTCCTTAAAATTACTCAACAGAATCGTACTCCTAAGCCAACTTTCTCGTGATTTCTGTAATTTCGAAATCTTTTTGCTTCTTATGCCAATGCTCAAGCTACTTCTTATACCAACTCTCGAGGAGATTAACCTTGAGTAACGTTGGGAGCTTAAGAACGAAATCAATTCTTTGAATAATCTTGTAATCCCGAAATATTGGATTTCTGCACGTTACATAGCAGACCTGTAGCTTCGAGTTTTTATCAAACTGTAGCAGTCCTCTGCAAGTTACACAGCAGACCAGTAGAAAAATACATAGCAGAGCATGCTTTCACCCTTTGATTTTAAGGGGTTCGATTCACTTGAAACCATGAACGCAATCTTCTTCAACTCATGACTCCATAGTTGAGCCGATAGATTTCGATTTTCACGTTTTTGGTTGAAGTAAAATGAAAACACAAGAAGCAGCCTTCAATTTAATTTTTATTTAGAGATCGAGGTTCAGGGCCCATTCGTAGCTTCAATTTTCCAAATCTGACCTTCAGTCTCATCCATGCTGCCTCAATCTCTTCCTCATGGCCGATCATTCCATGGAATCAACGGACATGCTCTTCTTTTCTTTTTATAAGACCACGAAGCCGTCAGCGCCTATACCAGGAAAAACGAAATTCTTCATTTTTCTCTTTACTTTGGACCGAGAATCTGCCCACCTCCATGCTGACCATCTGCCTTCCGTCGCCTATTGCACCAAATCCTTCATCAAATCGAACTGACAGAGACTCGAAGCTTCGGATCTGTCTATCAATGGCGGAGGGGTGTGAGTGTCTCGATCTCTAAGGTTTGAGAGAAGAGAGGATCGAAGAGGTAGAGATACGATTCCACGGATTCCTCATTCAAAATAGGCGTATGTAGCTTCGATCTGAATCAACCCCTTCGTGTTTTCCATGAATTTCCGTTTGAATTGTTTCACCGCTTCAAACGACTTCTTCTTCGTGCTCTCGGCTTGGACATGTTTAACTTGGTTGCTCGAGAGAGAGAGAGAGAGGTCGAGGGGACGAGTGAGAGAGCGAGGGAGAAGTTGAAATCAAAGGGATGAAGAGAGGGTGAAATCGGAGAGGAAGGGGAAAAAACGAGTGCTGTGTTGCTTTGATTTTCCCTTCTCTTTCTTTTTTTTAGATTACAAGGCTACGACCCGTCGACCCATCGACCCGTCTACCCGTCTACCCGGATCCGAACCAGCCTACAACCCGCTCGCCCCTCTTTGGCTCTCGCTGGTCCTGACATGGACGTGGCCCAGCCCTCATTTGGGTTGGGCTGCTTTTGCCAATGCAGCCCATCCTTTTGGACTGGGCTGCTACAACATTTTTTTTTTATTTTTTTTTTTTTCAAATTCCAGCTTGTAAATTCAACCTTCTTCCCTTTCTCCCCCCTCTTTTTTTTTTGTGTAAATTGCAATGCATTGCTAGCTTTACATAAAAAATAACTGAACTATTTTTGATTTCGCAGGGCCACGCACTTTCCAACCTTGAGTAAAGGTAGTGAATTCAATTTCCATTCTTGACTCGAGGTAATGAATTTAATTTCCATTACGCCCTTAGAAATTTTTGACAATATTTTTACTCAGTCGATCCATAAATTTCTCAGATGCTTCTAACAAAATTATTGTTTTTCCTTTGTTGACGTGCTTGAATGTTCACAGCTACACTGCTTACTCAGGGAACCAGGGACAACCCATTCCTCTTTACCAAGAGTCCAGGTATGTTTTTGGTCTTTCCCTTAGTATAAATTCGTTCAAGTAGCGTAGCTTTGTGAGAGTTTTGATAGTAGCTAAGGTAGACCCTTTTCATTCTAGGATGTCTGACGAAGAATCTAGTTACTATACCTGGAGGCCTTGTTGAGCACGGGGGGAAAGTTTCGAGAGCCGAGCAGTCTTCTCCTTCCCAAGATATCGCGATTCGCCCCTATCCATCTACCATTACCATAGAACAATTAGAGTATATCGGGGTGAAATATGACATCCCCTCATCTATTAGCTTACGGTGTCCTGAAGAGGGGGAGACGCCCTTCAACCCTCCCCTTGGGGAGGTAGCCTTTTATTTGAAAATGTTCAAGTGTGGGGTTAGACTCCGGCTTCACTACTTCCCCCAAAAATTTCTACTATTGTCGCGCTTAGCACCCGCCTGACTTGGGCCAAATGGGTGGACTATATTACTCGGGTGTTGGGTTCTTTGGAACCTTAGTAGTGGTGGGGCCCCTCTATCCTATAAAACTTTACATGGTCTCTACCGTCTGAACTCGTTACCTGGAGGGAATTTCATGTATTACCTTACGGCGCGAGGGGAATCAATAGTGGCAAGTCCTTCTTCTGTCAGGAACTGGAAGAATCAATGGTTCTTTGTAGGTGGTGACTGGTTGTCTAATGTTCCTGGACATGATTACGTATACCTGCGTTCCTAGAAAATTCAGGATTCCTGGTAGGCTCACTTTGAGGTGTCTATGTTAACTTCCCAAATAATTTACTTCATCTTTACCATGTTGCATTGCAAGGAAACAACAGGGAGATTTTTCCTTTTTCCGAATTTGCTCGGTCGGTGATCAATCGGATATTGAATATCCCTATCGCGTAGCAAAGACCACCGCTTCTTCTTCTCACGAAAAAGACGATCGATCTCCACCTGGACTTTTTCAACTTGTTTTCGAGGACGCGGCTTCGAGGAAGCCTGGTATGTTTGTTTTGACTCGCTTTCATATTGTTTCATCATACCATAATACTTTACTTCCTTTTTCGGATATGTCGCGTGCCATGTCGTACATTGAGCGATGTCGTCGCCAAGCTCAGCAAGCTTTGATGTGTGAGGCTAACTCCTGGTGATGTGCCCGACGAGGAGCATCGTCGTCGGCCGAGTGCGTGTCAGGTCACCTGAGGTTCATACGCTCTCGGCGCGGTTGCGATTGCTTCCTCTTCTCGTGGCACCCGTCGTTCCTTATCCGAGTTTGAAGGTCCTTACGCTCACGGAGAGAGTGAGGATGAGCTAAGAAGGTACATTGATGAGATTACCACTAACTTCCGGGAAACTCTGATTAACGATCGGGAGGATGCTATTTCGATGAGTACGACTCGGTTGTTCGGTCTTTCCATCCAGGAGTCTTTCAAGGTAAACTTTGACATACTTCATGATTTCTCTCCTACTTTTCATTCTTCTTGTGTGGCTCACTCATTGTCTTACCTTTTCAGGCGGGGGCTAGAGCGAACCTGGCTGCCCTGAGGGTGCTAAGTGATTGTGAACGCCTCAAAGATGAGTTAAGTGATCGTGACACTTCCTTAGCCGAAAAAGCCCGCTTGCTGTAAGAGGCCCGTGCTAGGAATCAATCTCTTGAAAGCGACTTAGCTCGTGAGAAAAATATTTCTGCTGAGATGTCGGTCAAGTTCAATGATTTGGAGGCAAGGACTCGGGATAAAGAGGAGCTGAAGAAAATGCTTAGAGCTTGTGGAGAATATGACAATCTGGAAAAAGAAATCCTCGTCTATGGGGCCGACTATGCTGTAGGCCGTATATCTAAAAAGTATCCGGACTTGGACCTGAGCTTTGTCAATGACCTACGTTAACGCTCCCTTGCAGTTTGACTGACTTTCTGAGATGTTGCTCCGCTATGCTTTTCTCTGTCTGATGGGGCATGTCCATCTTTTAACTTATGTTTGTTTCTTTAACTTTTTGACTTGGTATAGGCGTATGATCGCCTTTAGTTGCATTCTCATGCTTTTTTGAATATAACTTGGTCATTTGGCTTCTTTGGTGAATAAAACTTTTATCCTTTGTTGCCTCTACCTCCTCGCTTCTATTTCTCAAGTGTTGTTAGTCTGATGTTGCTGTGTGGCCATGCGTCCTGGATGAACTTAAGATTTTGTCTATCTTAAATTTTTTGTCCAAGTGCGACTCGTACAAGTCCGGCGCTCCCTAGTAAACTTAGGATTTTATCGTTTTAAATTCTTCTACCAGGTGCCGCTCATGAGAGCCTAGCACTCCCTAGTAGACTTAGAATTTTTTCGTTTGAAATTCTTCTACCAGGTGCCAAGTCCTAGCACTCCTTAGTAGACTTAGAATTTTTTCATTTTAAATCCTTCTACCAGGTGCCAAGTCTAGCACTACCTAGTAGACTTAGAATTTTTTTATTTTAAATTCTTCTACCAGGTGCTGCTCGTGGGAGCCTAGCACTCCCCAGTAAACTTAGAATTTTTTCGTTTGAAACTCTTCCACCAGGTGCCACTCGTGAGAGCCTAACACTCCCTAGTAGACTTAGAATTTTTTCATTTTAAATTCTTCTACCAGGTGCTGCTCGTGGGAGCCTAGCACTCCTTAGTAGACTTAGAATTTTTTCTCGTTTTAAATCCTTCTACCAGGTGCTGCTCGTGCGAGCCTAACACTCCCTGGCAGACTTAGAATTTTTTACCTTAAGTTCTTCATTTGTTGATTTTATTGAACACCCGAACATGTAGGGTTGTAGTAATGCCGTGAGTTTATACATTCGAATTTTAAGCTTTGTTCGTCAGTTGCGGCTATGCAGCCCTACATCCTGAGTGAATTTAAGATTTAATTTTCTAAGTCTGGCTAGTCAGGTGCGGCTGTGCAGCCCTACATCCTGGTTGAACTTAGAATTTTAATCAACTTGAGCTTTTTGGTGGTCGATTCTTTTGAACTTTTAATCATGTACGTTCGTGTAGTTGATTCCCCGTCCAAACAGTTACAAAGCTTGAAGCCCCGAATGAGTTGTTCAGATTTTAGAGTGGTTCGACCTAGGCTTTAACCAGGGTGTACCCTTGGTAGTAGCTTAGGCCTCCTCCCTTATAATCTTTGAATCTAAATCACTTTTGAAGTAGAAAAGTCATGTTCTAATTTCTTTGATTGTTGAAATCCATACAACATGAAAAATAAAACTTCAACATAAAGAAAAATACATTGACATCACTGATAATAGGCTTTGAGGTGCTCGGCATTCCATGGGTGGGGCAATGCTTTGCCGCTAAGATCAACCAACTTATAGGTGCCAGGTCTCACGATCTCGGTGACTTTGTACGGACCTTCCCAGGTAGGTCCTAGAGCTCCGCCGCCTTGCGTCTTTCGTGTTAAGTAGTACTTTTCTTAGCACGAGGTCATCCACCTTAAAGGCTGCGTGGTTTGACCCGAGTGTTGTAGTAGCGCGCCGCTCTATTCTTATACTCACCACACCTGGAGACGGGAGGTCTCTCTATGTTCCTCTAACAGTCAAGACTTAACCTTTGGCATTCTTCATTAATTTCTGGGTTGAAGTGTTCAACTCGAGGGGAAGGTAGTCCTATTTCAACGGGTACTACCGCCCTGCTCCAAATGCCAATGAAAAAGGCGTTTCACCCGTGGAGGTCCTTGCGGTTGTTCTATACGCCCATAAGATATTCGGAAGCTCTTCTGCCCAAAGCCCCTTCAAACCTTCAAGCTTGCTCTTTAAGTTCTTCTTAATGATTTTGTTCACAGCTTCGACCTGGCCATTGGCCTGTGGGTGAGCTGGAGAAGACTTGAAGTGTTTGATACCGAGTTCAGTGCACCATGATCTAAACTTTTCATTGTCAAATTGCTTGCCATTATCTGAAACTATGGCATATGGAATGCCAAACCTGCACACCACGTTCCGCCACATGAAGTCGGTGGTTTTACGTTCGGTGATTGTGGCTAGTGCTTCGGCTTCCACCCACTTGGTAAAATAGTCTACTGCCACTATAGCAAACTTGGTCTGTCCTTTTCCTTGAGGAAGGGGTCCTATCAGGTCGACCCCCCATTGAGCAAATGGCCAAGGACTTGTGATATTAGTCAAATACTCAGGTGGTTGTCTCGGGACTGTAGCAAAACGTTGACACTGGTCGCACTTTCGACTAAATGACCTGGCATCTCCGTACAAGGTTGGCCAATAATATCCTTGCCTTATGATTTTATGTGCCAACGACCTTCCTCCAGAGTGGTTACCACATACTCCCTCATGAACTTCTTTCATGACGTAGTCTGCCTCATCAGGTAGGAGACACCTTAGTAGTGGTAGAGAAAAACCTCTCTTGTATAATATATCTCCTCTCATTATATAACGTGTTGCCCGACGTTGGAGCCGTCGCGCCTCTACTTTATCAAGAGGCAATTCACCATCTCTTAAGAATTTTATGATTGGATCCATCCAGGAAGAGGTGGTCAATTGTGCTGCTTTGTCAATGTCCATGGCTTCTAACTCATCTATACTTGAGCTAGGGAGGAATTCGGCCAAGACCGCACGATTCAACTCGGTCTCGTAGGCAGATGCTAGACGTGCCAACGAATCGGCGTTAGCATTCTCGAGCGTGGTATTTGCTTAACTTCCCACCACTCGAATGTGCAAAGAAGTTCTTTCACCTTTGCTAGGTACGCCGCCATTCTTTCCCCCTTCGCCTCGATATTCTCTGTTATGTGATTGACAACCAATTGAGAGTCACTAAAGACTTTGACACGGCTTACCCCCCACCTTCCTTGCTAACCGCAATCCGGCCAGAAGCGCTTCATACTCGGCTTCATTGTTAGAAGCCTTAAACCCAAACCTTAGAGCATATTCAATGTGGGCTTGGTCAGGTGAGACTAGGATAAGGCCTGCTCCGCAACCTTTCATATTGGAAGACCCGTCCACGTAGAGTGTCCAAGTGGACCCTTCTCTTTGTGGAGGGATGAGTCCCTAGTCTGGAGCAAGCTCTCTTTCGGGGGTTAAGTGTGTTTCCTCTTTTTCAGGTGTGAGTTCTGCTATAAAATCAGCCACGACCTGGCCTTTTATTGCGGTTCTCGGCTTATATTGAATATCATACTCACTAAGTTCCACCGCCCACTTCATCAATCGACCTGATGCTTGGTTTTTGTAGAACTTGCCTCAATGGGTGATTTGTCAGAACTACAATCCTGTGTGCTTGAAAATATGGCCTCAACCTCCGAGCTGAGGTTATTAAGGCTAGTGCCAGCTTTTCCATTTGTGGGTACCTAGTCTCCGCGTCCACCATGGCTTTGCTCGTATAATATGTAGGTAGTTGGACTCCACCTTCTTCTCTTACTAGAGCTGAGCTCACCGCTGTCTCTGACACAGCTAAATACAAAAACAACTCTTCACCCAGGACAGGCTTGGAGAGTAGAGGTGCGGAGCTTAAGTAATTTTTTAGCTCTATGAACGCTTTCTCGCACTCCTCTGTCCACTCAAACTTACTTCCTTTTCGGAGAACCTTAAAGAATGGGAGACACTTGTATGTCGCCCTTGATACAAATCTATTCATATGCTTACCTTCCCATTCAAGCTTTGCAATTGTTTAAGGTTTTTAGGAGACTCCATGTCCAGGACAGCTTTCAACTTGTCAGGGTTTGCTTCTATACCCCTTTGGTGGACCATAAACCCCAGGAATTTTCCTGAAGTTACTCCAAATGCACATTTGTCCAGGGTTGAGCTTCATCCGGTACCTTCTTAGTACATCGAATGCCTCTTTTAGATCGGAGGTATGTTGGTCCGCCTGGTGGCTCTTGACCAACATGTCATCTACATAAACCTCCATGTTTCTCCCAATCGCCCAGTGAACATTTTATTCACCATTCGTTGGTAGGTTGCACTGCGTTCTTCAACCCGAATGGCATAACCTTGTAGCAATAAAGCCCTTGACTTGTCACGAAGGAAGTTTTCTCCTGGTCGGGCTCATACATCTTAATTTGATTATATCCCGAGTAAGCATCCATAAAGGTCATCATCTCATGTCCCATGATGGCGTCTACCAGTGATCAATTCGAGGTAGGGGAAAACTATCTTTTGGACATGCCTTGTTAAGGTCGAAGAAAGTCTATGCATACCCGCCATTTTCCGTTAGCTTTCTTCACTAGAACAACATTGGATAGCCGGTCCGGGTAATGCACTTCACCTGGACAAAGTCTGCCTCTAAGAGCTTTCTTACCTCCTCAGCTATAACTCCATTCCTGGCTTGGTCAAACACTCTACGTTTCTGTCTGACGGGTCGAAACGTGTGATCGACATTTAAACGATGCACCATAATTTTTGGATCGATGCCAGGCATATCTTCATGAGTCCATGCAAACACGTCAATATTTTCCTTCAGAAATTTTATTAAGTCATCTCTCTGCTCACCCCCCAGTCTAGTCCCGATTTTGACACACCTTTCAGGTAGAAGCGGGACAGACTCCATGTCTTCTGTGGGTGTTGCTCTTTGATCGAACTTCTCTGGTAGTATTACTAAGGGAGGTTGTTCCACCTCTTCTACCAAGTTGGTCGTAGCAGAGCGCGCCTCTTCCTCAGTATGCTCTACCCCGATCACGTTCTAGGTGAAGTACCCTTCATAGCCAGGTAATAACACTTCCAAGAGACCTTTTGTTCCCCCTCGATCACCCCTACTCCATTTGCGGTAGGGAACTTCATCATTTGATGATAAGTCGATGGTACGGCCTTGAGAGCGTGGATAGTAGGGCATCCCAATATGATATTATAAGAGGACGGGCACTCAACCACTTGGAATTCTACCATCTTAGTGACGGTGTTGGGTTCTTCTCCAAAAGTGACCAGGCAACTCGATACTTCCTTCGGGATGACCTGGCTTCCCTCAAATCCCACCAAGGGTGCTAGATTTCTTTTCAATTTTTCTCTTCCAATCCCTAACTTTTCAAATGCGCTCGGAGAGAGTACGCTCACCGAGCTACCGCCATCGACCAGGACACGGTGCACTCTCAAGTTAGCTACAATGATTACCACTACCAGGAGCATCATTGTGAGGTTGGTGGATGTCGCGACTTCATCTTCATCGAAATGAATTTTTACCTCCCGTCTAGGCATTGTATAGGTGGTGAAGACTTGAACCTATGTGGGGCGTGACTTGCCTCTCGGGCACTTGCTTTTCTTTTTCTGCTTGACTCTCCGCCACTGGTCCACCAAATATAGTTCTTATGTCACCTCCCAAGGGCTTTTTACCACCTCGGTCCTGGTCTTTCTGTTCGTGTCCGTGTGTCGCACCGACTTCCTTCTCTCCTCATTACGAACTCCTTTAGGTACCCTCTTTGAATTAGAGTTTCAATTTCCTCCTTAAGATCAAAACAATCGGAGGTCGTATGACCGTGATCCTTGTGGAAAAGACAATACTTGTCTTTATTTCTTTTGTTCGATCCCGCTTTCATCCTCGACGGCCACCTTACCAAGTTCTTATCTTGGATCTCCATGAGTAGCTGCTCTGTTGGTATGGTGGTAGGGGTGTATTTCTTGAACTTGCTAGGAGGAAGACTTTGTTTACCAAGTCGATCTTCGATCTTCCTCCTCTTGTCATTTTCATGGCGATCATTCCTCCGTGTAGCATCTTCCGCTCGGTCTTTTCTTTTATGTTCCGAGTGTTTGCTACTACCACCTTCTTCTGGAGCTCTTCTTGCACTGAGCAACTCTCCGGCACTTATGTATTTTTGCGCCCTAGAAAGAAGCTCAGTGTATGTAACCGGGGTCTTTTTGCCTAACGACCATAAGAATTTCTCATCTTTCAATCCCGCCATCATAGCAGTCAGGGCTATGTCGTCACTATAACCTTCTACTTTCAAAGCCTCATTATTGAACCTTACCACGTAGTCACGTAGGCTCTCCCCCCATTTCTGACGAATTGTTAACAGGTGCGTAGCCGGCTTCTTGTGATCTCTTCCTCCGAGGAACTGAGTCACAAAGGACCGCGTAAGGTCTTTGAACGAGGAAATGGACCTCGGCTTGAGTTGTCTGTACCATCCTCGTGCAGGGCCTCCTAAAGTGAGAGGGAATGCCCTACACTTGATTGCGTCTCGGACTCCCTGGAGCTCCATCCAGGTCCGAAACGTGTCAACATGCTCAACCGGGTCCTTAGAGCCATCATAGGTAGGCATGGTTGGCATCTTGAACTTGGGGGGTAAGTCTACCTCCATAATGTCATCGGTGAATGGAGGCTCTGCCTGCTCGAGGAGGTCTTCCAAAGCAAGGGGAGCCTTACCTCGGTACTCCTTCTTCATGTGACCGAGCTCGTCTTGGAGCTTTTTAGCTCCGGCGCCCAAGGTTGGGTGCTTTCGGTGGACTTCATAACTTCGGTTTGCTCTTTCCTCTTTTGATTCAAAACATCTCGGAGGTCGGATCCTCCCTTCAACCGAGATTGTCCAGGTCCAGGACGGGACGAGGAAGCACGTTGATTGTTTGTCCTCTGCTTCCCCTTCGAGCCACCTCCTCCGTTGGTTCGCGACTCATCTACATACTCCACATGCTCCTTGCCTTTGCCGTTACCGGGGTTTGATTCTTGGTGGTCGACTACAAACTTCTGGTTGAGTATTTCAAGTACCTTTGAAAGGTCTCGATTCACAACTCGAACTTGTTCTTCCAAGGCATCCACCCTCCTATCCGGCAAGGGTTCAACTCTCTCGATCTCCTCTTCTTGAACCCGGTCTCTGTCCCCACGAGCCGGGTACCTTCTAGTACGAGGAATGTTGTTTTCCACTCCTTCATTACCAGCACGGTGCTCTGTATGACTCCTCCGACTCATTCTTGATGGTAGAGCACTTAGTTATATACTCTTTCCCACAGACGGCGCCAACTGTTGTTGCGTAAATATGGAAAGCTTCCACGTAGGCAACGAACGTAATTTGTAAGATGAATCGGAGGTAGTGCGATGCTTCGTCGGCGTTCTAGGCAGGTACCTGCACAGGAAAGGAAAAGAACACCGGTGCGGTGCCGGCCTAACACCCTCCGATGCTTAAGTCAGAGCTAGTGTGCCAGAGAGAATTCAAGTAGAATTGTAATAGAAAATATCTTACCAAATGAATGAATTTCTTCTCCTATTTATAGGAGATTAGGTTGATGACATCATCGCGCCACGTGTCACTTCGGGATTGGTCCATGTGTCAGGTATTGAATGGGTGTAGGTGTGTAGGTAGGTGTGTAGGCGCGTAGGTAGGTGGTGTGCACCTACGCTTCTCGAGGTGGGGGTAGATGCGCCGCGCGCAATAGCGGAGCTTCTTTCTTGGACACAGTCTATGTCTTTGAGATGAGTCCGCGTCTATACGCACCTCTCTTGATGGTATGTCATTCGCTATTGGTGGAGGTCGGGTCCGTCATGCGTGGCACGCTCATATAACCAGGTTGACATGCGTAGGCCGAAAGAGTTTGAAATTACTTCGTGTCTCTTCGTATGCCCGACACGTGGTCAATTTACCCTTAGCGATATTTTCACCCATAACACAGTCGTACATCAGCTCAAGAGTAAGCTGCGAATATCCTCAAGAGAAGGCCTGTCTTCGATTTTGAATGGAAGTAACAAATGGATTATATTTCAGCTCTTAGTCCATCCAAAATGTATGCCACATGATCCTTGTATGAAATAGGCTCGCCCACAGCAAACAACTTAATAGCAATTTGTTTGATTTGAGCAAGAAATTGACTTATAGTAATGCCATCTTTCTTGGATTTTTGGAGTTGTGAACGCAAACTCATGATGCTAGCCGTAGAGACAGATTCGTACACCCTTCGTAGGGAATCCAAAACTTCAAAGGCAGATGAGAGACTCACAATCTCAGACATTTTATTTTCAGACAAAGAAGAATAAAGCCAGCCCATGACTAATCGATTAGATCTCTCCCAGAAATAGTATTCTAGATTCACCTGGGTGTGGTTAATATCAAGAAATTTTGGTGGCATTGGAAGTGTGCCATTAATAAAGGCTTCTAAACCATTAGAAATGATTACATTAAGAAGCTGGTTTTTCCATAGCAGATAGTTGGAATCAGTGAGCTAGACAGTAAGGGAAGATGCTCCTAGATTAGTGGGTAGTTGATGCATAGGAGTAGAGGGGAAAAATTTGGGGATTTTGTTGATGAGGGAAAAATTGATATTGATGGAATGGTTGCTGAAAACCTTGTTATAAACCTGGATACTAAGTGCCAGGATGAGTGCCAAAATTTGGAAAGAAGGATTGAGGGTTAGGATTGAGATGATTTGTACCTGCATTTTGAGGATAAAACGTAGGCGCAGGCACAGGTTAACATTGAGCTAAAGGGGTATTTAACTGAGGGAAGGTTGGTGTAGTAATGGTTAAGGTAGCGGGTGCTGAGAGGTGTTTCGCTGCTGATTTTCAGCTGTTGAAGAGGTGGAAGCCCCAGGAATAGTCGCCATTAATGGGCAATAAGGAAAGAAAAGAGAAATAGAAAACGAATGAGAGAGGCAATGCTCATCATATTTAGCTGAGATAATGCATTCAATATATATAAGCAAAGTACATGACACTTGTCACTAAAAGAGAGGACAAAGAATAATAGAAAAATCAAAACCAAATCATGTAATTTCTACTGCTATCATGGGTGATATGTTCTTCGTTTTATCAACCCTAACAGATCAGCCTATGGATCAAATTGTAGTTTAATTTCTAATTAGTAATTACAACCAAAAAAAAAAATCAACTCTCTAGGTTATTTAAAAAATTCAACTCTTTTGTTGTTTAGCTCTGTTATTAAAAATAATAATAATAATAATAATAATAATAATATTTTTTCAAACAAATCAAAATAACTACCAACTAACTATTGAAAGGGAAAGATCATGGGGCATTTGCAAATCTAGCAAATTTTTTAGTAATATTTGTAAAAATAAAAGCTCAAAAAAATATTTGCAAATATAACCAATTTTGATCAAGTTTATCACTGATAAACATTGAATTACATATTTTTACTGTATGTTTATCATTGATAAACACATAAATCATTGTTTATTACTAATAAACATGATAAAAATTGTTATTTTTGTAAATACTTTTTGAGTTGATATTTTTACAAATATTGGATAAAAATCCGCTACCCAATGAAATTTCCCAAAGATCATTAATTAATAAGCACTTCCTCACCTCTCATTATAAGTACAATCATATATGATTGAAAATTAATAAATTATTTAACGAAAATAAGCATAATACAACATAATAGATTAGACAATTAGACAAATTATTCTTATGAAAAAAAAAGGCAATTTTTTTCCCACCCTCGATTGAAAAAGGGAAATTTACATGAATGTTATAATTTGGTGAAATATTTACAAATTTGTTAGAAAAAAAAAATATTTACACAAATGTTAGAATTTCAAAAGGCGAATATATCAGTCAATGTATAATAGTATATCAGTGATAGTCGACTAATAAACTATCATTGATATTCTAATAGTTCACTGATATACTAATAGTGAGTGATTGATATACTCAGAATATTTGAAATTCGAACATTTTTATAAATATTTTATTTTCTAACAAATTTGTAAATATTATAAAAAAATGTAACATATTTGAAATCGCCCCATTGAATAAATCAACAAGTAAATAATGACTGATGAAGTCGAGGCTCAGCCACAACAACAAGAGGATTTTTTCTTGGAGTTGAGAGCCCATAAGTTTCCTCCATGTTCAAATCCTCCTTTTTCATCTTTTGAGGAAGTTTCCAAGAAAATCCATGCAAGAGATTGGCCAAACTTGAATGAATAGTCTTCAAGCCAAGATTATATCCAGGACACATCCTTCTACCTGACCCAAAGGGCAAAAGTTCAAAGTCTTGACCTTTAACATCAATGTTCTTTCCAATGAACCTTTCTGGATAAAATTCATTTGGCTTTTCCCAAACACAAGGATCTCTTCCAATTGTCCATGTATTCACAAAAATTCTAGTTCCTTTGGCTATGTCAAAGCCTCCAATTTGACAATCCTCACGAGCAATTCTCGGCGCTAGCAGTGGCGCCACGGGGTGTAGCCTCATTGTCTCCTTCATAATTGCATCAATATATGGTAAGTTTATCATGTCTTTCTCTTCAACCCATCTTTTCTTTCCAATTACTCTATCAAGCTCTTCTGTCGCCTTTTTTAAAATCTCTGGATTTTTCAAAAGCTCTGAGATTGCCCAATTTACCGTCTCTGCTGAGCTCTCAGTTCCCGCGGTTAATAGATCCTGAAAATGCATAATTGTTGAGAATATTTGTTTTTTTAAAAAAAAGAATATGATGGTTTTTTTACTTTGGTAGTTGAGTAAATTAGTACATTAAAAATTTTGGGCAGTTACTGAAATAACATATTTTTGCATACTAATTACTGATCTATCATAACTTTTTAAAAATTACTCAAATAGCATAATTATAGTTCAATAATTTATTGAACTAAAAAAATAAAATAAAAAACAAACAAATTCATTGAAAATACTAATAAAAAATAATATAATAGTTCGATAAATTATTGAGCTTGAACTTGAACTTGAAAAAGTAAAAATCAATCAAATTCATTGAAAATACTCATAAAAATCAACAAAATATAATTCAATTATTTATTGAACTATAATTATACTATTTGAGTACATTTTAAAAAGTTTTGATATTTTAGTAATTAGTATGCAAATTAATGTTATTTGAGACAAATTCTATAAAAAATTTCATAGCAGATTTTGTTGCAATCTTTATAAATATATCATTGCTTAAAACTATTTGCAAATATAGTAATTTCTACTACGTTTTTCAGTTATTAACATTGATTAATGTGTCAATCAGTGATTAACTTATTGTAAAATATATAATTCAATGTGGATTTGCACAAAATTTACTATATTTATAAATATTTTTAAACATGATATTTTTATAAATATTTACTGAAAATTTGCTAGATTTGCAATCATTCACTTTAAATCTCATCAAATTAAATCAGGAACTTAAATAAGTGAGGTAAATTAATTCATGAAATTATAAAAAAAAAACCAAACAAAACTTAAAAATGTTTTACCAACCAGAGTTAACGCCTTGATTTCCAGTGTTCGAAACTTGAGTTCAATATTAGGATCATCAGCCAACAGTAGCAACACATCAACCATGTCTTTAGCAACATAATCGTTAATCCCATTCCTCCTCTCATTATGTTCATCCAAAACATGCTCTATAAAACTATCAAATTTCTTATGCAATACCTTCATCCTCTTCACATACCCTTGTAAATCCAAGAAATCCAACCATGGGATTGAATCCCCAATGTTAAGAGCCCCACCCACCAAAAACAACTCATCTAACATTTTCCTGAACTCATCAAAACTAACAATCGCATTTTCCGACTCGTCGTCGGTATACTTCTTCCCCAACACCATACGACTAATCACATTGAAGCTTAGTGTAGATAAATAGTCTTTGAGAGTGATTGATTTGCCAGAAGACTTGCTTAAGTCCTTAAGCAAAGACATGATTTCTTCCTTACGTATATACTCATAAGACTCGATTCTTTTAGCGGAGAAGAGCTCAAGGAGACATATTTTACGAGCTTTACGAAAATACGGTCCATACGGAGACCATAACATGTCGGAGTAATTGTAAAAGAGGTATTTCCCAGCTGCGGTTTTGGCGCGAGACGCGAAGACAAGATCATGAGTTTTGAGAAAAAGCTTCGCAGTGTCGACGGACGATGCGACAACGACCGGAAAGGAACCTAAACGGAGTTGCATTATGGGGCCATATTTTTTAGAAAGTTGATAAATTGAGCGATAGGGTAATGGACCAATTAAATTGAGGTTTCCAATGATAGGCCATGGTTTAGGTCCAGGTGGTTGATTGAGCTTTCGACGGCGGGGAAGGAGAAGGAGGAGGAGGCTACAGATTATCCATGCACCCACACATGGAATCCATGAAGGAATTTCCATTGTTATGTATGTTGGTGTGTCTGGATTTTGGGGATGGAGAATTGAAGGAAGGATAAGATGATGGTATGGTATTTATAGGCTTTTAAAATCAATTCTAGGATCTCCTTTTTTTGTTTTATTTGGATTAAAATGTAATTCCATCATTTTTCGTTTATAAACCAATAATTAATGTGATGATTGTAAATTTAGTAAATTTTTAGGTAATATTCATAAATATAGGGTCTCTTAAAAATATTTATAAATATAATAAATTTTGACTGGGTTAATCAGTGAGGATTGTTATTGAATTACATAATTTACAATAAGTTAATTACCAATTCACACATTAATCAATGTTTTTTTAACACACATTAATCAATGTTAATTACTCATAAACGTAGTAAAAAAAATTATATTTACAAATAGTTATAAGTAATAATATATTTTATAAATATTGTATAAAAATTTGTCATCCATTAAAATTTACCATAAATAATCTTAGGGGTGTACTTGAAGTAGGTCAGGTACCCCAATTACACCCCACCCCATTTAGGTAAAAATAAATATGGTTATTAAACAAACTTTATAAACACTTAATATTTTTAATTTAATCATTCAACATGTTAATATAATGGGCTAATAACACTAATATTCATATTAGCAACCTTAATTACAAAAAAATCTGATGGTAAGAATTAATTACATAAATGGACGCCTGCCACCTGCCGGAGGAAAAAGAATCCGGAAATACCCTTCCACGTGTGAAGAAAAATACGAATAGAGAATTAAATAAAAAATCCCACGATTTTAGGTCATTAATTACGGAATTTAAAGAATCCCACGATTTTTGGGAAAACGATTCATGGGAAATTCAAATTCGTAAAATATTTCAAATCAATCAGATTGAAATCGAAAAAGAGGGAAACAGTAGAGAAAGTGATAGATTTGCGTGAAAAATGAGAACGAAGAAGCAGATCTTAGAGGCAAGAGGGAAATTGATGGAAGAATTTGAAGAACATGAAGAAACCGGGGAAGAAATAAACTGGACAATAGAGGAACAACATGCAAAGGTATGAACTTAAGATTATGGTTTAAAAAAAATATATATGTATATATGTTAATCGAATCATTGAACAAAATAAACAGGAACCAAGTGAAGAGAAGAGTCCTGATCAACATGCAAAGGTATGTAATACATCCAAAATATTTTTAAAATCGAATCATCCAAATTTTTCCTAAAACAGTTGTATAAAATCAAACAGAAACCGGATCCGATTGAAAATCAGGAAGAAGAAGAAGGTTATACGAGAAGAAGATTTTGATAGTGAACATGGAGATGAAATCGAGGATAGTAGCTTTGAAGAAGATGTAGATCTGGAAAAAGACGAAGATACAAAAGAAGTGCAAAAAGAAAATGTTGAATCTGCGTAAAAAAAGGGAAAAACATAGGGGGCAAAGAAGGGAAAGAATAAACTATGATGATGAAGAAGGTGAACATTGCAACCCCGAAAACAAACAATAAGGTAATTATTGATTTAAATTAAATATAATTACTTGAAAAAACATTAAATTCAGAGAAAACAGCGGAAGTCTTTTAATTTACGAAAAATTGGCGTGGTTTTGTTTGAAAATTGGCATGCCGAAAACCTGTTTACATCCTAATTTTCAAATCTAACAAAATCTCATGGACTTTAAGTCCAAATCAGGAGTTCAAATATATAATATCATAAAACATCAACATTAGGCTCTTAGGAGCCAAATACAAAATACAATTTCTTAAAGTTCATCAAAATAAAACATAAACTTTACAATTCCATTAGTCCATCTCGAGGTCAGCATCCCTCGATCACGCAGCACCACCTCCTCCTCCTCGACCTCTAGCCAAGGCATTACCTGAAATTGGTTGTAATATCATGAGCTAACAAACTAAGCCCAGTGAGAATAATAAGTATAAAAAGTAAAGATAGACCTCAAACTCGCATTCCGATTTGTGTCCAATTAAACCGACACAATCCTTCCTAGAATTCTCCAAAGTCTAGGTTATTCTATTTCATATTTTCCAATTGATGATACAATTAGCACACTTAGTCTAATTATTCATCCTTTTACTTTTTATAACACAAATGACTCCTAAAGTCATTCAAACTCTAGGCAATTTCATTTATACTTTTTAAGGATGATTTTGATAATAATCGTAGTCAATACTCATCCATCACCATCATTATGACATAAGTAATAAAAGTAAATGAGTTTTGCATCATATTTAACATTTCAATTCTCTTTTCATCAATCGTATGCATAAAAGTAATGTGTACATCCCGTAGGAAACGCATTCGCCATTTATGCATGAAATGAAGGCAACGTGGATATTCACATTCATCCACCATTCCTTGTGCATAAGGAACATGGATATTCACATTCATCCACCATCCCTTGTGCATGAGGAACATGGATATTCACATTCATCCATCATCCCTTATGCATGAGGAACATGGATATTCACATTCATCCATCATTCCTTACATTTCCATTCTCACTTTCTTTCCTTTTTCACTTTCTTTTCTTTTTCACTATCTTTCAATGATGCAAAGTGTTATAGTACAATAAATGATGGTGCAATGTTGTTATGCATATGCTTGCATATGCTTTGCAAAAATAAATAAAGTAAAGTGCGAATATTAAAGAGATCGATTTCAACATAAAGTAAAGAGCATAAAGTAAATGACATAATGATAAATATAGATAAGAATCTCGGACGAACGATATGTCGATCGAACTCCGGTATCAATAATAAGATTAGAAACATAACTTAAACGATTAACCTATGCCCTCCGGATTCTAAACTTCCAAATAATCCGAGGTTCTATTAACCGTTTTAATTACAAATTGGATCTTTAACTTCTAATGATCCAAACTTAGTTCACATCGAACCTAACTTAGAATCTTCTAAGATTCAATACTTTCCTTGAGAATTTCTAAGTTCTCACTTAAAGGATTAACTCTTAACACTACAAAAAAACTGCCAATTTGCGACCAGAAAATTGCGACCAAATGGTCGTTTTTCACCTAAAATGCGACCAACTGAGTGGTTGCTAAAAAGCTGGTCGGTTTTGAATTTGTGAGACTGCATGGTCACAAAAATTCGACCATCTGGTCGCAAAAAATTTTGGTCGAAAAAAAGTCAAACTTTTTAAAATACGACCATATGGTCGCATTAAAAGGGACCATATGGTCGCATTTTATCTTCAATAGAAGTGACCATTTGGTCACATAAAAAGTGACCAAATGGTCGTAATTTTTGTGACCAAATGGTCACTTATTGGCTCAGTTAAAATACGACCAGATGGTCGCTTAAAAAGCGACCATCTGGTCGTAATTTATGTGAAAGATAAGTGACCACTTGGTCACATAAAAAAGTGACCAAATGGTCGCATTTTATGTGACCAAATGGTCACTTTTAGTCTCAGTTAAAATGCGATTAGATGGTCGCTTAAAAGTGACCATCTGGTCGCATTTAAGAATTTTTTTTTTTAAATTTAAATTTCAATAATTAGTTAATTAATTATTAATTATTAATTACTAATTATTTATTTAATTAATATTAAAATTTCATAAAAAAAAATTGGAATTCAAATAAAAAATATATATATCAAATATTAAAAAAACGTTTTATACAATCGAAAGAATCCTAGAACTACTGCGGAGGGCGGGGGGGGGAGGAGGCGTCGATGTAGAAGGGCCGCCGCCTAGAGATCTGAAGTACGCGGCCAAAGCGGATGCGACCTGGGCGTCGACTCGTGCCTGTATGTCGGCGTCGACTCGTGCCTGTATGTCGGCCTCAATAGTAGCGACTCGAGCAACGAAGTCCTCACGCATAGCCTCCATGTCCTGGGCATTGCTGCTCACCCAGGAGAAGGCCAGGAGCTAGTGCTCGCTCGCTCCGCCGAGGCCGGGCACATATGCATAAAGGCGTCGCCCGTCTGAGCCGAGCCTAGGCCCGACCCATCAGGCCGAACCCCTCCAGACCTCCAAGAACGCCTCTATACGTCCTCCTCCCGAGTCGGTTGCAGAGTCCGGTGTGGGCAACCTGAGTCAAGGACTCCGTGAAACGTTCCTAAACATTTAAAATTCAGAAAATAAAATGGTTAATATATAATGTATGAAAAATTTTAAAGAAAAAATAATAATTGAAAAAATATTAAATACCTGAACTTCTTTCGCCTTATCGTCGATTAACGCCCCGTCCTTCTTCGTGTGAAGAACTCGGTGCGACTCATCGGGCAGGACGGGCGCCCGTGCTTCGCTTCCTAAAAAATCAAAGAGTGAAGAATAAAACATAATAAATTAATAAGTAATTGAAAAAAAACGAGAAAAAAGAAAACGAGAAAGCGAACGAGGAAAAAAAAGCATACCAATCGACGATGGTGCTCGTCGTGGGTCCGCGCCCTCGTGTGTGTTTCCTGGATTCTTCACGCGGTTGGCCTTATTCGCTTGACACCGCCTTGCCCTGAGGAGTGATCAAGCTAGCGAGCCGCGCGTGGTCCTCCTGGGCTCATCCACACGGGGCGGTTTCTTCGCTTGCCTTCTCGCGCGCCGGAACATGAGGTCCTTGAATCGATCCCGGACGTGACTGTCCCATAGGGGGAACAATCTACCGTCGGTGATATCGGGATCGATAACAGGAAACTTGCCCTGAAAAAATTGAAATAAAAAATTGTTAAAGTAATAAATTTATTTCTATAAATTTCAAAATTAATTAATTATGAAAATAAATTATGTTTTTACCTTCCAACTGTCGTACATCCGACGTTTCTCCGTCGTCGGAATCTTCGTCCAGCGAAGGTCGCTGGGTAGAGGCATGCTCTGAAGGACCTCGCGAAACCGTTTTGAAACGGCCGAGGTATCACTGATACTCTGCAAAATCACAAAAAATTATTGTGCTATATATTAGAAACTATTAGTTAAAAAGAATAAAAAACTTTTAGGGAAATAGTAAACAAAATTACTTACGTATCCCCTTCAATCCGGAAGGGTAAGTCTCATGGCCCGAGACGGCTGCGTGCATGAAGTCGAGGGGCCAGTTGGATCCGACCCGATGGCACCGGACGCGACCCTGGACGCATACCCCGATGCTAAGCCCTGGAGGCGTGGCAAGGGAGTTCTGCGGCGGCCGTGGTGTCGAAGACTCGGTCTCAGGGACTCCATCATCGAGCGTGGCAGCAAGTCGCGTATCGTAACTGAAGAGGATGTCCAACTCCTCCGTAGTCAGGTCCGCATCGGGGGCAACGCCCGATGGCGTCTGCGGAGACCCCTCGTCACCCGCATCTTCAGGCTCGCCTCGACCTGGGGAGGACGTCGTCGCCCGTCATAATCCTACAACCAAAATAAACTAATTTAATACTAATTACGTAAGTAAAATATTGATTAGTTTATTTAATTAATTAATTAATTAATGAAATAATGTAAATTAAACTAACATAAATTAAGTAAATAATTTAAAATAAACTAATCAAATTAATTTGAATAAAAGTAAATTAAAATTAGATTAATTGAACTAAAAGTAATTCAATTAAACTTAAGATTAATTAAGTAAAACTAAAATAAACTAATCATTTAATTTGAAATAAAGTAAAGTAAAATTAGATTAATTGAACTAAAATTAATTTGAATTAAACTAAAAATTATTTAGTTTAATTCAATTAATTTTAGTTTCAATTAATCTAATTTTAATTTACTTTAATTCAAATTAATTGATTAGTTAATTTTAGTTTTAATTAATTAATCTTAAGTTTAATTGAATTACTTTTAGTTTAATTGAATTAATTAATTCAAATTAATTGATTAGTTATAACTAATCAATTCAATTAAACTTAATTAATTCAATTAAACTAAAATTAATTCAATTAAACTTAAGATTAATTAATTAAAACTAAAATTAATTGATTAGTTAATTTTAGTTTTAATTAATTGAATTAATTTTAGTTCAATTAACCTAATTGTACTTTAATTTAATCAAATGTAACTAAAATTAAGTAATTAAACAATTTTTATTTAATAATTAAACTAAAATTAATTAATTAAATTAGTGTAACTCATTAATTTGAACTACTTAAGTATAATTGAAGTTAAACTATTTGAATTAATTACCCTACTTTAAATTAATTGATTTAATTAAAGTAATCTAAATTACATTAATTAAACTAAAATTAAGTAAAACTAAAATAAACTAATCATTTAGTTTGAAATAAAGTAAAGTAAAATTAGATTAATTGAACTAAAATTAATTGAATTAAACTAAAATTCAATTAATTTTAGTTTCAATTAATCTAATTTAAATTTACTTTAATTCAAAGTAATTGATTAGTTAATTTTAGTTTTAATTAATTAATCTTAAGTTTAATTGAATTAATTTTAGTTTCAATTAATCTAATTTATATTTACTTTAATTCCAAGTAATTGATTAGTTAATTTTAGTTTTAATTAATTAATCTTAAGTTTAATTGAATTAATTTTAGTTCAATTAACCTAATTGTACTTTACTTTAATCAAATGTAACTAAAATTAAGTAATTAAACAATTTTTATTTAATAAGTAAACTAAAATTAATTAATTAAATTAGTGTAACTCATTAATTTAAACTACTTAAGTATAATTGAAGTTAAACTATTTGAATTAATTACCCTACTTTAAATTAATTGATTTAATTAAAGTAATCTAAATTACATCAATTAAACTAAAATTAAAAGTTAAACTAGTGTAATTATAAATTAATTTAGTTTACTTTTATTAAATTAAAGTAAACTATCTTAAATAAACTAAATAAGTAATTAAACTAAATTAGATTAAGTAATTAAATTAATTACTACTTAAATTGAATTAAAGTAAACTAAGTTAGATTAATTAAACTATAGATTAATTAAACTAAAATTACTTAAAGTACTAAAATTAAAGTAAACTAATTACTTAGTTAATGTAAACTACACTAATTAAATTAAACTAATGAAATTAAACTACTTAAACTAAAAGTAATTAAATTAACAAAACTAAATTAAACTAAAACTAATTAAATTAACAAAACTAAAGTAAACTAAAACTAATTAAATTAACAAAACTAAATTAAACTAAAACTAATTAAATTAACAAAACTAAAAACTAAAACTAAGTAAACTAAATTCTTAAACTAAACTTCAATTTGTTACGAAAACTAACCTTGTGTAATCGAAACCGGGATTGGGGGTTGAGGGTTTTCGGTTTAGAGTAAGAATGGGAACGGGAACGGGAAGAAATAACGGGGAACGGGATAAGGGAAAGAGAGAAAAGAACAAAAAGAGAGGAAGAAAAAGATAAGGGCAGCAAAGAAGAGGAAAAGCAGAAAAGAAGAGAAAGAAAAACGGAGAAAAGAAAAGAAACGGGGGAAAGGAAAGGGATGGGAATTTAAATCATAATTTGCGACCAAATGGTCGCAAATATGCAATTATGACAGGAAATGAACAGTCACGCGTGCTGGGGAAAATGCGACCATATGGTCGCATTCTCAGATACATATGCGACCATATGGTCGCATTTATTGAAAAAGCGACCAACTGGTCGCCCAATTACCATTACCAAGAACAGTTGTCATTTCACGAGTCCCATCAACCATTGCGACCATCTGGTCGCAATAATGAAATTCACCGCCAAATATTGCGACCAGATGGTCGCATTCTTTAAATTCACCGCCCTAAATTTCATGAAAATTTAAACTTACCGCTCAAATTTGCGACCACCTAGTCGCATTTCCCTTCTAAATTGCTACCAAGTGGTCACCTTTTTTGTCAAATTGCGACCACCTGGTCGCAAATATTAATATTTAAATTCATTTTTTTTTTTTTTATATTGGGTTAATTTCTGATATTTACATATGACGGGAACTCTTGTTCCCATGTTGTTATATTTATTGATATTTTTCTTCATGATTTTCGAGATAAATTTTTGTATAATCAAGTTAACGAAATACCTCATTCATCATCGTCTCCAAGTAGTCTGTCACATAAAGTCTTCTTCTTCTTCTTCTTCTTCTTCTTCTTCTTCTTCTTCTTCTTCTGTTTCTTCATCGGATTCATCGTCTCGAATAAACTCTCCAACATTACCACCCTAAACCCTAAAAAACCCTAAACCCTAAAAAAACCCTAAACCCTAAACCCTAAAATGCGACCATCTGGTCGCATTTCCCTTCTAAATTGCTACCAAGTGGTCACCTTTTTTGTCAAATTGCGACCACCTGGTCGCAAATATTAATATTTAATTTTTTTTTTTTTATATTGGGTTACTTTCTGATATTTACATATGACGGGAACTCTTGTTCCCATGTTGTTATATTTATTGATATTTTTCTTCATGATTTTCGAGATAAATTTTTGTATAATCAAGTTAACGAAATACCTCATTCATCATCGTCTCCAAGTAGTCCGTCACATAAAGTCTTCTTCTTCTTCTTCTTCTGTTTCTTCATCGGATTCATCGTCTCGAATAAACTCTCCAACATTACCACCCTAAACCCTAAAAAACCCTAAACCCTAAAAAAACCCTAAACCCTAAACCCTAAAATGCGACCATCTGGTCGCATTTCCTTTCTAAATTGCTACCAAGTGGTCACCTTTTTTGTCAAATTGCGACCACCTGGTCGCAAATATTAATATTTAAATTCTTTTTTTTTTTATATATTGGGTTACTTTCTGATATTTACATATGACGGGAACTCTTGTTCCCATGTTGTTATATTTATTGATATTTTTCTTCATGATTTTCGAGATAAATTTTTGTAATTCTTGATTTGGAACTATTTGATTCTATTTAAAAATTGCGACCAGCTGGTCACTTTTTATCGTGACCACTTGGTAGTTTTTTTCCCTCCTATTTTAAGCTACCACTGCCCAATAAAGGTCACAAAATTGCGACCAGGTGGTCACTTTTAATTGTGACCATTTGGTAGCTTTTTTCCCTCCAAAATTACGCGCCATTTTTTGCTACCAAGGTATATTTTAGTCGCAAAAATGCGACCAGAAGGTCGTTTTTTTAGGTGACCAAGTGGTCGCTTCTTTTGCGCCATAATTTCGCGCCATTTTTTATGACTACTTCTACTTTTGGTCGCAATCTGGTCGCAAAAAGAGTGACCAGATGGTCACTTAAAGTCAACCTTCAAAGAAAGTGACCAGGTGGTCACCAAAAAACTACCACTTTTTTTTGGTCGCAAATTTCTGGTCGCATTTTGACAGTTTTTTTGTAGTGTAATCCTAAGGGCACTAACTCACAACCCTCTAATCTTAGGTTCAGATTCTAATCTTAATTTCAAACTCTTCAAACCATCATACTTGTCTACTTTCTATAGTTACTTTAAATACTAACTATTCTCACCTTATTAATAAGATGACTTAGCTCCTAAGTCCGAAGGAACGATCAACCACGAAGTTCAAAAACACCTACAAACGAATTATATCGTAACAATCAATAACGAAACCAACTATCGATTAAACAACGACTAAACAAGCAAAAGACGGAAAACCACAAATCTCCCCCTTTGAGGCCCTCGGCCCTCTCATTAAAAATGAGTCTCGGGTTTGGTTTTTAGGCTTTTTGGCAATTCAAATACGTTTTGAGTTGGTTTTAATCAAATTCGATAATCCCGATTTTAATGGGTATCGATAATTAGGGTTTTTGAACATTAATCCCTTTCCCCGAATTGAATTCAAATAAGCATTTATACAAGAATCTCTAACCCAAATTCAATCCCAAAAGAGAAATTTTCAAACGGGAAGGGTTTCGACTGAAACTCGGTTTTAGGGTTATGAAATAGTTTCCAAAAACACGTAAAACTACTCCCGAATTGACAAACACCGAGTTTCACGGCAAGAAATCGAAAGAAAACAATGAAAACTCCATTAAAACACTATTTGGAGCTTAGGGTTTGAAACTTTACTTACCGAGAACTCCTAGGATCTTGAGAGAAACGGACGATGGGTAGATGGGAAATGATCCTTGACCCGAGGGCTTTCCGAAATATCCAAGCTCGAGTCGATCCGACAAGAAACGAACAAAAACGAATTTTTTTCTTTTCTTCTTCTTGGAGCTCACGGTTTTGGAGGATAACAATGAGCAAAATTTGGTCAACTTTGAGTCAAAGGAGAATTTAAAGAAGATAGTCAATAGTGATTTTAGATATTTTGCAAATTGGGTAATTACGATTTTGCCCTTTTATGACTTTTGGCTTAAAAACGAATCCCGAACATCTCAAACTATCCCAATGGTGATTAATAATTATTAATTGGCCCGTTAATAATTATTAATACCATTAAAACGTATTTAAATAAATAAAACCATTAAAAGGAATTAAAATGAAATAAATTACTAAATTCTAATTTAATAATAAATAAATGAATTTTAATTACTCAAATTAAAATAAAATAATAAAAGTTTTTTTTTATCACAAAATAACGGGACGTTACAATACACCTCAACAAAATGGGAGGGTTGAGAGAAAACGTCGTCATATACTAAATGTAGCTAGAGCTTTACTTTTTCAAGCTAACCTCCCTACAACTTTTTGGGGTGAGAGTATTATGATAGCTGTTCATTTGGTTAACCGAACACCAACTCCTATTCTTACTAATAAAACACCCTATGAATTACTCTATAACAAAGTTCCTCCTTTTACATCCTTACGAATATTTGGTTGTCTTTGTTTCGTCAAAAGTCAACCTCGTCTCAAAGATAAATTTGTCACTCGATCGCATAAATACATTTTTGTGGGTTATCCGTTTGGGAAAAAAGGGGTGGTGTGTCTATGATCTTGAAACTAGAGAATTTTATGTTTCCTGAGATGTAGTTCTTGATTTGAAAATCTAGATTTGTGCTAAATTTTCTAAAATATAACGTTTTTATTATGCTCTAGACGATATGACTCTTCCTAACATGGATGGACCCCATGAAAGGAACAAGGGGGCACGTGTGTTGTTTTTAAGTAAAATATAAGGGATAACATTGTCTTATTTATTGGTTTTTTGGCAAAGTAGTTGAGATGTTCACTACAACAAATATCACAAAAGATAACACTAGGTATTTTAAAAAGATGACACATAAAGCATAAGATGACATATTTTAGTGTTTCAAGTTAAGTTTTCAAAATTTTATGAAATCATGTCACACATTGAATGTCATCTTTTGTAAACTAAATTTGCAAACTTCATTGCACGTGTTTGACGTTAATTTACGGAAAAAGGTGTTATCCTTTTTGATAATAACGTCAGTAAATGTCTGTCATCATTTATATGTGTCGTTATTTAATTAATATCAGTCCTTGTTCGTCATCGTTTGTTAGTTTTTATTTTTAGCCAAATAAAACCAGTTTTGGCCCACGCACACTTCGACTCATAGGGCAAAATATCACATTCTCTCATAACATTGTCAATTCCTCGCCGTCCTTTGCCATAAACAAATGTTTTCCTCTTGAAGAAATCACCGCAAATACATTGCTGCTCCGCCTATCATCGATTCTCCACTCCTTCACGGGCAATTTATAAACTCATAATTTGTTTTTTCCTTCCAACTCTTGTGTTTAGATTACCTATAAGTCTTCTTGATTGAATCTTTGAGCATATGATATTGGGTGTGGAGTGTGGTATAACTTGTAATAGATTTCTCTCTCTTTTTTTTTCCTGTGATTTTTTACTTACCATCTTCAATCCCTTCTTCTTGATTGAATCTTTGAGAATATGATCTTAGGTATGGTATAACTTGTAATGGGTTTCTCTCTTTTTTTTCAGTCATTTTTTTACTTACCATCTTCAATGCCTTCTTCTTGTTTGTCAAAATTCCACAGAGAATGAAGGTTTTTTAAATTCTCTGTTTGGGTGTGATTAAAGATGTCGAAATCATAATTAATGTCTATTTGTACAGTGATCATGATTGAGTTCTTTATATTTTTGAGTATGTCAGATATGGTATTGTTGAATTTCAATAGAGATTGTGGGACTTCTTAGACTATCACTTTTGGAATGTACTAATGTCAGCATAGAGGTTAATAGGAATGATTTTTTTGTTTTCAATGTGTATTTTTTGTTGTAATATGTCTTTTGGTTTTTTAGATATGGATGAGTCATTTCGTTTTTCGGGATCAAGAGATGTGTAAGGTTCAAGCCTCTGTGACCGTTGCCAAGACTAAAAACATAAAAGCTTCAAAGGTACGTACCTCATGTCTTTTTCTATCATAAATGGGATTGACACAGCTATGAGTCGAACTTCTTGTCTATATATTCCTTCCTAATAAATTTCTGGCTCCATGAACTTGGAACAACAATATGACCTTCAAAGAATAAGAAGCTTATTAAGGGGAAACCATGTTCCTATTCCTAGTATCTTGTATGTATGACTTTATTAGTTTTTTATTATTAATTTAAAAGTATATAGTTATTTGTATACTAAAGGTGATAATATTTTATGTAGTTTAATTTGAAGAAGCCATATCCCAAGCACAACTTGATGAGCTTTGAGTAGAGTGGGTCGGGTTTGTTATTAATTTCATTTAAGGAAAAGGGCAACAAACATTAATGAACTGTATTTTGTTAACCTCATTGAGAAGGATGTTTGTCTATCCCATTAGTCATCGTAAATATCATTGTTGATCTCCCTGGGCTCCACAAAAAGGTAAGACTTCATCCTTTCATGATTATTCACTTTTGGGTTTATGCATCTTGATCCTATTTTAATTTTTGCTTTTGTGTTTTTCTGTTGGTTTAATCAAAGTCGAAAAAAATACTATTTGGAGAGTTGTGAAGGTAAACTATATCAAACTTTTTTTCTACATTTTTCAAAGTTATAACTTTTTGTTCTTTTTTTACTAAATTTTTCTAAGTTGTACTTTTTTTACTAAACTTTTCCAAGTTGTACTTTTTTTCGTTTTTTTATATGTATAGTGTCCATGCCAACCAGGAAACGTGGAGTGTGGCTATTACGTGCTTAAATTTTTTAGGGAAATTATGCACAACCATGATGTTCCCATTACTAACCTTGTATGTATGACTTTATAGTTTATTTACCTTTTATTTTTAATGTATATGATTATTTTGTACTAACCTTGTATGTGCTAATATTTTTATGCAGTTTACTTCGAAAATCCATACACCCAAGCACAACTTGACGAGCTTCGCGTAGAATGGGCTGAGTTTGTTAGCAATTTCATTTAAGACAAGGGCAACAAACATTTATAATTACATTTCATTCGTACTTTTTAAATATGCATAGTTATTATATTTTTGTAAGGATGACGTTTCGTATAACGTTTAAGATGTGAATTGTAGTTTGTGTTCTTTTATAAAGAAACACCAAACTTTTTTTTGTTGAAATAGAAATGGAGTTTGGAATGTTGAAGGTTTAAATGTGTTTCATGGTTTAATTTCTCTGGACTGTGATGACTAGATTATAGATATTCAATTATTGTAGGTTATGACTAAAATAATGGGGAATTATAAAAATAAATAGTTGGGGATATTTATATGCTAAATAATGTCATTCAATGACTGTCATCTATACTATATAATGATATTCTTTGTGCGTCTTAAAATACTAACAATGACACTTATGTTCAATGACACTTTTAAGATGACGGTCTATAACCGACATTATTGCTCAGTGTCATTGTAACTTATGATGACTAATGGTAAAAAAATATGTACCATTCGTTATATAATGACACATATAAGATGACATTTAAAAAATGACATTGTAAATGCGTCATTGTAAGGTAAGGGGGCACTCACAGTTATGACACTTACAAAAGTGTCATCGTATTATTACGATGACAGTTTTTATATGTCATTAAAAGTCAAATTTGTTCTAGTGGTTGCTTTATTTTAAGTTATATACATGTCATATGTGTGTGACATATATATACTCATACCCATACCAATTCTTTTTAGTTTTTTTTTAGGGAAATTACATTATTAGTACTTTGCCCTTATTTTCAAAATTTAAAAAATTTGATTTTTTTTTCCATAAATAGCGATTTTTTATTTGTTTTCGTTAATTAATTAACTGTTTTCATTAAATTATTGAATTTATTTTCATTAAACTTTTTCTCTTGCGTTATTGAACTATGAATATTTTTTTATGTTTCTTATTGAGAAATTTTAAATTAAAATTCAATAATTTTTCAAGTTTGTGTTAGATTTTATGATTTTAATAAATTTATTATATAATAAAAATATCATTGTTAAATTTTAAATGTAAAAAAATGCCATATTTGAAAATACCCCTAGATTTATATGTATAAGAATCGAACCCACACTTGTATTTTAATTTATCAAAAATAATTCTCTAATTGAAATTAATCTCTTCAATGAAAAAAAAAATATTATTAGTATGAATCAAAACCGTTTTCAATATAAAAAATAAATAGGTTAAAATTTATATTTACTTTATTTAATTTTCGATAAGTTTTAACTATGAATTTTAATTTTTGTTTTAGTGATTTTAATTATATATGTACTCGTGTCTATAATGACCCAACTTTTCAATTTATAAACAATGCAGCGGCGGTAGACATCACATCATGTAAAAAAAATATATCTTTATTTATTTAAAGAGTTTCAAAAGAAAGCTTGAGAACCTGGATTCTTATTTATTTATTTAATAAAATCCAATAAAAAAATTAAAAAGACATAAAAGGAAAGTTTCAAGTAAACTTAACAAAGATCACTTGGGAGATTTTAAAACGGAAGAAATTTGGCTGCACCTAACCAATGAGGTGCTGCCAAAGTGAGAATTTTTTTTTTTAGAAAAATTCACATGTCTGCACCTCATTGGTTAGGTGCAACCTTTTTCCTTTTAAAACATGCTTTTCTCATTTATCATTATTACAATCCTGTTAAGACCAACTTACACCAAAACAACACTAACTCACCCTCTAGGTTGAATTCACAACCAAAGATACAGAAAAATTTAGAATGCAGCCTTACGTGCCTTTTCTTGCTTGGATCCATTAGAGTAGGTATACATCTAGAATATGGTCCATTTTCTCAAGTAACGAGTAAGACTTTAGCCTATATAGCCTTGTGCTTACTAAGTGCTTCGAGTACGCAAGACTATGGTACCCGACATAGCTTCACTTTTATACAGGGACCATAACTACACTCATCTATCATAGTGACAAGATAAGGACACGAACACTAGAATCTCACATTACATGCAATAGCAGTCCACTCTTGGCACGGATGCCTAACTCATAATGTCTTGCAATCTAGTATATTATTAGCCATGAAAGTACAAGAAATAACACACTATGACAACCATCTCCTATTTCTCATTAAATAGCCACACATAAAAAAAAATTCTTGTACCAAAATACCCTTTCTTCCTTTTTTTTTTCTCTTCCCCCCTCCTTTTTTTTTCTTCCTCTTTTCTCTCTATTTCCCCCCCCCCCCCCCCCCCTTTTTTTTCCTCTTTTCTCTCTTCCCCCCAAAACCACCATACCCTTTCTTCTCTCTTTCATTTTCAAATATCCAAAAAAAATCTCCTTCTCTCTCTACTTTTCTCTCATTTTTCTCCAAAAAAAACTTAGATCTTCCATTAATGAGATGATTTGGAGTAAAAATGTATAAATTTAAAGAAAATGTATGTATTTTTTCGTTTTTTCCCCCATTTTTTTCAATGAGAATCCCTCAAAAACGAAAAACGAAAAAAAAAAAAAACTCTACTTTTTTTTTACCAAAAAGTTAAGATATACTTTGGACTTTGAAAATTTTGAAGCATTCTTGTATATATATATATATGTTTCAGCCTCTTTTCCTAAAAAATATCTTATATCTAAGATTTGAAGTTAACTTAGATCTATTTTGGACATTAAACATTATGTACTATATGTATTGTACGTGGATATTATATATATTGTTTTTCAATATTCTATTCTATATGTATTATATGTAGCTATTATATATTGTTTTTTTTAACATTCTGTACTATACGAATTGTACATGGGTATTATACTAACAGGGACAGATCTACATAAGGACCAGGGGGGGCACGTGTCCCCCCTCGATTAGTAGATGTTGTTGCTAAAAAATGGATAGCTTCCACGTAAGCAACGAACTGAAAGTATGGGACGAGTCAGATGTAGTACGCTACACTAGAGGTGCTGCGTAGGTGATGTGCTGAGTAGTTGACGAGCACTGTTTGTACCTGCACAGGAAACAAAGAGAGCACCGGTGTGGTGCCGGCCTAACACCCTCCGATGCTTAAGTTAGTGCAAGCAGAGCTAGTGTGCCAGAGAGAATTGTAGTCGAAATTCGTTACCTAATGAATGAATTTCTTCTCCTATTTATATGAGAGGAGTTTGATGACATCATCGTGCCACGTGTTGCTTCCCAACGACGTGTCGCTTGTTGGTCATGCCACGTGTCATCATTTGATTGGATATCAATATGTAGTTTCTCGGTCTTTGATGCGTAGTCTTACTAGATGACGTAGACGTAGACTCTCGGGACTATGTAGACGTACCTTCCTAGGCGACATAGACATAGCCTCCCAGGTGACGTAGACGTGGCCTCCCAGACGACGTAGACATAGCCTCATAGGTGACGTAGCTTTATCTGTCCAGGTGACGTAGACATGTCGAGTGTGCATTCTTTGAACAAGTCCAGAAATTCCACGTGTACTGATATAATTTTACCTACAACAGTAGACAAATATATATGACTTGTAATTTGAATAAATTGTGTCCCTGTACTAATAAATAATATATAGTGCATGCTGATAACAAAATGATTGTTGGCGCGTTGGTATTTTCCTAATCCCTAAGTCCAAGCTGTCGGATGAGCCCAGGTTCGAATCACGGAGCATGTTGTAGTCTTGTAGATACAATTTACTTAATTTTTTATTAAGTTTTTAATATTATTTCTAATAAAGAAAATATAAATTATCTTAGATAGCTTATTATGCATATTAATTACTGAAATTTCACAACCTTTTAGAAATTACTCAGATGGCAGTTCAATTAGTTATTTTTTATTATTATTTTAAATGGCTTAATTGGTTTTTTACCTTTTTTTAGTTCAATTATTTTATTATTTTCAATAGATTTATAGATTTTTACCTTTATTTAATTTATTTTAATAATTAGTTGAACTACTATATATGTAATTTTTTAAAAATTCTAATATTTCAGTAATTATCACTAAACGCTTCATAAAAAGAAGCATTATTTATTATCAAATTTGGTAGAGGTGATTAAAGTGATCAATTTCTATAAGTTTTGGTTGGTTCTCGATTCAATTTTTATCAGTTGATTTTAAGTTACAGTTTTATTGTGTGCCCCCTCTAAACTTAAATGTTGGATCCGTCACTGATACTATACATAGTATACGTGGATGTTATATTTCATGTATTGTACGTGGCTGTTATATATTGTTTGTCAAGTTTGTTAACACATCTTTCTTTACAATGCAAAAACAATGCAGGGGACACACAACTACGTATATTATGTACAAAAGCAATATGTATATATATTACAAAAAAAATGTTGCTGAAATTAACTAAAAGGGAAAATCATGGAAATTGAAATAAAAAGTTCATTGATAATGGGATAACCTATGAAATGAAAAAAAAAAATAGTTATGTGCTTGTACATTATGAATATAAAATGATACAGTACAAAAATGTATCATATGTACTCTATAATGTCAACTATATTATACGTGAACCAAACAACTAAAAATTACTATAGTGAAAAAAGTCATATAATAATATTAATTGTATAGTATGTACAATATTTCATAAATTAGTAGTGTATACTACATTACTTGTACAATATGTACATGACGTATAGTAAATATACATGATATGATAAAAGGTAAAATATGAAGGAAAAAAAATTAAAAATACCATTGAAAAACGTGCCCCAAACTCTGCTGCTTTGGAAAAGAAAATTCAAATTTTTTACGTAAAGTACACATCAGCTACAATGACGTACCTGCAGTAACAGATGCACAGTACTAAAACATTGTAGTATTATGTTTTTAAAGGTAAAAATTGTTTAAAAATTCAAATTTTGGCTATTTTTTAACAAAACCAAAATGCTTGCTAATATATGATATGAAAACCCAAAATATTGTTGTTATTATTATTTTCTCTTGTTGTTTTATCATTTTTGATAAACATGAGTATAAAATTTAAACATTTATTTTTATTCTAAAGTTCAAGGATCTTAATCTATGTATTATGTTCTTAAATTTTGGATTTTTCTTCCATTTTCTGGATTGTTTTAGAATTTTTATCACATATTTTCTTCCATTTTCCGGAATTTTTCCCGTTTGTTATCATACACTACACTACAGTGCCTTAAATATATTATATTACTTAAAGTACATATATACACTACATGTATTATTTTTGTTTGTACAATTACACTTTGCCATCTTATGTCATTTTTTTCTAAATATTTTTCATCACATCTTTTTGTTTCATTTTCTTGATTTTTTTTTATTTTCGTCATCGTTTTTGTACATTAAATATATTATACATAATGTATAAATTACGTGTAGTATATCTTTGTAGGTATATTTTTTCTTAATGGGTTTTTACGTACATTACATAACTTTATTATTGTTGGTGTGCATGATACGTTTTCTATGTCTCTTTTTTTTTCCATCAAATTCCATTAAAATATTTTTTTGATTCCTTATTTTTCCATACATTTTTGTATTATTTTTTTCCACTAGTTATTTGTTTTAGTGTTTCCTCATTCCCTCTCTTTCTTTCCTAAAGAATTTTTGTATTTGAATGCTTCCTTGATTTAAGGTTTATTTTCAAATCTTCCTTTCCTCTTCTTTCATAAGGTTATTTTCGTCAAGATGAGTTGCTTCTCTCCTCCCTAAAATTCCTCAAGGGCCAAATAGTATTATTTTTTATGGGAGGCTAAATAGTGTTATTTGAACAAAAAAGGGGCTATTTCCTTCGTTAACTTGTTTTTAACAATAACTAGGGTCTTATTTCTTCACATTGATTTTTTTTAATACAGTTTTTAATATATTAAAAGTAAAGCCTTTTTAATGGATCGAGTTGGGTTGACTCTACCCTAAATTTCATCTGGTTGAACCGGTGGGCCAAGTTCGGGCCTTGAATTGACCGATCTTAACTAAATGGATTAATTAAGTAAACGGCAAGTTTATACGAGTTATTTCATTATTTAGCCTCTCAATGTTATGTGAATTTCTATTATTTTTGAATAATTGATCGACTAATAAAACTAAATTGAAAAATGTTATTTTTAAAATATTTCAAAATATTTACTATTTTTGAAATTACTCATAAAAAAGTGTCATCTAATGGAATTTAGTAAATATTAGTAATAGAAAGTTAGGTTCAATTGTAAACTTTTATTTTTCGTCTCAATTGTAATCTTCATTTTTATAGTGGAAACTGTAAGATTTGCAGGAGACAAGACGTACCATTTGAGAACTTATATAAAATTCTGGTATCATTTTTTCTCTTGTTTACTATTTTATTCTTTGTTATATTTATCGTTTTTAATTTAGGGATTTGCAAACCCTACAAATTCCCAACAATAAAATGTCTAGAGATAAGTTAGAGAGATAAAATGTGTAAAAGAAATTAGAAATACAAAGTTTAAAAAACAAAAGCAATTAAAAAAGCACCATATTACTTGTTCAAAAAACACTTTAAAGTGTTTTTGACTTCTACAAAAAGTGTTTTTAAAATATTGCCAAACATAAAAAAAAATAAAAATACATCTAAGAAGCGCTTTTACTCGTTTAAAAGCATTTTGGAAGCCAAAATACTCCCAAACCTACGCTCAATAGACATGAGAAGGAAGTCGAGGCTGAGCAACGACAATTAGAGGAAACTTCATAGGAATTGTGAGCCCAAAAATTTCCTCCATATTCAAATCTTCCTTATTCATATTCTCTGGTAATTTCCATGAAAAACCATGCAAGAGATTGGCCAAACTTGATTGAATAACCTTCAACCCAAAACTATATCCAGGACACATCCTTCTCCCTGACCCAAATGGCAAAAACTCAAAGTTTTGGCCTTTAAAATCAATGGTTTCCTTTCCATTTAAGAACCTTTCTGGCCAAAATCCATTTGGGTTTTCCCATATTGATGGATCTCTTCCAATTGCCCAAACATTGACCAAAATTTGGGTGTTTTTTGGAATATCATAGCCTTCAATTTGACAATCCTCTCTAGCAAGTCTTGGCACTAACATTGGCACCACAGGATGTAGCCTCATTGTTTCTTTCACAATTGCATTGATATATGGTAAATTTATGATGTCTTTTTCTTCCACTCTTCTCTCCTTTCCAATTACTCTATCAAGCTCTTCATATGCTTTGTTTATAGTCTCCGGGTTTTTTAAAAGTTCTGATATTGCCCATTCTACGGTCACAGTTGAGGTATCAGTTCCACCAGCTAGAAGGTCCTGAAATATCATAAACTTAGAGATAAATTTTAAGAAGAAAAATTACAATTTAAAAAATATATATATCATTTCTCCAAGAAACCACCCTTAACAATAATACTTACAATTTTTTTTTCTCGTTAAATTTAACCGAATTGCACACAAAGTGTATTTTAAAAGGGAAATTTCCCCAACTAATGGTATTTTTGAAATAAATTAAAAGATTGAGAGTATAATTGAAAATTTTAAAACTTTAGGGGTAAAATTGAAACCCAACATCATAGGTTAGAGTTATTTTGTATACATAATTTAACCTAAAACTTATGGATATACATAATTTAAAAATAAATTTATATACAAGCACAAATTTATTTAATTTTTATTACTCTGAGTTGTTTTAGATATTTGCAAGTACAAATATTGGAATGAGGGTGTAGAGATATATAGCTACTTTATTAGGGGTAAGTTAGGTAGACTTGGCTCCTACCTTATTAAGATCTCACATCAAAAAGGTGAAGGGATCTTATGAAGTATTATAAATGTTGAGGGTTATTTTTCCCAGTACCAATATATAGTTTTAGATGCGAGTGGTCATGATATTATTAACGTGATATCACAACTCAACAAGCTTAAACGAGCATTTCAGTCCAAAAATAGGATTAGACCTAATAAGGGTAGAGTAAAAAAAAAGTAATTATTTTAATAGTATATGTTAAGGATAAGAGGACTTAAAACATGGCTTTTAAGTCGATGGCCTATGGGTAACTTCTTTCATTATTTATTAGTTTTGAGATAGAACTCTATAAATGTTGAGAAGGTAGCAAAGAAAAAAACACCAACTAAAATTCAGGGACTTGTTACGTCTATGTGAAGAGGACAAAATAGTGGGCCAAACCCCATCCCCCAAATGGACCCATTACTATTATTATTTGTCAAGTTATGTTTAATTATTACCTCTCTGACACAAACATGCAAAAAAAACAAAAAAGAGGTTATATTACAGCCACAAAAAATATGAATACATTGCTACCTAACGACAATTATATTTTCTTCACTAAAAATATTTATTTTTCTATAAAAAAAAGAGTAGAGTTAAATAAAAATGATTACCTGAGTTAATGCCTTGACTCCATGCCTTTCAAGCTTGGAATCAATATTATTATCATCATCAGCCAATTGTAACAACACATCAACCATATCTTGAGCAACATAATCCTTAATCCCTTTTCTCCTTTCATTATGTTCATCCAAAACATGCTCCAAAAACCTATCAAACTTCTTACTCAATACCTTCATCCTCTTCACATATCCTTGCAAATCCATGAAATCAATCCATGGTATCAAATCACCAATATTCAAAACCCCACTAAGCAAAAACAACTCATCCAACATTTCCTTAAACTCCTCCGGATTAACGATCGTGTTTTCGGATTCGTCGACGTACTTCTTCCCTAGAGTCATCCTACTTATCACATTCAAACTCAATTTTGATATGTAAGATCTTAGCATTATCTTCTTGCTGGATGACTCATATATTTCCTTAAGAAAATTCATCATTTCTTCCTTACGTATATACTCGAAAGACTCGAGTCGCTTGAGATTGAAAATCTCAATGAGAAACATTTTACGAGCTTGGCGCCAATATGGACCATATGGAGACCATGTAATGTTGGAGTAATTGTAGGTAAGATATTTTCCAACGGATGTTTTGGGGCGAGATACAAAGTTAAGGTCATGAGTTTTGAGAAAGAGCTTAGCCATCTCGACGGAGGATCCGACAACGACCGGAAAGGAACCGAAACGGAGTTGCATTATGGGACCATATTTTTTGGAGAGTTGATGAATTGAGTGATGGGGTAGAGGGCCAATTAGGTTGAGGTTTCCTATCAATGGCCATGGTTTAGGTCCAGGTGGTAGATTGAGCTTACGGCGGCGAAAGCGGAGGAGTACGGGAAGGAGGAGGGTTGCCATTAGAACAGCCACACAAGGAAGCCAAGAAGGAGTTTCCATTGCTATCATTTGGTGGTGAAAGGTGAAAATTGTTGTTGTTTGATGTGGCTTTTCAAAACAATGATGGGGGAAGGATGGAACTTGATGTTAGATGATGAGGGTATTTATTAAGTTTAAATTCTTAAAATAAAATATAAATTAGAGATACAAAATATATCTTGTAGAGTAATAAGCCACTCTTTATAATTACTAGATTTAACCACTCAATATCTCAAAATTTAATAATGAGTATAATTCATTTTTTGTAATTATAATATTGAGACTTTTTTATTGAAAAAATAATGAAATATTTAAATAGTGCACTTGTCACAACTCACATTATTCTGGTGATATTTGTCATAACTTGCATAATAATTAAATATATAAATTAAAATTATAAAACATAAAACAACTTATAAAAGGTCATGAGGGTATTCGCTTATTAAATAGTTCAAGAGGGTATTTACTTAAAAAAATAGTCGATGAGGGTATTTGTCACAACCTAGTTCATGGGTGGTTTTTACTTTCAATTCCAAACTAATGTTGGATTTATTAGTTTTTTCCCCTAAAATTTATTATTTTTAAAAAATTTGAGATTGGGCACTTTTATAATTAGACCATAGATATTTTTGTTAGTTTTAATTTTTGTTGATCTCTTAGCAATATTTAATTTATTGACAATTTTTAAATTATTATTAATTATAATCTATTTTAATATTCCAATATAAGGATATATATTTAATTGAAATTGAAATTATCAATCTAAACGATCAAGGTTTAATAATTTTGGAAACCTTTCAATTCTTTAATGATAATTGTCTTGTATAATAATGAGATGTCAGTCAGATATTGTTGTTACTCATTATATTCAGGAATTAAGGTTTTATTATTTTGAAATTAGAATCTAATTTTTAAAGTTAATCTCCACCATGTGAAAGCATACAGGTAATTGGAAGGTTTCTTAATGATAATTCTTAATCAACAAACAATGTGAATTATACGGGGGGATCTTTGACAATCCAATCCACCTGATCTTATTCTTGAGATATCCAACCATTATATCAGTGTTCAATTTTGGAGAGCCAATTATTAAAGTCATCCATTAGCAAAGACATCTGAAGCATTGGTTATGTGGTTGAGTTTTCCTAAATCAATTCTATTTACAATAATTTTATCAAACTGGTATTTATAATACCAAAAGTCTAGTAAATGGTATGAATACCAAAATTAGAATACCTAAAGTCTAGTCAACGATGAGATGTGTGTCATTTTTTTAAATATAAGAAATTTTGGTATTTAATATAGTTAATTAATAAATCCTTAAAACAATGATGGGGAAGGATGGAATTTGATGTTTGATGGTGAGGGTATTTATTAAGTTTAAATTCTTAAAATAAAATATAAATTAGAGATACAAAATATATCTGGTAGAGTAATGAGCCCCTCTTTATAATTATAACACAACGATAGAGGTTCGAATCACACCTTCACAAAAATATTCTCTCTTTATCAATGAAAAAGAATAATAAACTCAGTGAATATTTATATTATAACTTTTTTTGTAAATAATTATTTAGATATATTACTAGTATGGAAAAAAATAGATGTGAAAATATAAAAATAATATCAATTCATTTAAGAATTAATTACAGATATAACCACTTTAATTCACGCAACTTCAAAATTAATGGTATATTACAATCAATATCAAATATAAAAAAAACATTTATGGTGGTGATCTGGTGGTTTCCGATTTTATAGTTTATCATCTTACCCTTTTATTATTAGGAATTGTGTCCTAGAACTTGTAATTATTTAATAAAGATAATTCATTTTGAATAAATTAAATAAATAAACATAAGTTCTTTTGATTATCTATATTGATTCAATTGACGATATTAGAAATATATTAATATCAAACATTCAAATAATAAAACCCTAAGTTACTATTATGAAATCACGACTAAATATGTGAGTCATACAAGAGGATTAAAGTCGAGATAATTGTATAAGACAAGACGGCCACGATGTTTGATCAAATTTCTCATTAGTACCGTTTACGAGAAAAGATCAAATATCAAACTAAGTTTATCAAACGTGATAAATCTCAATCATGAGTGAAATGTGGACTCTTATTCATGAAGTTATGTTCTTTGATTCCCATGGTTGACAGCAATCTAATATGAACGCTCAATACACTCCTATTTTGGGAACATAATTATATAGTAGCTAGGAACACCCTTGATGTATTGATTCGAGACATGAACAAGTGGCGCCACGACTTCTATTAATCACACAAGTATATTATTTTTAGTTTGACTACAAATAATGTTCATTGGAAAATCAGGGGAAACACAAGGATAAAGAGGTAATTACAGGGGCAAAACGGTAAATTTATCCGCCTATAATTATGAGGGTTCCACGTGAAGGATATATCACAGATATAAATAAACGATAAACTAAATGGGCATAACTCATCTATAGTGAGAAGAGTTCAGCTATGAATCAATAGTGGAATAATTCATAGTTAAATAATAAGTGATTAACTGATTATGAGTTAATCACTTAATTGAATGATTATTAAGCCCATGATATCTATACGCTACAAAAAAACTGTCAAAATGCGACCAGAAATTTGCGACAAAAAAAAATGGTAGTTTTCTGGTGACCACCTGGTCACTTTTAATGAATGGTTAAAAATATATATATATTAATATTTGCGACCACATGGTCAAATATTTGGACAGAATCATCATCATCTTCAATCTGCTCACTTTTAAACATCACTTTCTTTTCCTTGATTGGATATTGGATTTCAGAAGCACTATGATCAAATATAACAACATGGAAACAAGAGTTCTCTTCATATCTAAATATCAGAAAGTAACCAAATTTAACAGAGTAAAACTTCACAAAGTAACCCAATTTTTTTAAAAAATATATATATATTAATATTTGCGACCACATGGTAGTAATTTAGAAGGGAAAGGCGACCAAATGGTCGCATTTTTGGAAAAGTATAATTATATTTTTAAAAAAAATACAAGTCAGATTATGACCATATGGTCACAGATCTGAGCGGTAAATTTAAATTCTCATGAAATTTGGCGGTGAATTTCATTATTGCGACCAGATGGTCGCAATTCTTGATGGGACTCGTGATATGACAGTTGTTCTTGATAATGGTAACTGGGTGACCAAATGGTCGCTTTTTAGAGATATTTGCGACCATCTGATCGCATTTTCCCCAGCACGCGTGACCTTTCGTTTCTGTTCATTATTACATATTTGCGATCATTTGGTCGCAAATTCTGATTTAAAATCAGAACAGTTTCCTTCCCCCCGTTTCCTTTTCCTTTCCTTTCTCTTTTTCTTTCTCTTTTTTCTTTCTTTTCTCTCTTTCCCCCGTTTCGTTCCCCGTTGTTTTTTCCCCGTTCCGTTCCCCATTCCGACTCTAAACCTAAACACCCTACCTCCAATCCCGGTTTCTATTACGAGGTTAGTTTCGTTTACGTTTTTAGTTATTTTTAGTTTAAGTTTATGTTTAAATTTAATTAGTTTAGTTTAATGTTGTTAATTTCATTAATTTTAGTTTGATTAATGTAATTTAGTTTAATTAAGTACTTAGTTTACTTAAGGTTTATTTATCTAATTTCGTTTACTTTAATTAATTGATACATTTTAGTTCAATTAATCTAATTTTAATTTAGTTTAATTTAATTAATTAGTTTAGTTAAGTTTAGATTTTATTAATTAATGTTAGTTAAATTGAAAGCTTCATTACTTAGTTTACTTTAATTAATTACTTAGTTTAGTTTATTTTAGTTTTAATTAATTAATGTTAGTTTAATTTAATTAATTTTAGTTCAATTAATCTAATTTAGTTTAATTCTTCATTACTTAATTTACTTTAATTTAATTAATTTTAGTTTAATTCTTCACTACTTAGTTTACTTTAATTTTAATTTACTTTAATTCAAATTAATTAATTAGTTTACTTTAATTAGTTCAATTAATCTAATTTTAATTTACTTTAATTCAAATTAATTAATTAGTTTATTTTAAATTATTTACTTAATTTATGTTAGTTTAATTTACATTATTTAATCAATTTAATTTAGATTATTTCATTAACTAATTAATTAAATTTATTTCAATATTTTAATTACGTAATTAGTATTAAATTAGTTTAGTTTGGTTGTAGGAGTATGACGGGCAGACGACGTCCTCCCTAGTCAGATGAGCGTTACGACGTGGGTGATGAGGCGTCTCCACAGCCGCCTACTGCCGCTGCCCATGATGCGGACCTGACTACGGAGGAGTTGGAGATCCTCTTCGGTTACGAGGCGGGACTTGCTGCCACGCTCGAAGATGCAGTCCCTGAGACCCAGTCTGCGACACCACGACTGACGCAGGACTCCCTGGCCACGACTCCCGGCTTAGCATCAGGGTCTGCATCAGGGTATGCGTCCGGGTCTGCGTCCGGGGTGCATCAGGGTCGGATCCAGCTGGCCCCTCCACTTCATGCACACAGCCGTCTCGGGCTGCAGACTCTACCCTTCGGATTGAAGGGGATACGTAAGTAATTTTGTTTATTGTTTTAATTACTTAAGTTTTAAACCTTTAAACTTTTTTCAAAGTGTTTTTTTTTTCCGTTAACTAATAGTTTCTAATAGCACAATAATTTTTATGTTTTTGCAGAGTACAGCCGCATACAACCGTTTCAAAACGGTTTCGCGAGGTCCTCCAGAGTATGCCTCTACCTAGCGACCTTCGCTGGCAGAAGATTCCGACGACGGATAAACGTCGGATGTACGACAACTGGAAGGTAAAAAACATCATTTATTTTTATAAATAATTAATTTTGAAATTTATAGAAATAAATTTATTACTTTAACAATTTTTTTATGTCATTTTTTTCAGGGCAAGTTTCCTGTTATCGATCCCGATATCACGAACTGTAGATTGTTCCCCCTATGGAACAGTCACGTCCGGGATCGATTCAAAGACCTATGTACCTGGACGCGCAAAAAGCAAGCGACAAACCGCCCCGTGTGGATGAGCCCAGGAGGACCACCGCGGCTTATCGCGAGCTTGAGCACTCCCGAAGGCAAGGCAGTGTCAAGCAGGAATAAGGCCAACCGCGAAGAATCCCACCAAACACACAGCGGGGGCCCGGACACACGACGAGCACCATCATTGTTTGGTAAGTTTTTTTTTTTGTCGTTTTCTTTCTTACTTACGTATTTTTTTCTTGTTTTCTTTTTTCAATTAGTTATTAATTTATTATGTTTTATTCTTCAATCTTTAATATTTTTAGGAAGCAAAGCACAGGCGCCCGTCATGAGATGAAGCCGCACCGCGTTCTTCACACGAAGAAGGACGGGACGTTAAGTCAACGATAAAAGCGCAGTTCATGTATTTAATAATTTTTTCAATTATTATTTTTTCTTTAAAATTGTCCTAACTTATATATTAACTATTTTATTTTTTGAATTTTAAATGTTTAGGAACGTTTCACGGAGTCCTTGAGTCAGCGGTTGCCCACACCAGACTCGCAACCGACTCAGGAGGACCGTAGAGAGGCGTTCTTGGAGGCTGCTGGAGGGGTTCGGCCTGATGGATCAGTTCTTGGGCTCGGCTCGTACGGGCGACGCCTTTACGCAGATGTGCCCCGGCCTCAGCGGAGAGCGAGCGAGCACTAGCTCCAGCCCTCTCCCGGTTGAAAGAAAGGCTATGCCGGACATGGACGCTATGCGCGAGGACTTCGTTTCTCGAGTCACTGCAATTGAGGCAGACATTCAGGCACGGGTCGAGGCCCAGGTGACAGCAGCTTTGGCCACGTACTTCGGATCCCTAGACGGCGGCCAGTCATCATCGACGCCTCCTCCGCCACCCCTCGCCCCTCCGCAGTAGTTCTAGGATGCTTTCGTCTATATAAAACTTTTTTTGAATATTTGATATATATATATTTTATTTTAATTCCAATTTTTTGTTATTAAATTTTAATCTTAATTAAATAAATAATTAATAATTAATTAACTAATTATTGAAATTTAAATTTAAAAAAAAAACAAATTCTTACATGCGACCATATGGTCGCATTTTATTTCAAGAAAACAACCATATAGTCGCATTTTGACTGAGTCTAAAAGTGACCATTTGGTCACATAAAATACGACCAGTTGGTCACTTTTTTTATGTGACCAATTGGTCACTTATCTACAACATAAATTACGACCATATGGTCACTTTTTAGGCGACCATCTGGTCGTATTTTGACTGAGTCCAAAAGTGACCAAATGGTCACTTATCTTCAACATAAATTACGACCAGATGGTCACTTTTTAAGCGACCATCTGGTCGTTTTTTCAAAAGGTTGACTTTTTTGCGACCAAATGTTTCTGGTCGTAAATTTGTGACTATCCAGTCGCCCAAATTCAGGATCGACCAGCTTTTTGGCCACCACCATTTTTGTCGCTTTTTTGGTCGCATTATACCCTAAAAATGACCATTTGGTCGCAATTTTATGGTCGCAAATTGACAGTTTTTTTGTAGTGATAGGTCCATCAGGTACCTATGCTAGCCCAAATATCATAGTCGAGAAATCAAATTGAAGAAATGAAAATTTTAAGTAATGTGAATTACTTAAATAGGCAATATTAATTGTTTAAATATTGAATATATTTAAACGGTAATTAATAAAAATATTATTAATTGTTTAAATAATGAGTTTATTTAAACAGGAAATTAATAATGAAATATTATTAATTATTTAAAAAAAATAAATTTGCAGCGAAATTATTTAAATATTGAGCATATTTAAATGGTAATTATTAATTTGAAATTAACTGGTAATTATTAATTGTTTAAATAATTAATTTTATTTAAATAGAAATTAATAATTAAATTAATAATAAATTATTATCAATTAATATATTTATTATGAATTGTTTAAATAATAAAAATTATTTAAAAGGAAATTAACAATTAAATATCATTTGATAGTATTTAGTCGAGAGAAAATATTAATATTATTAATTGTTTAAATAAAATATTTTATTTTAATGGTAGTTAATTATAATTTTAGAGAGAGTTTCTAGGTCAATTGGATTAACGAACCCAATTGAAATTGGCACAAAATAATTACTTAAATAAATTAGATTTATTTATTAATTATTGGGTTAAATGCATAAGAGACCCCTGCACTTTCATGGTTTTTCAATTTACACCCCTGCACTTTTAATTTGAAAAAAAATCACCCCTACACTATCATAATCCAACATCTGTTAAAAAATCATCCAAAAACTAACACTCACCAATATTTTAATATTATTTTTAACTATTTCAATATTATAATATTAAAAATTTAATCTGGGTTAAATTTCTCTTTCGTCTCTAACCCTCTTTTCTCTCTCCTCGTCCCGTCTTCGTCGTCTTCACCATTCACTATCATAAAGAACTGGAAATTTGATAATTATCGATTATCATCCATAAGAATCGCATATAAAAACAATGGTAGAAATAACCTAGGTATGTAAATAAAAATATGTTCCTCCCCCTCTCTCAATAAGCTGCTAAGTTTGATAAATCTCGATCATTTACCTTTAAATTTATGAACAACCAAATTCAGGATTTTTTATCTTTCTTATTAAAAAAAACGACTTAAAAGATAAAGGTTTTAACAAATATGGTTTAGGAAGGAACTCATCTTCTTGGATTTTTGCAATAATAACAATTCTTTTGAGCTTGAATTTGTTCTAATTAACAATTCATGTTTTGTTTTATATCATTAAAATTTGGGTTTTTATCATTTATCAAAATTTCCACACCATGTCCAGTAGAAGCATCCCAAATGCTACACAACCCGATCATATCTACTCAAAACAATCAAGATTAAATTCCACTCACCAGTAATAGGATCTAAATTGGAAGGAAGAACTTTTGAACATAATATCCCAAGTATGAACAGTCTCATCGAAGGAATTAGAAACAATCGTATTAGATTGGGGATTGAAATTAACACAAAATACATAGAGAGTATGGTCATTAAGACTCAGAGCAAGAGAAACATCCCGCAGATGGAATTTTTTATAGTCGAAATCATAAAGGAGAAAGAATGTTTATGACCAGTTAGGGTTTGGGAGAGATTTAATGGTTTTATGGATTCTGTTTCAGATGGCTTATTGAGGACATTGCATCTACAAAGATTCTGAAATTTGGGTTTTCATTTATAATTATCAGTTCGTCAAGGTTGGTAAAGATGACGAAGAAGCAGGGATGAGAACAGAGGCAAAGTTAGAAAGGGAGAGAAATTTAACCCGGGTTAAGTTTTTAATAATATAATACTCAGATAGTTAAAAATAATAATAACATATTAGTGACGGTTAGTTTTGGATGGTATTTCTAACAGAAGTTGGCTTTATAATAGTGTAGGGGTGATTTTTGTCAAATTAAAAGTGTAGGGGTGAAAATTGAAAAACCATGAAAGTGTAAGGGTCTTTCATGCATTTAACCCTTAATTATTATATATAATTTTGGCCCTATATACATTATTAGGAGAATAATTATTTAAATTATATCCTAAAATAATTATATATTTATTTATTTACCCAATATAATCAAATAAAAGAAAATAAAATAATCTCTTATTTATATAAGGTATTTTCAAATATATCAAGATAAAAGAAAGAGAAAAATCTTTTCTTTTGTATTTATCTCTATGGAATATCCTAAAGTGATTAGATTTTCAATTAGCCTATAAATAAGAGGCTTGAGTTATTCATAAATTATACAATTCAATTCCTTAGAAATTGAAAATCTCTCTTCCTCCCTACACCTCACATTGTCGATTTTTTCCCTATAAAATTGAGAAGAAAAATCTTTTTCTTCCTCCAAAATTCTTTTGAAGTTCGATCCCACAATCGGGTTTCGCTTGATCGATCAAGATATAACGTAGAAGATCTGATATTGCTGAACATTGATGTTGTAAAGAAACCTCCAACCCATTCTCCATTTATTACTCAATGTAAGTAAAATAACATTTAATTTTCGAAAATTAAGTACGAATTTACATGTTCTTCATGTTTTTATCACAAATTTCATGATATTAATAGATCTTAAATTAAATGTTAATTTGTTTACTAGAACATGTTTCGGATGCGAAAACGAAGCTAATTTCAAATTTTGATTCTGATTTTGAGGTAACAATCGTCGAAGAAGGAAGCTGATTGTGAGAAGTTTCTTATTGAGATGAATTTTGACTCTGAGATTGAAAAGGATCTATCGCCGCTTGATGAAACAAACAATAGAGAGAAAGAAGTAAAAAACCTTCAACCTGAGAGAGAATGAATTTACAAATGTCAAGAGAGAATGACTTGCATGTCTAATTATAAACATGTTTTATATATGGTTGCTGCTACAGATTAATGGCGCTATAGTTTGGTTTATCAATAATACACCGTTTATTAATCATAAACATGTTGAACTATTCATAGTTTTGTTTTCATGGCCGTTTCTACAGGTTGGTTTTTCTATTATACATCGTTTATTAAATATAAACGTGTTTAAACTATGTATGATTTGGTTTTTAATTTTTTTTATTAATGTTTAATTTTAAATTCAACCTTGTATTTGATTAGGTTTGTTAAACTTTTCTTTTAAGAAAATGAATACTTATTACTTTTTGTTTTTTTTTTGTTTATCAATTATACATAGTTTAACATTGTTAAACTAATGGTTATTTATCTTTTTAAAAGTATTAATGGCGGTTGGAGGATGATCGGAGTAGAAAGAAATTCAATTTTCTCAAAATATAAATTAAGTTTTCAGAAGCTTGAAGATTTTTAATTTTTGTTCTAGTTTTAATATTTTTTTTTTAGATTTATCATATTTAACATTGTTAAATTTACGGTTATTTTCTTAACAAAATTTCAGGGCTTGAAAAAGTCTTAATAGTGGTTGGAGGATGATCAGAGAAGAAAAAAGTATTCAGAATCTTGGAGATTTTTTCTTGTATTATTTTTTTTTTAGATTTACATTTTCTTTAATTTTACAAAATTTAAGAGATTTTATAAATTTTCTTAAATCTTGCACAAATTAAGGAAAATTCTATCGAGGGTATGTTTTGTCTTTTCACATTGTAATTTAAATTAACTTGTGGTGTTTTCTAGTAGTTTTGATATTTTTGATATATATACATATATAAAGCTTGTTTATCTTAAATAAACAACATTAAATTATCATTTTACTAAAATTAACTTTTCATTTAAATGAATGAATAATTAAATGATGGAAGAAGATAATAAAAAATTATTAATGAATAATAATTATTTTACATAATAAATCATTGTCAGTGTTATGTAACGTTAGTTAGGGGTGAACATGGGGCAGGGTCGGGGTACCCGTTTAAGCCAAAAAATGGCACCCCGACCCCGCCTCGTTTAATAATTACCTTGACCGCAACCCTACCCCATTTAGTTGTCAGGGTCAGGGCACCCCGACTCCACCCCATTTAAAAAAATAAATAAAATATAATCCGGTAGAGGCGACAACGTTTGATGGAAGAGGCGGCGGTGTTCGATGGTAGGGGCAGGAGGCTTAGCCAAATTTAAACTCCAAATGATTTGGAAAAAAGAAAAAAGAAAAAAAAAACAGTACAGGGCCTGTTCGTGATTGTGAGAATAGAGATAAGAAAAGAAAAGAAAAGGAGAAGAAAAGGAAAAGAAATAGAAAAGAAAAAGGAAAAGGAAAAGGAAAAGAAAAAAATAAAAATAAAAATAAAAAGAAGGGGAGTAGGGGCGCTACGCATGGGTTTGGGCTGGGAGAAAAAACAGAAAAAAAGATCCTAATCGGGGTCGGGGCCTCGATGGGGTAAAATTCCATCACCCCGACCTTGACCTCGATTACACTCTTAAATGGGGCGGGTTTGAGGGGTGTTTGTTCGCCCCTAACGTTAGTTGAGGAAAAAACTTAATAGAAAAAAAAAGTTTCTATTTAAAAAAAGAACTTAGACAATTTATTAGTGACAAAAAGGAAAATAATATAAGTGTATTATAATATGTATAATCGTTAAGTTTAATTTCTAAGTAGAAATGATAGTCTAATATTTATTAATTTTTATTAATATTATAAAAAGAATTTGTTTCAAATAGCATAAATTTGTATACTAATTACTAAAATGTCAGAACTTTTTAAAAATTACTCAAATCAATTAATTATTGAACTATTTTTCATAGGTATTTTTAACGAATTTGTTCGTTTTAAGGTTTTTTAAGTTCAAGGTCAATAATTTTATTGAACTATTTGATTATTTTTTATTATTGTTTTCAATGAATTCGTTAAAAATTTTAATTTTTGTAGTTCAATAAATTATTGAACTAAAATTATGCTATTTAAGTCATTTTTGAAAAGTTCTGACATTTCAATAATTATCATGCAAAAATATGCTATTTCAGTAATAAGAATTTGTCTCAAATAACATAAAGGGTAAAATACGTTTTTGGTCCCTATAGTTTCATCTTGGTTTCATTTTCGTCCCTGTACTTTCCAAAACCCACTTTTTTCGTCCTTCTGTTAACTTTTCTGTTAGTTGACTGTTAGTCATTGGTGACATGGTATTTTTAATGACGTGGCAGGTTGACTTGATTTTTTTATTAATATTTTTAAATGAGGTGGAGAAATCCAACGATTTATTTCAAATAGAAAATCCATGGAGAAATCAACTTTTCTTCTTCGTCTTCTTCAAGCAAAAACCCATCTCTGATTCTTTCCTCTTTTTCCTTTTCTTCTTCGTCTTCCTCTTCTTCCTTTTCTTCTTCAAACAATATCCAATTACTGTCCTGTAGCTTCAATTTGTCTTCCATGGTTTCTCCCTTCTCAGTTCAGCATTAGAGAGAAAAATTCATCAATTTCATTTCGAATGAAAGGGGAGAGAACTTGGCAGAGGCAATTTGCTTGAATTTTCTTCAAATTTGAGCTTCAATGGCTGGTTGCGAGAAAGGGCCTCGTTGATTTCTCCATGGATTTTCGCTAGAAACGCCCCTGTTCTTGGTTGGCGGTGAATGGTTCTTCATCAATTTTATTTCAAATGAGAGGGGAGAGAACTTAACAGGGGCGATTTTCATAGATTTTGGTTTAAATCGCCCCAATTCTCTTCGAGCTTTCGACCTCACGGTGGCTGGTTCGCGATGGTGGAATAGCAAGGAAGAAGATAGCTTCTGGTTTCTCGCTTCTCCCTTCTCGGTGACGAGTTCCCGGATTCTCAGGATCTCATTCTTCTAAGCCCTAAACCGAGACCTGAACACTCTCCCTCCCTCCTCGTTTTTAATCCAAGAGAAGTTCACCACTGGTCAGTTCTCTCCATCGTGATAATCAACGTGAAACCGATAATCCCTACCCTTCGATTCGAAAAATTCAAATGGAAAATTGATCTGAAACTTGAAGCGGGAAGAGAAACGAGATCTGAAAACTGTGAACTGAGAACCCACCTCTACACTCTCTCGCTCAAAGCCACGAACCGAGAGCTGAAGATAATCCGAGCGAAAATGGCGAAACTTACTGATTCATCTCGAAATCAAGCAACAGAACAAATTGAAGACCTAAATAGATTCTTGAAAACTGACTGTTTTCTTTGTGTTCTCCCCATAGAGAACCGAGGAAGACGAAGAAGAAAAGGAAGAAGAGGAAAGAATCAGAGATGGGTTTTTGCTTGAAGAAGACGAAGAAGAAAAGTTGATTTCTCCATGGATTTTCTATTTGAAATAAATCGTTGGATTTCTCCACCTCATTTAAAAATATTAATAAAAAAATCAAGTCAACCTGCCACGTCATTAAAAATACCATGTCACCAATGACTAACAGTCAACTAACAGAAAAGTTAACAGAAGGACGAAAAAAGTGGGTTTTGGAAAGTACAGAGACGAAAAAAGTCAGTTTTGAAAGTACAGGGACGAAAATGAAACCAAGGTGAAACTATAGGGACCAAAAACGTATTTTACCCTAACATAAATCTACATACTAATCACTGAAATGCCATAATTTTTTAAAAATTACTCAAATAGCATAATTACAGTTCAATAAATCATTGAACTATAATTCAATTAATTATTGAACTATTTTTTAAAGGTATTTTTAACGAATTTGTTTGTTTTTTGGTTTTTTAAGTTCAAGGTCAATAATTTATTGAACTATTTGATATTTTATATTATTATTTTAATGAATTTGTTAAAAAAAATTAATTTTTTTAGTCCAATAAATTATTGAACTATAGTCCAATAAATTATTGAACTATAATTATGCTATTTGAGTAATTTTTGAAAAGTTCAAACATTTCAGTAATTAATATGCAAAAATATATTATTTCAGTAACTACCCCAATTATAAACTCACCTGACATATTATAAAACATAGTAACATGAAAAATAAATAGTACTTAGTAATTAACCGAACATAAAAAAGGAAAAATAAAGTAAGTGTTTGTTTGTACAACTCTCTCATTCCCCATATTATCAAAAGAAGAAATTTCATTATTTGACATTTTTTAAATAGATACTTTTAAAGGGATAATTCACTATATAACCCATTTTGACTACACCATATGTTTTTATAGCGTCTTAAATTCCTTAGTTTTTTTAGCCATTTTAGAGTATATGTTTTTGAAATTTTTAAACATAAAATTATTTTTTAAGATATATGTGTGTTGAGTTTCTATTGTTTTGAGATAAGGAGGGAAAAAAACTAATCTTACAATTTTTTTAAAATCTTTCAATTATTTTTTAAAATATTAATTCATAAATTTCTATTTTTAGGAAGTTCCAATCATAATAAAAACCAAAATACCTGAGATTCGGTACGGAGCCTGAAAAACTGTTGGGAAATTGAGGGGGTTGTAAAACCCTAAACTCCCACTAACACAAGAACGATGAATATTATTGATGCAACAAAGAATATAAATAAAAGCGAGAGAGAAAACGACACCAGAGATTTTATACAGGTTCCCAATTGGTACGTCCTGTCTTCTGCAGACTCTGCAGGTTCCACTATGAAGTTGAAGATTACATCAATGAGACAAAAATAAAAGAGTGTATAATTACTCACAATTATACATAACCCTGAGAATCACTCAAACGGTTGCCCCCTCCCTATTTTCTCTCAATATGAACAAACCCTAATTAACTCAATTGAAAGTCGTCGAATCGACTCTCATAGAATTGACACCACAATTCTCTCGGTGAAGAAGAAACAAAAAACGACCGCCGGCTTCTTTACTTTCTTCTCCCACTCGCTAGGTTAATGTACATCAACGCAACATATATATATATATATATATATATATATATATATATATATATATATGCAAAGAACCCACCTCCATAAAGTCACGCTGAAGCCTTTAAAAAAGAATCACATCAATTGGCATAATATTCCAAATTGGTCAAATGGACTTTGACCTTATGATTTGGGCCTTTAATATAAATTTAATTTATTTGTCTCAATTACTCAACAATCTCCCACTTTGAGACAAATCAAACAATCTTCAACTCCCACTGCACTAGCAGTTTACCACTTGCTTGGAACACCAAGGCTTCAAATTGCAAACTCAAACTGATTTGCGAAACAAAACATGTTAGAATCCCACTAACATAACCCCTGCAAGGTTTCCCGATGTGAGCTATCTTCCAGACATGAAAAGATACTCCACCAACTCCCACTCCAGCTATGTGGCGGGATCTACCATCTTACCCATTATCCGCCTACGATGAATCTTGAGAAAGGAATTTTCCACCAATGACTTGACATATGTGCATTCAAGTCGGTTGTCAAAGTAGAGACTTCATCTCCAACATCTACACTTACATTGACTCTTAATCCAGTCAAAAAGTGCACGATTGCCCTCGAGCAACTTCACCAGTTCGCTATCTTGCCTGTCAGTTGAGGCTACTTTCTGAGCGCTTCCAGATTCTCCCAACTGTTTGCTCTCCATGAACTGATGGATTAGGAGCTAACTGTCCTGTCCGCGTTGTTGGCTCACCCCTCCGATCCGAGGGAACATCAACAACTCTCCGATTTTGCACTTTGTGTAGAACTCATATAATTGACAACAATAATTAACAAGGTCAACGACCTCACCGGTTTGTTCCAATCTTCATGCTTCATATCCTCTGGCATCTCTCCCAACGATAAATGCAATTTTTATTGTGCATCATCCCAGAATGAAAAATCTGAAACATCAAATTTTTCGATCCCAATATTCTTTTTGCTATCCATCGATCTCTAACACAAGTCCCCGAAACCTGAAGCTCTGATACCAATTGTTGGGAATTTGAAGGGGTTGTAAAACCCTAAACTCCCACTAACACAAGAACGATGAATATTATTGATGCAACAAAGAATATAAATAAAAGCGAGAGAGAAAACGACACCAGAGATTTTATACAGGTTCCCAATTGGTACGTCCTGTCTTCTGCAGACTCTGCAGGTTCCACTATGAAGTTGAAGATTACATCAATGAGACAAAAATAAAAGAGTGTATAATTACTCACAATTATACATAACCCTGAGAATCACTCAAACGGTTGCCCCCTCCCTATTTTCTCTCAATATGAACAAACCCTAATTAACTCAATTGAAAGTCGTCGAATCGACTCTCATAGAATTGACACCACAATTCTCTCGGTGAAGAAGAAACAAAAAACGGCCGCCGGCTTCTTTTCTTTCTTCTCCCACTCGTTAGGTTAATGTACATCAACGCAACATATATATATATATATATGCAAAGAACCCACCTCCATAAAGTCACGCTGAAGCCTTTAAAAAAGAATCACATCAATTGGCATAATATTCCAAATTGGTCAAATGGACTTTGACCTTATGATTTGGGCCTTTAATATAAATTTAATTTATTTGTCTCAATTACTCAACAAAAACTAACCGGCAGCTGCCAGATGTGAGGACAAACAAAGTAGTGGTTTAGGATTTACCACGTAAGTGGCTTGCTGCCGTTGTTTATTTCCCATATTTTAGATTAATATTTATAGTGAAAAGAATTCAAAACATTAAAAAATAGAAAATTTTATGGTTCTTTATATTTATAGATACTAGTTGGTCAATACGTGCGTTGCACGTTTATTATTGATTTTTTATATTGTATATTTGAAACACAATTGATAATATAAAATGATAATCACTGCTATTAATTTTAATCATGTACAATATTTCGGATAGGTGCATAAAACTCAATAAAAGAAAAAAATGGAAATAGAACCTTTTGACTCTAGTAGATCAATCTGATATATTCACTATTGTGAACTTATAAGAACCATAGAGAAAAGAGACTTGAAAAAGAAGGAAACAATTACTTTTGAAATACTCCTAACAATCTTTCTTAAATTCTTCTATTCTTCAATTCTCTCAGTCATTGACACCAAAATCATAATCATCCAAACGCAAAATGACCTCAAATCCCTCTCCATCCATCTCTCGAAAGCTAATAGACTGGTCTTGCCTCAATCCTTCTTCACAAATTATAAATAAGTAAAAGTAGAGTATTGGGGAGTGGTATGGGCATATTAGTTTGCCTTAGTCACATCGTTGCTTTGATTTTTGGAGCCATTTAAGTATGGAATTTGAGAAGTCAAAGTACTACTGAAATGAATACCCAATTTTCAATCTCTCACACCTACATACGGATAAAGGGTACCAAAGGTTAAAATTGAAATATAAGTATAAAATAGGGATTTTTTTGGAAATACAATGTTTCTCCATCTATAACACATTTTAAAGGGATTATAGATTTATTGTTGTTGCGTAAAAATGATGACAACAAATTTATAATATGAGATGAGTTGGAGATAAAATGTTTATATAAAATTAAGAAAAAATAGAGAAGAAATTTATATAATTATGAAATTTTACGTACAACGGTTATTAATTATTAATAGTGAAGAAATAAAATAATATATATTTTCTACTTAAAATGTTTAAAAAATTAAAAAAAAAAAACATGAACGACTTCTGAATTATATTAGTAATATTTATACTCTCAAATTTTCAATTAGAGCAATGGATCCTTTAAACTTACGTGTCAAAATAGATTTTTTTTTTTAAAAGATGTGTCAAATAGATTCATATGACTTGATGTTGGGAGTAATCTTTCTTTAAAATGAAAAGGAAAAAAAATGGAAATTAGATTTTCTTTTTCCACAGGTGGACAAAATGATGAGGAAGGGGAGTGTAATTATTATTATTTATTTAGAGTATTCCCATCCATTGGGTATTTGAATTGGATTGTTTAGGGCCCGTTTGGTTTGTAATTATTGGATATGGATTTAAGGAATAACATGGATTGAAATGTATTTGTGTTTGGTTTGTAATTATAAAAAATAGAATTTGGATACAACTCATTTTTAAGCCCAAATTTTAGATTCAATTAAAACAAGAATTCTAAAAATCCAAACTCACCAAACTCTTCACCTGATTGAATTCCTCTGACAAGTTCATGGTTGAGGCTTGTCTTTCTTTTTCGTTTGCTTCCTTAAATTTCTCTCCCTCAATGTTACTCTCTCTATCTCGTTTCTTTTATCACTTTTTCTCTCTAATTGGAAGATAAAACTGAAAATTTTGATATGAAATGAGAAACATTAAGCTCTCTTCCCTTATCATTTGGAAGGGGTAATAATGGACCAGTGATCATTGAGCTTCCTTTGGAGAAGACCCCATTAAAGTCCAAGAATTGATGGACAGTATTCAACTAATTGGTCTTCAAGTACCTGTGAGCTTTTCCTCCTTCACAAATTTGTCTCAATTTCTTTCCTTTAAATCTATGAAGGGAAATTTTTTATCATTGGGTCTTTTTTTCCTGTCTTGATATGTTCTTAGTTTGAGGAATTTTTATCATTTTAACCGTGTCCAAAGTTTTGATTTTTGGAATTATATTGTGTTGTTTATATTGGAATATGAAAGGAAGAAGAATGAATGTAGAGTTCATTGTCATATGTTTTTTGATGAGTTTACATGTTCAGAATCATTCAATTTTGAATTAGTTTAATGGTATTGTTTGTTTGTTGTATGTTCAATTAGTTGATTTGAGAAGCAACAACTTATTCAATGAGTTAATTTGAGATTCAATTTGGTTAACTTGTAGCATAAAGATTGAAACGGGGTTCAAGTTTTTACTTTGAAGTATTGCATTTTCTTTGATTTAGTTGGAAAATTTTTAAAATGGTATCTTTCGTTTGTGTAAAAGTGAAAATAAAATTTAACTGAATTTAGCAATCCTTGTGTTTTGGCTAATCTTTTCTTGAAATTTTTGTTTCTTATTTTCATTAAACATTGAACATTTGAATCTTTTTAAAAGAATTCAAGACATAATCTTAGTTTATCTCATTATTTGTCATGTTAAGTTGAATGAGTTCATTTCTCTTTTCCTTCTTTGGTTGTTGTAGGTACACTACAAAAAAACTGCCAAAATGTGACCAAAAATTTGCGACCAAAAAAAGTGTTAGCTTTAAAGTGACCACTTGGTCACTTTATTTGAAGTTGACTTTAAGTGACCATCTGGTCACTTTTTTTGCGACCAGATTGCGACCAAAAGTAGATGTAGTCATAAAAAATGGCGCGAAATTATGGGGCAAAAAAAGCGACCACTTGGTCACCTATAAAAACGACCATTTGGTCGCATTTTTGTGACTAAAATATGCCTTGGTAGCAAAAAATGGCGCGTAATTTTGGAGGGAAAAAAGCTACCAAGTGACCATAATTAAAAGTGACCACTTGGTCGCAATTGTTGTGACTAAAGTATGTCTTGGTAGCAAAAAATGGCGCGTAATTTTAGAGGGAAAAAAGCTACCAAGTGGTCACAATTGAAAGTGACCACCTGGTCGCAATTTTGTGACCTTTTTGGGGAGTGGTAGCTTAAAATTGGAGGGAAAAAAGCTACCACGTGGTCACAATTAAAAGTGACCACCTGGTCGCAATTTTTGTGACTAAAATATGTCTTGGTAGCAAAAAATGGCGCGTAATTTTGGAGGGAAAAAAGCTACCAAGTGGTCACAATTAAAAGTGACCATCTGGTCGCAATTTTGTGACATTTTTTGGGGAGTGGTAGCTTAAAATTTTTCCGGGAATTAAGCTACCATATGGTCACATTAGAAAGTGACCGGATGGTCGCAAATTATGTGATTTTATATGACCAATAATTTATAAATAACTATTTTTTAACACGTGCGAGATGCACGTGGAATTTTTTGTCTTATTTTACAATTCAATAATTGTATACTTAAGAGTTTTATGTGTATTAGTTAAAATGTTTGTTAATCAATTTTTAAATTATATTTATTTTATGAACAAATAAAATATTTAATATTTGTTGATTTTTTCCCCTTGTATTTATGGGGTAATTTCCTTTTACTTTATCTATTTTACCCCATAAATCACGGTGAGAAAAAATCAACAAATATTAAATATTTTATTTGTTCATAAAATAAAATTACATTATAAGCTTTTAGAAAAGAAAAAATAAAAATAAGAATAGATGATTGAAAAAATTACCAATAATTCCAAAATTTCAAGATGTGGTTAATTTTATTGATTGCTTTTCTTAACAATAATAATAATGTCAATTAAATAAAAATTATTCACTTTCAATTAATATAAAAACTCTTCAAGATCAATAAGCTATCTAAACGCCTTTAGATTGTTCTAAAATTTGTGTAGAGTAAATAATAATATTTAACCTCGTCTTGAAAATATCTGAATTTCCATGCAAAGAGAGAACAATAATATTGTACAGAGAATAATTATATTTTCCTTAAACCTCTAGTTGAATATAGTCGTGTGACTCTTTTTTGTTCAAGTAAAGCATTTACAATTATGAATAAAGCAATAGACCAAACTTAAAATCAAAAGATGACGAAATACGATGAAAATGAAATTAACTTTTTTTTTTTTTTTATTATAAGAAAGATTCCTCTTGATTTCAACTTTGACATGTTTATATCGAATTCTGCAGTTGGAATTGCTTTCAATGAATATGTGGATGCAAATTAATTATATATAAATATGTACATCTTCAATAGTCTATTTGGTTCCCTTCTAGCACTTTCTATCTTGAAAAACAAGAATAAAATTATCTATATCGTATTAAAAAAAACTCTTAATTAGAATCAAATAGTTCCAAATCAAGAATTACAAAAATTTATCTCGAAAATCATGAAGAAACATATCAATGAATATAACAACATGGAAACAAGAGTTCCTGGTCATATGTAAATATCGAAAGTAACCCAATATAAAAAAAAAGTATATAAATATTAATATTTGCGACCAAGTGGTCGCAATTTTACAAAAAAAGTGACCACATGGTAGTAATTTAGAAGGGAAAAGCGACCAAATGGTGGCATTTTAAGATTTAGGGTTTAGGATTTAGGGTTTAGGGTTTAGGGTTGTTTAGGGTTTAGGGTTTTGGGGGGAAAAGCGACCAAATGGTCGCATTTTTGCAAAAATATAATAATATTTTTTAAAAAATACAATTGGAATTGCGACCATATGGTCGCCATTATGGGCGGTAACTTTAAATTTTCATGAAATTTATGGCGGTGAATTTAAGTAATGCGACCATTTGGTCGCAATATTTGGCTGTGAATCTCATAATTGCGACCAGATGGTCGCAATCGTTGATGGGGACTCGTGAAATGACAGCTATACTTGGTAATGGCAACTGGGCGACCATTTGGTCGCTTTTTCTATAAATGCGACCAAATGGTAGCATTTGTATTTGGAAATGTGACCCTATGGTCGCATTTGTATTTGGAAATGCGACCATATGGTCGCAATTTCCCCAGCACGCGTGACTGTTCATTTCCTGTCATAATTACATATTTGCGACCAGTTGGTCGCAAAATATGATTTAAATTTCCATCCCTTTCCTTTCCCCCGTTTCTTTTTCTCTTTTCCCGTTTTTGCTTTCTCTTCTTTTCTTCTTTTCTCTTCTTCGTTGCCTCTCTCTTTTTCTTCCTCTCTTTTTGTTCGTTTCTCTCTTTCCCCTATCCGTTCCCCGTTATTTCTTCCCGTTCCCGTTCCCATTCTTCCTCTAAATTGAAGTTTAGTTTAAGAATTTAGAGTTTACTTAGTTTTAGTTTTTAGTTTTTAATTATGTAGTTTAGTTTAGTTTTGTTAATTTAATTAGTTTTAGTTTAATTTAGTTTTGTTAATTTAATTAGTTTTAGTTTTAGTTTAAGTAGTTTAATTTAATTAGTTTAGCATTAACTAATTAATTAGTTTACTTTAAGTAATTTTAGTTTAATTAATCTAACTTAGTTTACTTTTAATTCAATTTAAGTAGTAATTAATTTAATTACTTAATCTAATTTAGTTTAATTACTTATTTAGTTTATTTAAGATAGTTTACTTTAATTTAATAAAATTAAACTAAATTAATTTATAATTACACTAGAATTGATTAGTTAATTTTAGTTTAATTAATGTAATTTAGCCTACTTTAATTAAATCAACTAATTTAAAGTAGGGTAATTAATTCAAATAGTTTAGTTTAATTATTAAATAAAAATTGTTTAATTACTTAATTTTAGTTACATTTGATTAAAGTAAAGTGTAATTAGGTTAATTGAACTAAAATTAATTCAATTAAACTTGAGATTAATTAATTCAATTAAACTTAAGATTAATTAATTAAAACTAAAATTAACTAATCAATTAATTTGAATTAAAGTAAATTAAAATTAGGTTAATTGAACTAAAATTAATTCAATTAAACTTAAGATTAATTAATTAAAACTAAAATTAACTAATCAATTACTTGGAATTAAAGTAAATATAAATTAGCTTAATTGAACTAAAATTAATTCAATTAAACTTAAGATTAATTAATTAAAACTAAAATTAACTAATCAATTACTTTGAATTAAAGTAAATTAAAATTAGATTAATTGAAACTAAAATTAATTGAATTTTAGTTCAATTAATCTAATTTTACTTTACTTTATTTCAAACTAAATGATTAGTTTATTTTAGTATTACTTAATTTTAGTTTAATTAATGTAATTTAGATTACTTTAATTAAATCAATTAATTTAAAGTAGGGTAATTAATTCAAATAGTTTAACTTCAATTATACTTAAGTAGTTTAAATTAATGAGTTACACTAATTTAATTAATTAATTTTAGTTTAATTATTAAATAAAAATTGTTTAATTACTTAATTTTAGTTACATTTGATTAAAGTAAAGTACAATTAGGTTAATTGAACTAAAATTAATTCAATTAAACTTAAGATTAATTAATTAAAACTAAAATTAACTAATCAATTAATTTTAGTTTTAATTAATTAATCTTAAGTTTAATTGAATTAATTTTAGTTTAATTGAATTAATTAAGTTTAATTGAATTGATTAGTTATAACTAATCAATTAATTTGAATTAAAGTAAATATAAATTAGATTAATTGAACTAAAATTAATTCAATTAAACATAAGATTAATTAATTAAAACTAAAATTAACTAATCAATTAATTTGAATTAAAGTAAAGTAAAATTAGATTAATTGAAACTAAAATTAATTGAATTTTAGTTCAATTAATCTAATTTTACTTTACTTTATTTCAAATTAAATGATTAGTTTATTTTAGTTTTACTTAATTAATCTTAAGTTTAATTGAATTACTTTTAGTTCAATTAATCTAATTTTAATTTACTTTTATTCAAATTAATTTGATTAGTTTATTTTAAATTATTTACTTAATTTATGTTAGTTTAATTTACATTATTTCATTAATTAATTAATTAAATAAACTAATCAATATTTTACTTACGTAATTAGTATTAAATTAGTTTATTTTGGTTGTAGGATTATGACGGGCAGACGACGTCCTCCCCAGTCAGACGAGCCTGACGACGCGGGTGACGAGGGGTCTCCGCAGACGCCTACTGGCGTTGCCCCTGATGCGGACGACTACGGAGGAGTTGGACATCCTCTTCGATTCACGAGACGGGACTTGCCGCCACGCTCGATGATGGAGTCCCCTGAGACCGAAGTCGCAACACCACGGCCGCCGCAGGACTCCCTTGCCACGCCTCCGGGCTTAGCATCAGGGTATGCGTCCTGGGTCGAGTCCGGTCCGCATCGGGTCGGATCAGGTGGCCCCTCGACTTCATGCACGCAGCCTGTCTCGGGCGCGGACTCCACCCTTCGATTGAAGGGGATACGTAAGTAATTTTGTTTACTATTTTTCAAAAAGTTTTTTATTCTTTTTAACTAATAGTTTCTAATATATAGCACAATAATTTTTTGTGATTTTACAGAGTCTGTACCAGATATCGACCGTTTCAAAACGGTTTCGCAAGGTCCTCCAGGAGCATGCCTCTACCCGGCGACGACCTTCGGGACGAAGATTCCGACGACGGAGAAACGCGTCGATGTACGACAGTTGGAAGGTAAAAACATAATTTATTTTCATAATTAATTAATTTTGAAATTTATAGAAATAAATTTATTACTTTAACAATTTTTTATTTCAATTTTTTCAGGGCAAGTTTCCTGTTATCGATCCCGATATCACCGACGGTAGATTGTTCCCCCTATGGGACAGTCACGTCCGGGATCGATTCAAGGACCTCATGTTCCGAGCGCGCAGAAAGCAAGCAGCAAACCGCCCCGTGTGGATGAGCCCGGAGGACCACGCGCGGCTTCTCGCGAGCTTGAGCACTCCTGAGGGCAAGGCAGTGTCAAGCAGGAATAAGGCCAACCGCGTGAAGAATCCAGTAAAACACACAGCGGGGGCGCGGACCCACGACGAGCACCATCGTCGATTGGTATGTTTTTTTTTTCTCGTTTTCTTTTTTCTCGTTTTCTTTTTTTAATTACTTATTACTTTATTATGTTTTATTCTTCACTCTTTGATTTTTTAGGAAGCGAAGCACGGGCGCCCCGTCCCGCCTGATGAGCTTCACCGAGTTCTTCACACGAAGAAGAACGGGACGTTCGTCGACGATAAGGCGAAAGAAGTTCAGGTATTTAATATTTTTTTCAATTATTATTTTTGCTTTAAAATTTTTCATACATTATATATTAACCATTTTATTTTCTGAATTTTAAATGTTTAGGAACGTTTCACTGAGTCCTTGACTCGGCGTTGCCCACACCGGACTCGCAACCAGACTCAGGAGGACCGTATAGAGGCGTTCTTGGAGGTCCTGGAGGGGTTCGGCTGATGGGTCGGTTCCTGGGCTCGGCTCGACGGGCGACGCCTTTATGCAGATATGCCCCGCCTCGAAGGAGCGGAGCGAGCACTAGCTCGGCCCTTCTCCTGGGTGGCGGCAGGCGCTGGCCGGACATGGAGGCTATGCGGGAGGACTTCGTTACTCGTGTCGCTACTATTGAGGCCGACATACAGGCACGAGTCGACGCCTGGGTCGCATCCGCTTTGGCCGCGTACTTGGATCTTCTAGCGTGGCCGCCGTCATCGACGCCTCCTCCCCCCCCCCCTGCCCCCAGGTAGTTCTAGGATTCTTTCGATTGTATAAAACGTTTTTTTTAATATTTTATATATATTTTTTTTATTTGAATTCCAATTTTTTTTTATGAAATTTTATTATTAATTAAATAAATAATTAATAATTAATAATTAATTAATAATTAATTAACTAATTATTGAAATTTAAATTAAAAAAAAATTCTTAAATGCGACCTGGATGGTCGCTTTTTAGCGACCATCCTGGTCGCATTTTTAATCGAGACTAAAAGTGACCATTTGGTCGCATAAAATGCGACCATTTGGTCACTTTTTTATGTGACCAATTGGTCACTTATCTTTCACATAAATTACGACCCGGATGGTCGCTTTTTAGCGACCATCCGGGTCGTATTTTAACTAAGCCAATAAGTGACCATTTGGTCACAAAAATTACGACCATTTGGTCACTTTTTATGTGACCAAATGGTCACTTCTATTGAAGATAAAATGCGACCATGTGGTCCCTTTTAATGCGACCATATGGTCGCATTTTCAAAAGTTTGACTTTTTTGCGACCAATATTTTTTGCGACCATATGGTCGAATTTTTGTGACCATGCAGTCGCACAAATACAAAACCGACCAGCTTTTTAGCGACCACTCAGTGGGTCGCATTTTAGGTCGCATTTTAGGTTAAAAACGACTAGTTGGTCGCAATATGCTGGTCGCAAATTGGCAGTTTTTTTGTAGTGGTATCAATTTTTCGGGAGAATGTGAGCTCCTTTAGTTGAAATTCGGGAGAAAATTGAGCAATTCAAAGGCTCTATGGAGTTTTCCCTCTTTGAAGAATAGATTGCAGAATGGATTTGCGGCAGAGATCTGAAGCGACGTTGTCAAGAGAGGTTTTGGAATTGTTGCTCGATATGTTTCATGTCGTTTCGAAGGTAGGTGTATATATATTTTTTAGTTTGATTGTTAGAGAATATGGCTAAACTAGTGAATTGAAGTTGGGTGTTATGAATTTGAAAGTATTGAGAATTACTATGAAGGTTGCCTCAAAAGTCTATGTAAATATATGTTCTTATTGAAACAATGAATAAATTGGGATGGTTGTGTCAAACATGTCTTTTATAAGTTTTCTTTATTTTCATGTTCACTGTCGTAACTAGCAAATGTTTGGCTCTTTGATCCTTTTCCCCCAATATGACAATGACTTTGAAGCTGGACTTTGACTTGAAGATTGAGATTAGTGATGTCGTTTATATCTAATTCACTAAGAGGAGGTGCATATTGTAGATTTCATAACTTTTTTTAAGTTAATGATGCATTTTTCTTTTGATAGGTTGGAAACTATCACGTCAGTTTTATGGTGACATGGTTCAAGCTGGAAAATTATGTTATTGACATTCAAAGGCTCGAAGACTAAGCATGAAAGTATTTGTAGGTCGAGGAGAGTGACTAGTGATTCTTGTGGATCTTCTATCTATTGCGAGAGTTGTGATATTAAGCTTGTAATTCACATAAATTTTGTTTTGCTATTCCCCCTTTGTGTTGTTGCATCTTTATTTCATTACCCGGGTTAGGCAAAGATTGAGGATTTGGCTAGTGCTATATTATTTGTCTATACATGCTTCCATTCATAATCTAAATTGAGATTTGACTTGTATGGTATAGTCTTATTCATTTTGTTTAATATCCTATCATGTGATGTCTTTTGAGTGGGAAATAATTTTGAATGTTTGGTGTATGATCTTCTTCTTCATCTAAATTAATCTTCTAGTTAAATTATAAATTGGCTACTTCCACGTCTTTCCTTTTTTTAATCATTTTTGTTACTTGGGAAACACACAAAGTGTAGTGCATACAGTTAGAAATGTTGCGAAAAGAATTCTTATCGCTTTTGGAGTAACAAAATTGATAAAGAAAATAAAGTCAAGAATGAATTGAATGGTTTTCAATTGCACTTAGCGAATATTGCCATTTTTTTAAACAAAAATGAGATTGAGATAGTTTTTATGTGTAGTTGGTGATTGGATAGGTTTCAAAAAACAAAGTCTTTTCTTGACCATGAAAGAGATAAACGTTACAATGATAAATCATATTTTCACATAGATATCACATTCATTGGATTCTTGATTGACATTTTTAACCATTGCTTTCAGTTAAAATATAATATGTTTCACAATATAATGTATGAAAATTACTTTAAAAAAATAATAATGTAGATGGATACTTGAGATCTAGATCTTGAACCAAACACGTATTCTGATTCTTAATTTCATTTATGAAATTCTGAATAACAAACCAAACCACATATTTTAAATTTTCTGGATATCAATTGTAAATTCTGAATATCTTACCAAACATAGTTTTGGATACAAAAAGTTAACAGAATACAACTCTAAATTAATTAGAGTCCTTTGAATTCGAATCATGTTTTCCAGATTGCGAACCAAACAGGATATCTGACCTTCACAAAAAAAAATTCTAATACTTTTAGGTTTTTAGGATTTTTGACCTTCAAAATAGATAATTAAATATTTTTTTTTTATCTCCATTCTCATTTTAACCTTTTTTAATCTTGTTATGATGTCATTTAGTATTGAAGTATCTTTTTACCCATAAACTTTAATATATTGAATACTATCAACCTATCCATCATCTCTCATTTATACTTTTTATCTTTCCAAAAACATCAACACTAATTGCTATACGTCTTTTATTAAGAAAAGTTTAAACTTGTAAACTATGATAATTTATATTATAGGCAAATTTAATTACATGTGATTACACGTATGTAGTCAAGCTTATTTTTATATGGTATGATGAACGTATGTTATATATTTATAACCCTAGACAAAATAAAGGAGAGAAGAGTCAAATCTCTAACTTAGTAAAAGAGAATGAAAGTATCTTATCTTAGAGTTGTTATTTTTACAAATATTATATCTAAATCTACTATCCAATGAAATTTCCTCAATATAAACTTTATTAAAAATATATATGAAAATTGCTAGTTATATTCTCCATTCACATAAAAAAAATAAGTCTAAATAATTGTTAAAATACATCAGGATAGCTTTTGTAATGATTTGTAGTTTTTTTTATTTGCATTTATAATAGTTGTTTGTTTCGTTGTTTAGTCTGTCTTTCTTATTTATTTAAGTTAGTTTTCTATATAACTCAGTGTAATACCCATATACATTCTAAACAATTCAATATAACGTAATCTTTTTGCTATCAATAATTATGAAGTAAAGGCAAGTGAAATAAGGGACATCCTCATCCAAGCATTATATCGATTTATTTTATTGGGAACCACTACAAGAAAAACTGCATTTTGAGACCCGGGTATAGAGACGTAATTCGTCTCTAATCAACAATAGCGACGAAATTAGAGACGAAACATTCCATCTCTGAAAATGGCGTCGCTTCTTCATATTAGAGACGAAATTTATCGCTATTAGAGACAAAATAAATATTGGGACGCTAATATAAATGTTGACCATTTAGAGACGAAATACATCTCTAAAATAGGGACACAATATAGTCTCAATATTAGAGACGCAATGTGTCGCTATATTGAGAGTGAGAGTTTGTCTCTAATATTAGAGACAAATTACATCTCTAAAATAGAGACGTATTGAGTCTCTAATAAAGTGTCTTTAGAGACGAAAGGGATCGCTAAAAAATAGTTGATAAAAGCGTATTTGAAATATTTATAGGCGTATTGCGTCTCTAAAAATCGACTTTAGAGACGAAAGGGATCGCTAAAAATAGTTGATAAAAGCGTATTTGATATATTTAGAGACGTATTGAGTCTCTAAAAATGTGACTTTAGAGACGAAATGTATCGCTAAATAAAGTTGATAAAATCGTATTTAAAATATTTAGAGACGTATTGAGTCTCTAATAAAGTAGATTTAGAGACGAAATTTATCGCTAAACAAAATTCATAAAAGCGTATTTGAAATATTTAGAGACGTATTGTGTCGCTATTTCCGCATTTTAATTTTAAAAAATAATATTTAAAAATTAATTTTAAATATTTAATATTTAAAATTAATTTTTAAATATTATTTTTTTTAAATTAAAACAAAATGAAATAAATATTTCCATCCAAAATAAAATATCCAAAACAAATTAAATGTTTCCATCCAAAAAAAAATATCCAAAAACAATTTAAATTATCCCAAAAAACAAAGAACTAAGGAGCGCTCGTCATATCGTCATCTGCACGATGAGAAGTAGACCCGGAACCGGGAGCCCTATGTTGAAGCATAAATGCTTGCATTTGAGCCATAATATTATTACATTGAGCCTGAAGATCGTCTGTACGGGCCTGAAAGCGGATCTCGTTAGCTTGAATCTGCAAGACGCAATGATTCGTTCTCTTTCCTCAAAGCCTCCGTCTCAGCACGTACACTAATCGAAGAACGCGGCTGGTCTGCATAAAGCTCCCTCCCATAAGCGCCAAGACCCGGGACTGAACCATCAGGCTTCACACCACCAACGGCCAGAAGGAAAGCATCACGATGGTTCTCCTGAGTAGGCTGAGACTCAGGAGTGGGCAATAACGACTCGAGCTTATCTTTAACTTTTCCCTACAAAAAATAACAATAAACATATGAGTAATTAAAAAAAGAAATATTTTAAATAAATTAAAAAGCACGAAAAAGACGAAACTAACATGTATGTCTCGAGCTCGATCATCTACATAAGTAACCCCATCGTGGCCCTTCGTATGCAGATGGAGGAACAACTCAATCGGGGGTACCTCACGTCCATCCCGAGTCTGTTAAGATGAAAAGAAGAAAAATAAGAGATTAGTTAAACATGAATTGAGAATATTAAAGATATTAACGAAATAGTACAATGACTTACCAAGATCTCGTAATGCTCGTCGTGACTACGAGTCCCACCTGTGTGCAAAGCCGGGTTGGCCAGTCGATTGGCCGAGTTGATTTTAGAAATGCGCAACGCCTCCTCAGTCTGAGCATCCGCCGAAGAGCCAGACGGGCCTCCTCTGTCATCCACAAAAGCTTTTTACTGGTTTACCCTTTGCTTTATAGATGGTGTCCCGATAACGTTTCCCTGCCATTCTGCTCCAGGGTTTGTAAATAATCTCATCGGTGAGCTCTGGGAGGATCGTAAAGTGTGTGTCTGGAAAAATAAGAAAGTCTTAAATTTGTTAGAAATTTAAAAAATTATAAAATCAAATTATAAAATACAAGTTTTACCTTCCAAGTTTGAAACCACCGTATTTTGGCAGGATCGAAATCTCTTTCCATTTCCCGAACTCGGGACTCTTCTTGTAAAGCGTCTGTGAAAACTCGGGAAACCTTACCCGATGGATGTAATCTATAAAAAAGGAACAAAATGAATTTTTTATAAGTTCAAAAATTAAAAATGTAAACAAAAAATGTAAATTGTACTCACTTTCTTCTGGTCAGCCGCAAAAGAACCCCGGTGATCGGTATTTGCTCAATGGCCTGGGTGTCTGATGCTGCTGATGACGTGGTCGGGATGATGGGGACATGTGTATTGGATACCTGTGTATCCCCTAACGCCCTGCGCTATCAGTGTCACAGGAGTATCAAACTCCTGTGTGACCGAGGTGGATGGCGCCGCGACGTAGACATCTACAAAATAGATAACATACAATGAATTAAATAAATTAACATTTAATATAATTATTAATTAAACTAAATTTTACTTAAGTAATGAATTCTATTAACAATTAACAAACTAATGATTTAAAAATGAATATACAACATACAAATTAATTAACTCTAAATAACACGACATTTTAAAAATGTACATTGTAATGAAATAAAAATTTAATTAAAGAATATGGATTCAATTAACCGTAGAATTTGAAATTGAACCTAATTAATTAATTAAACTTAATTAATAACATATAATTTAAGTAATTACCTAATTTAATTAAATTGACACTAGATTATGAAAACTAACCTAACTAATCAATTACAAAGTGATTATTAACACCTAATTGAATTAAGTAAGTAACATTATTCACCTAACACTACAAGTATACAATTTATTTGTTTTTAGTTTTAGAATTTGAATTTATTTTTGTCCCTAAATTGTTGCAAACTTATGTCCTTGAGGTATTTTCCCCCTTTTTTTTGGTCCTTTTAACTTTGAAAATATCAATCTTTATTGATTTTAGACTGTGAATGATTGCGTAGTTGATGTTGGAAACGTAATAGATACTCACAAATGACCAAATGAACACGAATTTATACTTGTAGGAAAAACATCTCAAAAATCATGAATTTTCACAACCACCATGAAAACATTCATCAATATATCTAATTGTGTTCATGTATTCAACTATCCAATGTACTAAATTAAATACAATTCATGTTTCTGTAATATGAAAGTCTATATTAATTTTCAGTTTGAAACAATCCATCGATATAAGGAAAAGTAAAAGAAAATCCATATATACCAGAATCGGACCCCAAAGATGAAGGCTTTAAATCGCCGACTTAACGATAAGCACGAAGAATTAACTCTCTGATAAATCAAAAGCTCAGTCGAGTCACTGAATTGAGCTAGCAGAAGCTAAATCGGCAAAAAGGAAGATCTGAAATCCAAAACAAACGAGAAATCACGAAATCAAATACAATCATCATTGCATAAATCAAATTAGCGTATGTAATTTAAAGTAAACAAATTTAACTACATGTAAAACATTCCAAAGATCCTCAGGTGGTTTAACATTTTCAGAACAGATGGTTACATTAACAGCAAACCAAACAACCTATGAAACAGTGAGGTAGTAATCGTGAAATTACATGGCTAAAGAAACATGTGTAGTCCGTAATTAAACAAACATGTGTAGGCGTCTGACAAGAAAAAGGGACAACACTATCATTATACCAGGAGATAGCAATCAATAATACCAAGAAACAAAAGCTGACTAGAGATTAAAGTTAATGCAAAATACATAAATGATAAAGAATATATGGGAAATACAATCGGGAAAGTGATTAACAAGCTCTAACGAATCGGCGTTGTAGAGTGGACGATATTCAAAATACCACCAAATTGCTCAATACAAGAACTTACTGGCTATGGATGCTGGAGGCGAAACCGAATAACACGATCCACAGCTCACGCATTCCATTTCTCTCCCTTCATAATTCTACCCAAAAAAAAAAAAAAAATCGTCCTCAATTAGGTTAAATCCCAAATCCATCCATCAATTCATTCATAAAACACAAATCCAATTCATTTCCTCACCTTCTCAGCAATGAAATTGAGAATTCCGCCTCTTCCATCGCCACTCGATTGACTGATTTAAAAAAAAAAAAGTAAACAAATTAAGAAAAACGAAATCGAAAACCAAACAAATTTCAAACAGTAAAAAAAAGAGATCTGGAAATGTGATCGGAGCAACGGAGAGGGGAGATGAATTTGGGAATGGAAGGGCGAGGACGGCAAGGTGAGGGGTGGTGGTGGCAAGGTGAGGGGTGGTGGTGGCTGTGAGGGGTGGTGGTGGCTGGAAGAAGAAAAGGAAAAACGAGAGAAAGGAAGAAGAAAAGGAAAAACGAGAGAAAGGAAGAAGAAGAGTCGGGGGAGGGGAAGGGTCTGTTGATCCAATTTAATTTGAGTTTAGAGACCAAATCCATCGCTAAAGAGAAACGAAATGCGGTGGGATATTTTAATGAACCGCCAAATTAAAATTTTGTCTTACGCGCCTTCTCATTTCGTTTAGAGACGGAATTCGTCTCTATTTATTTTTAAAAAAAGTTATTAATTAATATTAAAAGCAATCCTCTTTCTTTTAGAGACGAATTGTGTCTCTGTATATGACAATTAGAGACGAATTGTGTCTCTGTTTCCAATAGATATTTCATTTTAAAAAAAAGTAATTAATTAGTATTAAAAGCAATCCTCTTTCTTTTAGAGACGAATTGTGTCTCTGTATATGTCAATTAGAGACGAATTGTGTCTCTGTTTCCAATAGATATTTCTTTTAGAGACGAATTGTGTCTCTGTTACCGTTTTTATTTAATTACCCAAAATTCAACTATTTTTCCCCAAATATCAATCATGAGTTTAAATGATTTAAATATAAATAGAAAATTAATACAATTATTATTATTATTGTATAATTTAATTTTAAAATTAGTTCATTAATAATTTTTTAATAAACTTAAATAATCATAATATAATATTAAAATAAAAATATATATGCGTGTTATTTTTTTATAGACATAAAAATTAAAATTAAAAAATTTGCTTCTTAATTTCACTATAAAATTAAAACGGTCTTTTACTCAATTTTTTTAATTTTCTTTTGACTACCTTCAAATTATCTCGAGGTTTAGAAAAAAAGAGGAAGCTAAACTCACAAGAAAACGCTATCTAACCTCAACTATGATCATGACAAATGTCAACGATAAATAAAACCAAAAGTTTATAGTTAGTATTCTTCCATCGGACATCTACGTTAAGTTAATTTTGATAGTGTCTTGATCAATTTTTATTTATTTTTTTAATTTAGATCATTTTTATTAACTAAAAGTTTTTTTTTCATGGGTTAAATTTTATATTTGGTTCCAACGTTTGTTATTGTTCCTAATTTAGTCCCTAATGTTTGAAATGTTCAAATTTAACCCCTTAATTCAACTCAATAACATTTTAAATCACGTATAAATGAGTAGATGATAAAATGGAAACAATTAATTTATAGATGCAAAGAATCCAAAAAGTTGAAAAGCCAAATATAATGTTCGTATTCAATATCTAGATAGAAATATGAACAAGTTTTTCAAATCAAGACGTGTATAATAAAATGAAATTTATGGTGAATCTCTATCTCTATGGCTATAAGAACAATACACTAATGGATCTATTGAATCTAATAAGAGGAAGATTAAAAGGTGATCAATTGAATCTGGGAGGAAGTTTACTCTTTACTTTAATTTATGTCTTTCAATTTCAAATTAATATTTAATCATTTAATGAATTAGTTAAAAAAAATCATATTTCTAAACATAACATGAAATGTGGGATTTAGTTGGGGACTATTTTTTGTTTCAATTTTTTTTAAAAAAAATATTGTATATTTTGATTATCACAATATATTTAATATGGTTTACTTGGGGTTTAAAAACCTTTCAAAGAATAAAATACTAATTTTTAATATTTGTTTTTCAATCTTAATTTCAAATTAATATTTAATCATTTAATGAATTAGTTTAAAAAAAATCATTTTTCTTAAACACAACATGAAACGTGAGGATTTGGGGAGTATTTTTTGTTTCAAATTTATTTTTCTAATCTTTTTTTTTTAAAAAAAAAATATTTATTGTATATCTTAATTATAACAATATATTTAATATGTTAACTATTTTTTGTTTCAATTTTTTTTTAAAAATTATTGTATATTTTGATTATCACAATATATTTAATATGGTTTACTTGGTATTTAAAAACCTTTCAAAGAATAAAATACTAATTTTTAATTTTTTTTTTTCAATCTCAATTTCAAATTAATATTTAATCATTTAATGAATTAGTTTTAAAAAAAACATTTTTCTTAAACACAACATAAACTTAAATAACTATAGTTACACTATTTATAAGATTATGTAAATTTAAATATAGTATTACAAACTTAAAATATATATTAAATCATTGACATATATATCTATTGGAAACAGAGACGAATTGTGTCTCTGTTTCCAATAGATATTTCATTTTAAAAAAAAGTAATTAATTAGTATTAAAAGCAATCCTCTTTCTTTTGAGACGCATTGTGTCTCTGTATATGTCAATTAGAGACGAATTGTGTCTCTGTTTCCAATAGATATTTCATTTTAAAAAAAAGTAATTCATTAGTATTAAAAGCAATCCCCTTTCTTTTAGAGACGCATTGTGTCTCTGTATATGTCAATTAGAGACGAATTGTGTCTCTGTTTCCAATAGATATTTCATTTTAAAAAAAAAAGTAATTAATTAGTATTAAAAGCAATCCTCTTTCTTTTAGAGACGCATTGTGTCTCTGTATATGTCAATTAGAGACGAATTGTGTCTCTGTTTCCAATAGATATTTCATTTTAAAAAAAAGTAATTCATTAGTATTAAAAGCAATCCCCTTTCTTTTAGAGACGAATTGTGTCTCTGTATATGACAATTAGAGACGCATTGTGTCTCTGTATATGTCAATTAGAGACGAATTGTGTCTCTGTTTCCAATAGATATTTCATTTTAAAAAAAAAGTAATTAATTAGTATTAAAAGCAATCCTCTTTCTTTTAGAGACGAATTGTGTCTCTGTATATGTCAATTAGAGACGAATTGTGTCTTTGATTCCAATAGATATTTCATTTAAAAAAATTAATTGATTAGTATTAAAAGCAATCCTTTTTCTTTTAGAGACGAATTGTGTCTCTGTCTATCTCAATTAGAGACACATTGTGTCTCTGTTTCAAATAGATATTTCATTTTAAAAAAAGTAATTAATTAGTATTAAAAGCAATCCTCTTTCTTTTAGAGACGAATTGTGTCTCTGTATATGTCAATTAGAGACGCATTGTGTCTCAGTTTATTGAATGTTCTGGAATCCTATCTCCATTAGAGACGAATTGTGTCTCTGTTTTCAATAGATATTTCATTTTAAAAATGTAAATAGTTTTTTCATATTTGAATGATTAAAATAAAAATTGAAATGTTTAAAAAAAGGATCAGTGTGTAATTTCTCTTTTATTTCTTATATGTCTTAATTTTTTATAATATAATAAAAATAAAAATGACCCTCTCTTAACGACGGTTTGAATCTGTCGAATGTTCAATGATTAGATAAATGTTCAACTTCCCATTACATTGACGATTTGAGTTTGACCTCTTTTAATTTAATTTAATTAAAAATACAGAGCATTAACAACTAAGAAGTTGTTGATTTTTTAAATCTGATTCCTTCTGTTTAACAATACACCATCTTCACGATCATCGCTGTTTGATGTAGAACTGTTGTCTTCAGTATCTTCTTCTTCCTCCTCTGAAGGTATAGGGGATGAATCATCAATGAAAGGAAGTTCAATATATAAGCCGTCGGGATCAAACAATGTTTCTGTTTCGTCATTCAACGGTCGAAAGCGGTTTGAGTTTATTCCTTCATCTATGTGACGACTCGAACCTCTTCTTCTTGGAAAGCTACAAATTCCTCGCTATCTTTATCCTGGGAGACTTTCTTCAATGTGACACGGTCGACTTTGCAAACCACTAACCAATCATTCAATGGTCTACAAGATGGATAAGGCAGGAAATACGATTGAATCGCTTGTTGTGCCAATACAAATCGATCATTTGTGCGCATGTGCTTTCTCTTATTCACCTCTAAAATCTGCAAATGTGGTATCTTCCGCATCCCACCTCGCCGCATTGTCTCAAACCACGTACAATTAAATAATACGGTACGTTTTACACTCCCTCCTGCATATTCAAGCTCAATAATTTCATCAATGACTCCAAAGAAATCCTTTTCAGTGTTTCCGAACACTTGACCCTTGATGCAAACGCCGCCGCTATCGCTTGCTGCTCTCGTGAATGAGATTTTGTTTGAAATTTGTAGCCCTTCCCTAGATAACCGAGTATGATTTGGCAATTCTAGCAGGGCCTTTTGCCAACATTACTATGTGATTGTTTGTAATCGGTGCAGTGGGTGAATCAACCTGCACAATCGTTAACTTAGGTTGAGAAATTACATTATTGCAGATCATATGAACAATAATAACATGTAATCATACTCACGAAAGCATAAAACCATAAACGGAAGTCTCTGTCAATTATGATCCCTTCCCATTGCGTTTATTCCAGGGATTACCAGGACGTACAAATAACTCAACGAATAACCTATTATTCAATTTAATATATTATGAAATAAATTAATAATATAAATATTTCACTGATTAAGTTAGTTCATCCTTACTCGATATACGGCTCCACCTCTGGACAATTACACAACACGTACGTCTGTGCGATGTGAAACTCTTCCTCGTTTAAAGGTCTCCGCACGGGCTTTCCAATTGGTCTCCCAAATACTGTAAAAATGGACAAATCATTTGGATCGACTCCAACTGGTAGTGAATTTTGCACAAAATTCCGCTTCACGGTTCGGTATTGTTCTGCAATTCGTTGATCAAAGTAATATGAACAGAACGTGGTCGTCTCATGTATTAGGTATGCATTGCATATAGATCCTTCCACTCTAGACTTATTTCCTACCGTTCTTTTTAGCCTACGCAAGTATCTGACATAAAAATATATCAATTACAAACAGTACCTTTAAGAAACATTTAGAATACAACAATCAAAATATGTACCTTTCAAACGGGTACATCCATCGATATTGAACTGGACCTCCTAGATATGCCTCGTAAGGTAGATGTACTGGTAGATGCTCCATAGAGTCAAAAAAAGATGGTGGAAACATTCTCTCTAATTTGCAAATGATGATAGCAATCTCACCTGCTCAATGACTCGATAGTGGATTGAGACAGCTCTGCACATGTTAACTCTCTGAAGAAAACACTCAATTGTGCCAACGGTTCCCAATGTTTCTGCTCAAGAAATGGTCTGAATGCAGCAGGCATGAGTCGTTGCATGAATACATGACAATCATGACTTTTCATTCCAAACACAGTATGGCTGTGCACGTCAATGCACCTGCTCAGATTTGATACATATCCGTCCGGAAATTTAATCGATCGCATCCACTCGAACAGTATTTTCTTCTGGTCCGCTGTTAGCATGTATTTTGCCTTCGCATACTTTTTTCCACTTTCATCCGGCTCTAACTCTGGTCGATGACAGATTTCCCGAATGTCGTAGCGTGATCTTAGATTGTCTTTCGTTTTTTTCGGAATATTTAGAACCGTGTTGAAGACATTATCGAAAACGTTTTTCTCGATATGCATAACATCTAAGTTATGTCTGATCATTAAGTCTCCCCAATATGGTAGCTCCCAAAAAATACTTCTTTTCTTCCAACCTGTATTTTTTCCCGCCGTCTTATTCCAAGCCTCACCACCAATCTCTGTAACACTTCGCATATCAAGCGCATCTAACCGTTGCAGAATTTGGTATCCATTTATAATTTCAGGAGGGCCTTCGTTCCGTACACTCCTCCCTTTATACCAATCAGTTCTATTCGATCGAAATGAATGATTGAGCGGTAAGAACCTTCTATGGCAGTCAAACCAACACGTTTTGCGACCATGCACTAACGAGAATGCACCGGTATCGTCCATGCAATGAGGGCATGCAAACTTTCCCGAAGTGCTCCACCCTAACGAATTTAGTTAGGGTAGTATATTCCTTACGTTTTGTGCGCAAAAACATAAATTTTAATCTAATCTAAACCATGATAAAATTATTTTACAAACGTACCTGATAACATTGAATATGCAGGAAAGTCACTTATCGCCCGGATAAGCTCCGCTCTCATCACGAAGTCTTGTTTCGTGAAACATCATACGTCCACAACGCTCGTTCCATAAACCATAAAGCTCGGCAATTAATGGTTGAAGGTAGACATCCAACTTCTGCTTTGGACTTTTTGGCCCAGGTACAATGACCGTTAAGAAAATCACAGGATCTTTCATGCACATCGATGGAGGCAAGTTATACGGCGTCACCATAACTGGCCACACTGAATATTGAGCTCCCGAAGCCCCAAAAGGGTTAAACCCGTCAGTACATAACCCCAATCGAATGTTCCGAATTTCCCGTGCAAATTCTGGATGACAACGATTTAAATGTTTCCACGCCTCAGCATCAGAAGGGTGTCTCATTACTCCTTCATCTTGCGAGTGCTCATGATGCCACCTCATGTGAGAGGCAGTGACTTCTGACGCGTATAACCGTTGCAGTCGTTGCGTGATCGGTAGATAAAACATGCGAGTATGTGGAATAAGAGTTTTTTTACCTTGTTTGTATCTCGTATGATTGCACATTTTACACATATGAATATTTGCATCGCACCCCAATATATCACACATCCGTTTGGGCAACAATCAATCTTCTCCACAGGTAAACCGAGACCCTCCACTAATTTCTTCGTATCGCATGGACTGCGGGCAAGCGTGTTGTTCACGGAGCACAACGATGAAACCATTGTGAAATTGAGTTGTATCCTCTTTCGGGAATGTGAAATTCCGCCTTTATATTCAATAACTCGGTAGCAGCCGCAAGTTGCGTGACGTCCACAACCTTCGTACAACGGCCCGCTTTCACGATTCTACCATCTTAAACATTCTTTGCGCATCCTGATTTAAATCTTCATTTAATAAATTTTGAGAACCATCACCTTGATAACCGCATCCATCATAAACCATCCGGTTCTAGATGTTCGTAGTGATGTTCAACATTTTCGGAACTTTCATTCGCATTCAAATTGCCCCGCGAGTGCTTCCTTCATTTCGGCATGATTCCCCCCTCATTGCATTGAACATTTCTTGATTCTCCTTGATAAACCCATTGATAATAATTATCAATGAAACCCCGACTATACAAGTGTAACTTCACATCATCTATAGGTAATATCTTTTTATTCTTACACTTTTTACATGGACATCGTATCTTCTCGTCCGTTGTTATGAAAAATCACCATGAGATTGTCAGAACTCAACAAACTCTTCGACCCCGGCTACAAATTGGTCGTTGAGAAACCCTTCAAGTAAACGGACATACATCCACTCACGCATTTTCTCTCACTCGAGAGTGTTATAACGTAATTTCTTTATATTCAAAGCCATTCTCAACACACCTATTTATAACATTGTTTCTGTCATTTTTAGAGACAAAATACGTCTCTAATTAGGCGGGAACCCTTCCCGCCAAAAAATTGGAGGGAAAATTTCCCGCCACTATTAGCGATAAAATTGGTCTCTAAATCAAAAGAAGCTTCATCCCTGAAACGGACTACGTCTCTAAATAAGGAGGTGGACTAAAATTTCAATTTTGAGGCGCATTTCGTCTCTATTTTAGAGTCCAAATGAGTCTCTATCTGGGAACATTTCCCGCCTCATTAAAATGGAGGGAAAAATTCCCGCAATATTTTTAGCGACGAAATGTGTCTCTAGGAAGATAGTTTTACTTTTCATATTAGAGGCCAAGTTCGTCTCTATTTTACAGTCAAAATACGTCTCTAATCGGGCGGGAAAAGGGAAAAAAATTCCCTCAATTTTTTAGCGACGAAATGTGTCTCTAAGGAAGAAGATAGTTTTACTTTTCATTTTAGAGGCCAAGTTCGTCTCTATTTTACAGTCAAAATACGTCTCTAATCGGGCGGGAAAAGAGGGAAAAATTCCCTCAATTTTTTAGCGACGAAATGTGTCTCTAAAGAAGAAGATAGTTTTACTTTTCATATTAGAGGCCAAGTTCGTCTCTATTTTACAGTCAAAATACGTCTCTAATCGGGCGGGAAAAGGGAAAAAAATTCCCTCAATTTTTTAGCGACGAAATGTGTCTCTAAGGAAGAAGATAGTTTTACTTTTCATTTTAGAGGCCAAGTTCGTCTCTATTTTACAGTCAAAATACGTCTCTAATCGGGCGGGAAAAGAGGGAAAAATTCCCTCAATTTTTTAGCGACGAAATGTGTCTCTAAAGAAGAAGATAGTTTTACTTTTCATTTTAGAGACTAAGTTCGTCTCTATTTTACAGTCAAATTACGTCTCTAATAGTAGAAATGTAATTTAGAGACGAAAGTGATCGCTGAAAGTCAAAGGTCTGATTTAGAGACGAATTACGTCTCTAAATAGCGTCCCAAATTTTTCGTCTCTAATATTTGGACGCTAATTGCAGTTTTTCTTGTAGTGAACATCTATAAATATTTCGAGAATTCATATTTTGAATTAGAATATAAAACTTAGATACTTTTATATGATTAATTAAAGCACTTTTTTAAAATATAAAAAAGAAGACAACTCCCCCATTAAAATCACATCGAGTAAAGATGCAAAGGAAGCCTTGGCTGAGCCACAACATTGACTGGGAATTTCTTGGGAGTTGATAGACCAAAAACTTCTTCCATATTCAAATCTTCTTTCTTCATATTCCCAGGCAATCTCCATGAAAACCCATGCAGCAAATTAGCCAAACTTGATTGAATAACTTTGAGACCAAGACTATATCCAGGACACATTCTTCTTCCTGACCCAAATGGCAAAAGCTCAAAGTCATGTCCTTTTACATCTATATTCTTTCCAATGAACCTTTCTGGTTTGAATTCATTTGGGTTTTCCCATACTGATGGATCCCTTCCAATTGTCCATACATTTACTAGTATTCTAGTCCCTTTCGCTATGTCATATCCTCCAATTTGGCAATCTTCTCTCGACATTCTCGGCACCAACATCGGTGCCACCGGGTGTAGTCTCATTGTCTCCTTTGCAATTGCATCAATATATGGCAAATTCACAATATCTTTTTCTTCAACCCATCTTTCCCTTCCAATCACTCTGTCTAGCTCTTCTGTTGCTTTTGTGAAAATCTCTGGTTTTTTCAAAAGCTCTGAGATTGCCCATTCCACTGTCACTGCTGAGCTCTCTGTTCCACCAGCTATAAGGTCCTGATAGTGTAAAATCATTGGCAAAAATTTATAAGCTACTTGACTAAAGTTAGCATATGAATAAAGCGCCCGTTTGGAATAACTTCTGAAAGTGTTTAAAAGTGTTTTTGATAAACTAAAAACACTTTTAAAGACTATCACAAACGGATCATGTATAAATAAATACTTAAAATATCTTATTTACCTGAGTAAAAGCCTTGACTCCATGCCTTTCAAGCTTGACTTCAAGATCAGGATCATCAGCCAATTGCAACAACACATCAACCATATCTTGAGCAACATAATCCTTAATCCCTTTTCTCCTTTCATTATGTTCATCCAAAACATGCTCCAAAAACCTATCAAACTTCTTGCTCAATGCCTTCATCCTCTTCACATATCCTTGCAAATCCAAGAAATCAATCCATGGTATTGAATCACCAATGTTAAGAACCCCACTCAGCAAAAACAACTCATCCAACATTTTCTTGAACTCATCAGGACTAACAATCGCATTTTCCGACTCGTCGGTATACTTCTTCCCCAACACCATACGACTAATCACATTTAAGCTTATGGTAGATAGGTAATCTTTGATAGTGATCGATTCGCCGGAAGACTTATACAAGTCTTTAAGCAAAGAAATCATTTCTTCTTTACGTATATACTCATAAGACTCAAGTCTTTTAGCACTAAAAAGCTCCACAAGACACATTTTACGCGCTTGACGCCAATACGGACCATATTGAGACCATGTGATATCGGAATAGTTATAAGTAGTGTATTTTCCAGCAGCAGTTTTGGGTCGAGAAACAAAAGTAAGATCATGAGTTTTAAGGATAATCTTAGCCATTTCAACAGATGACCCAACGACAACGGGGAAAGAACCGAAACGAAGATGCATAATGGGACCATATTTTTTGGACAATTGATGAATAGATTGATGAGGTAAGGAACCAATGAGGTTAAGGTTTCCAATTAAAGGCCATGGTTTTGGTCCAGGCGGTAGATTGAGCTCCTTTCGACGTCGGAAATGGCGGGAAAGGAGGAGAAGGGAAAGAGTAGCGAGCCATATAGCTCCATAGAAAACCCAAGAAGTAGAAGAAAAATAAGAAGAAAGTGATTCCATTTTTTTTTTTTTAATGTGGTGATTTCTTGAAAGAAAAAAGTAGGAAGTGGTGAGAGTTGTTGAAAGTTAGAAAAAAATGAAGGATATTTATAGGAAAGAAATTAGATAGAAGCAAAGGGAAAGTCTCGTATCAAAGTCTATTATTTCAAGGAAATTTCAAATTAATGGGGTTTTGAAATTGTGGGTGTAATTTCAAGTAAATTTCTTGACATTTTTTTTAAGGTGAATTTCTTGACATCTTTCAAATGGACAGTTTCGTAGCAAATCGTGATCGGCTCTGTCCGTTTCATTGATTTGGAATTTCTATGAATTTTCCACTCTTTTCTTTGCTAAAAAGTCGCATTAATTAATAAAATCAAAGCATTGATTATTAAAGATGGAAACATTAATTTGCATTATTTTTTAGGTCCCACGAAACCACTTTTTTTTTCCTTAGGAAACAACAAGCTTCCTACTTCTTTCTTTTAAACTCATATCAGCATAGAATATAGGTAGGGTAGGGAATCATTCATTTTCTCTAGATTTTAGAAAATATCTTCATATTCACATACTGAGTACAAACACATATTCATGTATCATATTTTTATTAGATCAAATATGGAAGTATATATGATAAAGGTATGGATCCTATTAATAAATATAGGTAAATATATATAACAATTCTTTGAGAAATTTCTATGATATTTTTTAAAGTTGTTAGGCTAAAGTGATAGTTGATGCAACTTGAAGATAACTTGGAATCAGCCATGAACACAGGAGGGGTGAGAATCGAAACCGCAAAACTGAAATCGAATTGAAATTGGTTGTTTCGGTTCGGTTCTGGAACGCCCCGTTACAAGGTAATTTAAATTTTCGGTTAAAATTTATTTTTAATTTAATAATACCGAGTTTTGAATTTTCATTTATAATTTCTAATTTGCATCCATAGGCTTGCTCAATGACAAATTGCGAGGGAAGGTTTGAATAGCAATTTATTGGATGGAGGGATGGAATAGTAATTAAGGAAAAGTGGATGAGATGGCTAGGGTTTGGACTCACTTATCAGAAAAGAAGAAAATAGAAAAAAAAAAATTCCACTCTCTTCTCTCCCTCACACGCCGCCGCCCCCTTGGTGTAGCCCGAAGAATTTCGTTCGTTTCTTCGCCGTTTGATCGTCGTTCTTCTATCCGATCTTGGATTTGAAGTAGTTGGGGATCGTCTTTGCAATCAAGAAGGTAATTTTTTCTCCTCTCTTGAAATTCCCCATTGCCGCCGCCCCCTTAAGATCCAAAATTGATGTTCTTGTCAATTTTTCGATTAATAGGTGATTGTTTGGAACGTGCGCGATCGTTGGGGGAAGAATCAAGGCTCTTCTCGTGAATTCCTAATCTTGGGTAAGTGATTTGGATCAAATTTTAGTCTTTATAAATTCTTGAAATTTGGTTTGAGATGTTTAAATTCAATGTTGAGAATCTAGCCTTGAAACTCATTCCCCATCGCTTCCAATTCCCAAACCTCAGCTTAAATCCTAATCAATTTTGATCTACCTTGTCTAAAACCAAAAACCATCAAAATCGATCTCCCAAAACAAAAAACCGCGACCAAACCATGACCCGAAGGCCATGGTTCAGCCACGGCAAGGGGACAGCAGCACCGTGACCGTCCCCTTCCCAACGACGAGTCGTTCATTGTTTGTTTTTCCCCGTTCTTTGAGCCATCGAACCCCAAACCTTTTTACACCTTTTGGGTCTGTTTTAGCATGCATTTTTAATGATTTAGGACCTTCGTTTCAGGACTGATTCGTAGAGAAAAATAGCGTGAAAATTTGGAATTAGCAAAATTCAAGGTGAGTTAACGGTTTAATTATTGGTGGAGTTTTAGAGAAATCTAAGGCTCTTACCGTAGTTTATTATTTTCTAAATATTGAATATTATTATTCTGGAATTTTAGGATGAGAATTGAATTTGGAAACACCAAAAAATTATCGGGAGAAACTATTTTTTAGTTAGAACTAGTATAGACGTTTTTCGACGGAATTTGGTGTTTTTAGATTCGAAATATTTCTGAATGTTTATGAATTCAAATATGGAATTTTTTGGAGTTATATATGATCATTTGCCATGATTTTTGGTTTAAGAAGTGTTAAAGTTGATTTTCGGTATTTCGGTAGTTTTCGACAGTTTTACTATTTTTCGGCATTTTTGTGAATTGAATGTAATGTGATCGGGCTGCTGTGTTTTAATGTTAAATATTGAATTTGAATGAAAATTATCATGTGTATAATGTAGAGGAAGTTGAGATTGATGGCCTATCAAGTTGTGAATTTCTAATATCAAGGCTACGAGCTTATTACTAAGAATATAATTAGTTATGAGAGAGTCCATAACCATGTACTAATGATCATTGCTCGTAAGAATGATATATTAGGGGATTCAGTTATAGTTACGGCTATAACCAGGTACTAGGAAGTGTTAGTAGTCCTAAGGGACCGCCTTCTTAGTGTTGTTTGTTCAATTATTTGCTTTGTGAATTTAGAATGATTCTAGTTATCCGGAATGTTAAGTATCGATGATGGGAATTTGTGAATGAAAGTCTTGGGTATGAAACTAGTGAGAGTTGTCTATCCATGTAGAGTGAGTTTTATTGAGAAACCTTGAATACGAAATTTGAGATAATTGCCTATTCATTTATTGGATTGAGTTTGAGTTTAAGTTTAAGTGGCGCTTTGAGCGTAAGAGTTTTTGGAGAGTGACGAGTGTTTGGGACTCGGTATGAATTGTTAGAGACTATTTAAGACTTTACGTTTGATTAAGTCGTTTTCTCACTAGTTTTAGATTCACAGTGGTATAATTTTTTTTTCCAGGTAATAATAGATCGAGAGGTGGCGGTTGATGAAGTGAAGAAGATGAGGGGTTCATGTCGTGGTGGCCACCTATCACTTATTGCATATTTATTTATTCGTTCTTATTGATGAATAAGTTATTGAGTTTTATCGTTTTAACTGAATTATGAGATTTTGAGATTTTTGGTTAGTCTTTAATGTTTTATTTGTTTGATCGTACAAATTATTGTCTCATTGATATTTGTTTTCAATTTTTTAACTCTGGAGTTATTGTTTGAAATAAATGTTCATTTGATTTAAGTGAAATTTTCATATTTTCAATAAACGTTATTTATTGAGTCTTCCGCTATTTTAATTATGTTTGTTTAAACTATGAAAAGTCGGGTCTTTACAAGTTCGATCAGGAAATTTCCTGACCGATTGAGAAACGGTTCACTGCGAAACTGAACCACAACTTATTTTTTCATAAATAAATTACCCTGCACCCACAACCCACTGCACAGTGCCACCCAAAGCCCACTACCACCTATAGCCCGGTGCTCACCTATAGCCCCTTCCAAAACATATATATATATATATATTTATATATATTAAACTAATTCAATATATTATTTTACAATTGTGTTATATATATTATTAATTATATTGGTTGACTACCACCTACCTTATTAATTATTTTATCAAAATATTCTATAAATACAATTTCACTTTTATTACTTTTGGCAGACAAGTTAGATATCTAAGAACAAATAATGGACTTGAATTCTGTGAAGATTCATTCAATCAATTCTACAAGGATCAAGGCATCTCAAGACATAAATCAGTCAGGTTCACACCCTAGCAGAATGGTATCGTCGGGCATGATGAATAGGACCGTGATGAAGAGGGTTAGATGCATGTTGTCTAATGTCAATCTTCCTGAGACACTTTGGACAGGAGCTACATACACCATAAAATCGATATCCAAGCATAACAATTGACATGTTAACACAAGTGGAAAGATGGAGTAAACATGTACCAGGTGTGGAGAATTTGAGAGTATTTGGATGTGTTGCATATGCACAATTAAATCATGGAAAATTGAAACCAAGAGCTATCAAATACAAGTTTTTGGGATACTCAGAAGGAGTGAAAGATTATAAACTTTGGCACGCAAAAGAAGGCAAGAACATTATCAATAGAGATGTCATATTCAAGGAAGATGACATGTTCATGAAGGCAGAGACTGACAAAAAGGCACCACTTCTTTTGAGGTGGAGCAACCTCAAAAGATAGAAACTTCTGAGGATATCAATGTTATTGAGCAGGAAGAGGAAGTTCAAGAAGAAGACATCCTATCAGAAGAAGATCTGTCACACTATACATTGGCTAGAGACAGAATCAGAAGAGAAAAAAGGCCAACAAGCAGATTTGGAGAACCAGATCTCATTGTTTTTGCACTGAACACTGAAGAACCTCTTTGATGCATTAAATCATAACGATGCAATCAAATGGAAGTAATCCATGGATGAAGAAATGAAGTCCTTACACAAAAACCTCACATGGACTGTGACAGGAATCTTATAGCATCAAAGTGCATCTGCAAAAGGACATAAAAGGTGACTGATTCTCAGCAAGCAAGGTACAAGACAAGGTTAGTTGCCAAAGGGTTCTCTCATAAAGAAGCGGTAATAGATTATAGTGAAGTTTTTTCACCAGTTGTCAAACACACAATAATTGTTATTCCTTGATTATTTGAGGATGGGTATAAATGTAGTTTGATTTATAATGTGTTTAGCTTAATAGAGAGTATTGTGTAAATTGGGTGGTTAATATGTTGCTAAGTATGGTTTCAAATGTGTATGGGGTAAATGCCAACCTAAATATAGCTTAATTGGTCAAGTACCTACTCTCTTCCCCATGGAGTCGAAGGTTCGAGTTTTCTCTCCCCCAATTTAATTGTAATATCTCAAAAAGAAATGCATAGGGTAATTTGTGAAAGAATCATAGTTCCTGGAGTGACTTCATCGTCAACATCTTCTGGTGGAATGATCATTGTTTGATCAGGATAAGGAATGTCTCTAGGAAGATAATTGAAAGTTAGAAGGGCTTTAAAAAGTTTATATATGAAATCTTCTTATTCTATTAGATAATTGAAAGGAAAAAAAGGCATTTATTACGACTTATTAGATTAATTAAGTGACAACAACAATAATATATTGCAATAAAAACTGTTTAAAAACAAAAGAAAACTTGTGCTCATAATGATTAGTAAAGGTGAAGAGGAAGCCTTGGCTCAGCCACAGCAATGAGTGGGAATTTCTTGGGAGTTGATAGACCAAAAACTTCTTCCATATTCAAATCTTCTTTGTTCATATTCCCACCCAATTTCCATGAAAATCCATGCAACAAATTAGCCAAACTTGATTGAATAACCTTCAAACCAAGACTATATCCAGGACACATCCTTCTACCTGACCCAAATGGCAAAAGCTCAAAATCATGACCTTTGACATCTATGCTCTTTCCAATAAACCTTTCTGGGTTGAATTCATTTGGGTTTTCCCAAATTAAAGGATCCCTTCCAATTGTCCACACATTAACAAGAATTCTAGTGCCTTTGGCAATGTCATATCCTCCAATTTGACAATCTTCTCTTGACATTCTCGGAACGAGAAATGGCGCTACCGGATGTAATCGCATTGTCTCTTTTGCAATTGCCTCAATATATGGCAAATTCACAACATCATTCTCTTCAACCCATCTTTCCTTTCCAATTACTCTATCCAATTCTTCTGTGGCCTTTTTGAAAATCTCTGGTTTTTTCAAAAGCTCGGAGATTGTCCATTCCACCGTCACGGCAGAGCTCTCTGTCCCACCGGCAATGAGATCCATGATAAATCCCTTGACTCCATGCCTTTCAAGCTTGACTTCAAGATCAGGATCATCAGCCAATTGTAATAAAACATCAACCATATCTTTAGCAACATAATCCTTAACCCCTTTTCTTCTTTCATTATGTTCATCCAAAACATGCTCCAAAAACCTATCAAACTTCTTGTGCACTGCCTTCATTCTCTTGACATAGCCTTGCAGGTCCAAGAAATCTAACCATGGTATAGAATCCCCTATATTCAAAACCCCAGCAAGCAAGAACATCTCATCCACCATTTCCTTGAACTCATTTGGACTAACAATCGTGTTTTCGGATTCATCTGTATACTTCTTCCCCAACACCATCCGGCTTATCAAATTAAGGCTCATTGTCAATAAGTGATCTTTGAGCTTTATTTGGTTACCAACAGACTTGTAAATGTCATGAAGCAAAGCAGTCATTTCTTCCTTACGTATATACTCGTAAGATTCGAGTCTTTTAGGGCTAAAAAGCTCCATGACACATATTTTACGAGCTTGACGCCAATATGGACCATATGGAGACCATGTGATATCTGAGTAGTTGTAGGTGGTGTATTTTCCAGCGGCAGTTTTGGGTCGAGAAACGAAGATAAGATCATGAGTTTTGAGAAAAATCTTGGCCATATCGGCCGAGGATGCGACGACAACTGGGAAAGAACCGAAACGGAGATGCATGATGGGGCCATATTTTTTGGAGAGTTGATGAATTGATTGGTGAACTAGAGAACCCATTAGATTAAGGTTTCCAATAAAAGGCCATGGTTTAGGTCCAGGTGGTAGATTGAGCTTTCGACGACGGAGACGGCGGGAGACGAGGATGAGGGCAAGGGTAGCAAGACATATAGCTACATAGTTAGAAACCCAAGAAAAAGAAGGAAGTTCCATTGCTGTTAGGAAATGTATAGGAATTGGTTGGTGATGGTGCAAACTTGGTTACGTTGGAAGGGTTAATTTATAGGCATAATTTTGAGAATAAAAGTATGGAAACGTTTGCATTAGCATTATTTGAGACCCAATTGTCTTTCTTGGAAACCACTTATATCCCTCTTTTCTTTATTTTTATATTTTAATAAATAAATAAATAATATTCAATTCATTTGAGTTCATCTATATGCATAATTACAAACGAATCGAGTAGTGCTTTTTATTTATTGAAATTAATTAGCGGTAGTTGCAAATCTAACAAATTTTTTTAATAATATCTATAAAAATAACAACTTTAAAAAATATTTGTAAATATAATAAACTTTGATCAAGTGAATTAATGATAAAAATTGAATTATATATTTTAACACTAACTTTATCACTTATCACTGATTAGTAAAAATTAGGGTAAAATGCAAATAAGACCCCTGTGGTCTATTCAAAATGCATGAACACCCCCTGTACTTTGAAAATGGCAAATCTCACCCCTGTGGTTCAAATTTTTTTCAATTAGAGCCCCCTTCAATGTCAATAATTTTCTTTTAGCCACAACTTCTTCGTTTGAACTCCGATTTAGAAGATTCAAGATGTTTTGGAATCCTCATTTTAGGCTCTACATAAATGTCACTTCGAAACTTTGAAATCATTAATAAATAAAAGATTTTATTAACATCGAAACACTAAGTATGATTGACATCATTAAATCTTTTGGTTATTGATGATTTCAAAGTTTCGAAGCGACGATTATGTAAAGCCGGAAATGAAGATTCCAAAACATCTTGAGTCATCAAAATCGGAGTTCAAACGGAGAAGCTATGGCTAAAAGAAAATTATTGATATTGAAGGGAAGGGGTCTGATTGAAAAAAATTGGAACCACATGGGTGCGATTTGCCATTTTCAAAGTACAGGGGGTGCTCATGCATTTTGAAAAGACCACAGGGGTCTTATTTGTATTTTACCCTAAAAATTAATATATTCAAAAATAGTTTTTAGAGTTGATATTTTTACAAATATTCCATTCAAATATGTAACCGAATGAAATTTCTCAATTAATTAGGTGGAGTCAAAGGGCAGATAAAGCAATAGGGAAAAAAGTGTGTGCGTGGAGAGAGAGATTAATTTTTGTAGATTAATTTCCTGTGAATTGCCCGTGGTGTATTAGTGATGACTTTAATCAACCTAAAAATAAAGTCCTTTGTGAGAAAAAAAAAATTATATATATATATATATATATATATATACAAACAAAATCTTAATAATTCTTAATTTATGTGTCTAGCCCAAAATGTTTTCTTTTGTTTATTAATAAAAAAGAGGATTGATTGAAATTTCATGATTTTTTTTTACTCAAGGACTTTTCATGAATAGTATATTCATCCTCCTAGTCCTATCTCTATACGTCTTCTTCTTCTAGGTTGGTAGTGAAAAGAACTTATATTACTTTATATTGAACAAAATCTTTAAAAATAGTACTTTAACGCTATCATTTCAAAAACTCACCACCATTTTTCCTATAAATCATTTTAAATCTTTTGATGGTTTCATATCAATTGTTTCGAATCTTTTGATATAAAGACTTCAAAATTAAAAGTTTCATGTCAATTGTTTTAAGCTTTTTGATATAAAGAGTTTGAAAAGATATTTTACCAAAAACGATTGAAATCTTTTGAGTTAAAATTCAGGATTCACTCATAAATCAACCAGAACTATCTACTATAAAACGGATGTTGAAGAAAAAATGATATATATCATAAAAACATTAAAATTGATGTATATTAGATAAACATTTAAATAAAAAAATTATACACTATACCAAACTATCTTCTAAAACATTAAAATTCAAAAATATATATATATATATATAGAAAATAATAGAAATAGAAAAATTAAAATGGAAAGATGATTAAAATGATATATAAAAAACAATGACAATGAAATCGCAAACTAAAAAGACAGAAGATGATTTCTTAAAAAAAAACAATTAAAATAGTGTATAAAATGTAAAAACACGAATTTAAGATGAAGAAAAAAGAAAGATATAAAAATGATAAATAGAAACAAACAAACAAGAGTAATGGAATTGCAAACCCAAAAATAAAAAATAAAGATGAACGATATTCATGCAAATATCTAAACCCGCGTTTGAAGGAGAGAAAATTAAAACAAACACCACATATTAAAGAGATTTTATATAATTTAGCAAAGATATAGTGATTAAAAAACAAGAGAGGAAGAATCAACGACACGAGGGACACGTTGATTTGGTAGAAATAAAAATAACATCAAAGTGGTCGATGTCATCATAATCATGGTCATTATCTATCATCAGTTTACCAAAACTTTTTTAAGGGGTTCTCTTCCACACACTTTACTCAAAATTTCTCCACAAAAATTACTTGAAATCAATAATTAAATTTAATTAATGGAAAAATTACTTAAATCACCTCTGAATTAGGGATGACAAAATTCCTTGCGGGGAATCTCCGTGTTATTAGGGTTAGGGGAAAAATTTTCCCCAATTTATTTTAGGGGATGTGAATACATTCCCCGCCCCAGCCCCGAACATGATATTTTAATAATATCTTAGGTATTTTGTTTACTTTTATTTTTATTTATTGAAAAAATATATAATATGATTATATTAACTAATAAATTATAAAATATTTAGTATTATGTTTTCTTTTTGTTTTAAAAATATATATTTTATATATATATTTCATTTTTATATACATTTTTAAATAAGAATTAGAATATAAAACTGCGAATTTTCTCTGCGGGAAACCTGATCCCTGAACGGGGAATGCCCGAACCCGCCCCCGATTTTTTTATTAAGGGATATGGTAGAATATGAGGATTGAAAGTCGTCATAGGTTAGGGGATGAGAAATACATCTATTAGGGAGCGAACAAAATCCCACAACGATTAGAGAATGAGATGATCATGGGTATATAAGGGGAAGATCACATCTCTATTGGTATGATACATTTTGAGTGAAACCAAAAGCAAAGACATGCGAGCCTAGGTTTAAAGTGGACTATATCATACCAATGTGGAGTTGTGGAGGCCCGGTGTCCTTAACAACATCCCACACCCCGCCCCGCCCCATTACCATCCCTACTCTAAACTATAAAAATTGTAATATTTGTATTCATAAAATTTTAATTTGAATAATTGATTCCTAAATTTTTTAAAATATTAAATTGAATTCATTAAATCTTAATTTAATAAATTATTTTTATGAAACCAGTATGGGGACCGGTCTTCGAGGGCTTCTATCATGATCAACCCTCATCTTTGACCACGACTCCAAAACAAGGATTTTTTTTTTCCTTCAATCGCATCCCTCCCCGTCCCTGTTGATAAGAAAATGAAAAAGAAAGAAAGATTTATTCGTTATCACACTTTACTAGCAAAAGTATAAAGAAAAAAAGGACGACCTGAAATTGAATGGGAAACTTAAATTGTCCTACCAAAATCATTGCCTGTTCTCATTATAAATTATTGATATTAAATCATTTGATTAATCACTTTGTCACCAACAGTTTCTGAGAAACTTTTGCTGAGTTACCCCGAAACACATAACATGAAAATGGAAAGAAAAAGTTGAAAACTTTACCACTTATTTAATGGGGTTTTTTTAAAAATATTATTTTAAAAAATTGATATTTTCAAATATAACAAAACATCTTAAAATTGGTATTTCTTAGAGTTAAATCTACCAATTTCAGACTAATATTAGTAGAATCTCAGTATAAAAAATCTAACTCTTTTTTAAAATATTTTAAAACCTTTACTATTTTTTAAATTATTAATAAAAAAAAAGTGTCATTTATTGGAATTTCCTTATTTAATCTATTAGAGATGACATGATGTTTTTTTAGTATCCTATCTACATATATCAAGATTTGCTACTTTCATTGTAATTTTGATTCAATTATATGATCGGTCAATTCTTTCCAAAAAAAAAAAAAAAATATTCGGTCCAATATATAACTTATCATTTAATTTAGGTTTTTTTTTTAAATTAAAAAAATAAATATTTGTTAAATTTTATCAATAACTTTAACAATAGAGAATGATGTTAATATTTTTTTTAAACAAATTAATTATAGATTATGATAAAATTATAATTTTCTATATTTATAATTATTTTTAAAGTATTATACTATAAATATTCTTGAAAATTTTATTAGATTTACAATCGTCCCTAACTTTTATATCATGATAGTATATAAAATTATTTATTTATAAAAATATAAATGAGATTTGAGAACAAGATGAAAACTTTTAACAATGGTAGCTATACATATAAATAAAACTGAATTTTTCGATGTAAATCAGTGATTAAATAGTGATCAATATTAATTAATTTAAAGGATTAGTTTTGATATATATTAGTTTTTTTTTTTTTTGAGGTGATATATATTAGTCATTTATTCATACGAACAAAAATATGCTATATTTCAAAATATTTTTTAAATATTTCTCTATATCCTAATTCCTAAGTGAATTTCAAGTTGACTCTTTCATCCATTTACCTTTTATATTACTTGGTAATTTACAGGAAAGGGCATTAATAGTTAAAATGGGAAGATGGGTCTAAGTCTTCTTGGTGTGGTATTTAATTGTGTGGTATTACTTTTTTTTTTTAGCCAAGAATTTTCGAAGAAAAGCCCATGTGTTTCCTTCCCAACAAACAAAGCTTTTCAGACCCTGTGACTTTGACTGTTCTTTTTTTTTTCCCCCTGTAGAAAGTCAACTAATAAATACAAATTTATGAATTAAATTAATTATATGACTATACTCACGCCACTCGGGCCATGTTTACTTTGAAGGAACATTATTTTTATTTACGTAAAATTTGGAATAAGAATGGAACCGGATCCATATAATTTAATAATTTTATTCCCAATTTTTAAATAATTTCATTTATTTCTCAAACTTTCCCAATCTTGTTCTCATTCCTAAATTTGTGATCCCACTAACTTTTTTACTTTATTAATTTTATTTTTTCCTTACTTTTTGTGGGTCTCACATAAATTAATATTTTATTCTCATTCCAAAACTTTAATAAACAACATCAATACTTCAATAGTAATTCTTTTCATTCCGATTCCAGATTTTTTTAGTAAAGTCTCTGTATTTTAGTTAAATTTGATCATGTATACATTATATTTAATATGCATTAACAATTGTTGAGATATATAATTAAATTTATCTTTATCCATTTAACTTAACCTTTTGGGTTTAGGGGTGATTTAACATATTTAATATGGTATCAAAGGACGGGCTCCTGAGTTCAAATTTCTGTGATTAACATTTCCTCCACATCTATTAAAAAAAAAATTCATATGTTTGGGGAGTAATAAGATATATGATTAAATTTACGTTTACCTATTAACTTAAGTTTTTGGCTCTTTAGTGATTTAACATATTTAATCACAATTAATTTGAACTTATTTACTTTTTTTTAAAATCTTTTATATCTATAATTTATAAAATTATTTTGGATTTATTTACTTTTTATAAAGGTAAAGAAATATAAACTATATAAAATTAAATTAAATTGTTTAGATTAAAATGAACAAGTTTATGTCTCATTTTATATATTTATATATATATATATATATATATATATATAAATTATTAAAAAAAATTTCCAACATGAGCATAGCTCAACTGGTTAGGCACCTGTTTCTTATCTATGAGGTCGAAAATTCAAGTCTCTCCTCCCTTAATTTGATGTAATATCTTAAAAGAAATTATTACTTTTTTAATATTTAAGAATATAGGAATACTTATTTTTATTATTGAGTTTTGGTCACTTGGTAATATTATAATTATTACTAAGAAAATTAGGTACATATTTAATCATATATTATAAAAGAATTAAAAAAAAAAATCCCCCATCCCCATATGAAAAAAGTTATATCTTCTTTCTAATTTATTTGATTTCTAGGTTCCTACCTAACTTTTTATTTTCCTATATTATACGGTCCTTTTGCTGTTGACTAAAGTTCCTGCTAATAAATTATCCACTCCTTAATTGTTATAATTTGTATTGCAATTAAATAACCTAATACTTGTCTACAGAAAATACTTATTTTGGATTACGGGTATGAAAACTTGGGTTTATGTAGTTTGGGATTGTGAATAATGAATTTTCATGCCAATATTTGGTATAATGAGTTTTAAAATATAAAAAGCTAAAGTCATATAGAAAAGTTATAAAATTATTTGATTATAATAAGTTTTAAAAAATAAATTGATATTCTATAATAATTCAGGTACTATGGAAAGAAAAATACTTAGGTGCTTACAAACCAATAGGAAAATGGTTATATAGGTAAAAAAAATTATAATTTTTCTTTTTTTATCCATATGGTATTTTCTTATTAACTTGTAAATATGCTTACGTGTAGGACCAGGGGTACGTGCCCCCCTCGATTTGTAGATAAATTTAAAAAAATATATATGAATTTAAATTAAAAAAAAATGTGCCCCTTATTTGTAATCAAATACAATAATAAGTTATTATATTCCTAAAATATATGCGTTGGTTCATTGGCTAGAGTTGGACTTCCCACGTACGCATCCAAAGATTGACCCCCACCCAACAGGTACATTCATGCAATTATCTTTCAATATGTAAAAATTTTTGTTTTTTTTAATATTTAAATGTTTAAAGTTATGCCATTCTTTATCTATTTATTATATTTTTTCTCTCTCTTTATATATTTAAAATTTATTTGACTTAATTTTCACCAAATTAAATACCAATGGTGAATATATAGATTTTATTTTTGTAGTTACTAATATTATATATTTACATGTACTACGTGTTAGTGGGTGTTTTAAGTTCGGTTTATGACTAGTTTTTAAAAAAATCAACAATTAATTAATTAAAAAAATTGCAAGTTGAAAATGAACCGCCTATGTGTCGAATCGGTTTTGAACACATAGACTGTTTCAGTTTCGATCGATTTAACGATGTTTATAAGTTGCAGCTGTGTTGTGTGCCCCTCTGAACTTAAATCCTAGATTCGTCACTCCGTGTAATCAACCTAGTAAAAATTTACAAAAAAAAATAAAATCGGCAAATCAAAACAAAACCATGAAAGGTTGGTACAATTGTCTAGTCGATCTCACACGGACAGAAAACAGAAATTTCTTAAGAAAATGAATTAATAAAACAAAAACTACTTAATTGACTTTATGGTTGAGAAATAATCATACAATTTCTAAGAATTTGATTCACACTTTCAATTTAACATTATAATCAGAAACCATAAACTTTGTCCTTTTTCAAATTTCAGCCATAAATACCCCTTTCCTTCCTCATCTAACTTCCATCATCTTCTTCTCTTTCAATTTTCATAAAAAAAAAAAAAAAAAACAGAATTAACAGCAAACAAATGGACTCTCTTTCTTCTTCTTCTACTTCTTTGGTTTTCTATGGAGCTATATGGCTCGCTACTCTTTCCCTTCTCCTCCTTTCCCGCCATTTCCGACGTCGAAAGGCGCTCAATCTACCACCTGGACCAAAACCATGGCCTTTAATTGGAAACCTTAACCTCGTTGGTTCCTTACCTCATCAATCTATTCATCAATTGTCCAAAAAATATGGTCCCATTATGCATCTTCGTTTCGGTTCTTTCCCCGTTGTCGTTGGGTCATCTGTTGAAATGGCTAAGATTATCCTTAAAACTCATGATCTTACTTTTGTTTCTCGACCCAAAACTGCTGCTGGAAAATACACTACTTATAACTATTCCGATATCACATGGTCTCAATACGGTCCGTATTGGCGTCAAGCGCGTAAAATGTGTCTTGTCGAGCTTTTTAGTGCTAAAAGACTCGAGTCTTATGAGTATATACGTAAAGAAGAAATGATTTCTTTGCTTAAAGACTTGTATAAGTCTTCGGGTAAATCAATCATCATCAAGGATTACTTATCTACCATAAGCTTAAATGTGATTAGTCGTATGGTGTTGGGGAAGAAGTATACCGACGAGTCGGAAAATGCGATTGTTAGTCCTGATGAGTTCAAGAAAATGTTGGATGAATTGTTTTTGCTGAGTGGGGTTCTTAACATTGGTGATTCTATACCATGGATTGATTTCTTGGATTTGCAAGGATATGTGAAGAGGATGAAGGCATTGAGCAAGAAGTTTGATAGGTTTTTGGAGCATGTTTTGGATGAACATAATGAAAGGAGAAAAGGGATTAAGGATTATGTTGCTCAAGATATGGTTGATGTGTTGTTGCAATTGGCTGATGATCCTGATCTTGAAGTCAAGCTTGAAAGACATGGAGTCAAGGCTTTTACTCAGGTAACTAAGCTATACTTTAAGTATTTATTTATACATGATCCGTTTGTGATAGTCTTTAAAAGTGTTTCTGGTTTATCAAAAACACTTTTAAACACTTTCAGAAGTTATTCCAAACGACCGCTTTATTCATATTGTAACTTTAGTTAAGTAGCTAATAAATTTTTGCCAATGATTTTACACTATCAGGACCTTATAGCTGGTGGAACAGAAAGCTCAGCAGTGACAGTGGAATGGGCAATCTCAGAGCTTTTGAAAAAACCAGAGATTTTCATAAAAGCAACAGAAGAGCTAGACAGAGTGATTGGAAGGGAAAGATGGGTTGAAGAGAAAGATATTGTGAATTTGCCATATATTGATGCAATTGCAAAGGAGACAATGAGACTACACCCGGTGGCACCGATGTTGGTGCCGAGAATGTCAAGAGAGGACTGTCAAATTGGAGGATATGACATAGCCAAAGGGACAAGAATACTTGTAAATGTATGGACAATTGGAAGGGATCCATCAGTATGGGAAAACCCAAATGAATTCAAACCAGAAAGGTTCATTGGAAAGAATATAGATGTAAAAGGACATGACTTTGAGCTTTTGCCATTTGGGTCAGGAAGAAGAATGTGTCCTGGATATAGTCTTGGTCTCAAAGTTATTCAATCAAGTTTGGCTAATTTGCTGCATGGGTTTTCATGGAGATTGCCTGGGGATATGAAGAAAGAGGATTTGAATATGGAAGAAGTTTTTGGTCTATCAACTCCCAAGAAATTCCCAGTCAATGTTGTGGCAGAGCCAAGGCTTCCTCTGCATCTTTACTGAATCATATTATAAAGCAACAAATTCAAAGGTGGAATTGCAAGTTTTCATTTTAGTTAATTAAATAGTATGTATGAGATTGTCTACTTTTTATCTAAGTAAATCAAAATAATTGTGAGTTTTACTTTACTATTATCTTAAGAGTGTATAATCAAAATAATTAGTTATGTTTTAAATCTATCTCATGTGATAATTGGGACCAGAAATTAATCAGCTGTAATGGCATGGGTACCATTAATATTTGTAAATTTTATTAAAATAACATATTATTATCTTTCAATAAATTATTGAACGGATGAATTTTAATGTTTGTTATTTCAACTTATGTTTTGGACTGATAATTGTCGCCAAAATGAAATTTTAGGAACTAAAATTCTTATTCTATTACAAGTTAATTGTTAATTTAATTTTGATATAATCTGTTTTTATATTCAATAATTTAATAAATATGCTATTTAAATAAAATAAAATAAAAAATTAAAATTAGTGATATGTATTGAAAATATCTAAAATTTACTGCTTGAGATAATTTTTATTTTTTTTAAAAATATTTTATAAAATAAGGTCAGATTAAAATCTATGTAAATGTCAGATTTTTAGTGAATACTTGTAAAAAAAATAAATAAATGAATGAATGAAATTTGGATCTATCCCTCTCAAAAGAGGAAATTAAATTAAAAATACTTGGGTTTCAAATATGAAATGCAGATATCATCTAGGCCCACTTTGATTGTATAAACCATATATGAATCAGAATTGCAAGCAAACATTAAAAATGACCTCACATTTCATTGTAGACTTATAAGAAAATAGTACTATTTTTGTTTTTTAAATCTTTCTTTTGAAAAATAGTTTTGGATCATTTCATTAACTAGAAGCAATGATATCATTCATATGCTCAATAACAACTTCACTATCTTTTTTTATTCATTTTTTTTAATATGATACATTATGATTTATGAGGTTTCACTTAATTTTCAAATCACAATGATATACCAAAAAGAATAGTTGTAACATCAATATTTTTTTTAAAATAAATTAATGGAAAAATACAATAATTTGTTTTTGGGTGAAAAGAAAATTATCAATTCTTCTTTTTTTCCATATAAGAGGAATAAAAAGATTGATTGTATTTTGTTAAAAGATCGAGTATAAATAATCTAGTTTCTTAATTTTTTAAAATCAAACTTGTCTTTACAGTTAGATATGATAACAGGGGATGGAGAAAAATTAAATTTTATTTTATTTTGATAACATAATTGAGAAATATTAAGTAAACACTCTTAAGTTAATATAGGAACATAAATATGATAATTTTTTTTATTAACTATTTACTATAAAATAATATTTTTTTAGCGATAAAAGAAATTTAGTATACGCGATAAAAAAAATTATCAATTTTTGGACTTTGGAAAATTTATATTTATTCAAATTTATTAATGCTTCTTTAATTATTTATTAAAAAAAATTGTACTAGATGACACTTTTTTATTAGATATTTTTTAAAAATCAATTTTTAAGAGGTGCCTGAGTTGGGTTTCGTATGTTTGCTTTGACCGGAAAAATAGTATTAAAAAAAACTTCTTAAATTTTTTGAAATTACCAATTCATAAAATATAGGGAAATTTCATTGTGGAGCAGATTTTGATGCAATATTTATAAAAATAGTAACTCTAAAAATTATTTACAAATATAGCAATATTTAATATATTAATGAATGATTAACAATGATTAATGTGTGCATCAGTGATAACTTTAGTGTAACATTTTTTTAAGACTATTATTTTCACAAATATTACTAAAAAAAATTGAATTTTATACATTAATAAATCGGGCATTTGCAAATCTAGCAATTTTTTTAGTAATATTTGTAAAAATAAAAGTTCAAAAAAATATTTACAAATATAGCAAATTTTTATTGGGTTTATAAGTGATAAACATTGAATTACATATTATTACACTAAGTTTATCACTGATAAACACATAAATCATTATTAATCACTGATAAACATGATAAAAATTGCTATATTTTCAAATACTTTTTGAGTTGATACTTTTAGAAATATTGCATAAAAAATTTTCACCTAATGAAATTTCCCCTTAAGAAATTGAGAACAAGATCCCATCTCGATCCCATTTTCCATATTGAATTTTTAAATATACCACAAAAAAAGAAAAAAAAAAAACTGATAAAGAAGAAAAATGGCAACCCTTGCCTTAATTTCTAAGTAACTGTGCATATGATTGGGAGGGGAAAAGAGCTGTATACAACTGGGCATTATAATTATATTATAATAGGAGTTACAAAAAAAATTTGGAAAATCATCATATAAAATAACTGAAAAAATACCAAGAAAGTTCATCTATTTATAAACTTCTTTCATTTTCTTTTACAAATTATTGATTATGAGAGAGTAAATTAAATCATGTAAATTGAGAAATGTAAATGACATTAAGATCTACATAATAGGGAGTGAATTTTGATTCCAATCATTAAAACCTTGTCATAGTTCTTTTTAATAAATATTATCAAATACGATGGAAAACTCGAACCTTCAATTTTTCTGGTTGAACTATACAGATGTTGATTAGGTAGCAAAAGAGAGACCAAGAATTGGTATGCCAAAAGAAGTCTCCAACATAACCTTATGAGGATATGAATCAACATAAGGTCCAGCTTCCATTAATTCTTTCACCAATTTTCTATAATATTTCTTGAGCTTCTTCAACATGGCTATGCATTTCAGTTTCACCCATCTCATTCTAATCTTTCTCAACATCCTTCCCCACACCAGCAACCGGCTCGATCTCTTCCCACCAAGTCGTGCGACCGGGATTCTTCGCCGCCGAAAACGGATCCTCGAACATTTTGGCAATTGGAAACTTGCTATGGAATGCACTTTTTTCTGGCTTTCATATTCTTGAGTCATATGGTCTTGAGGATATAAGAGAAGAAAGGGAGATGAGAGAAAAAGAAGGGAAAGGTTTCTAACTTGAATTATAAGAACGGATAAGATAGAAAGGCTGATGAAATCAAAATTTGCTTAAAACATTTACAATGCAATCAGGATATTGATTAAATTATGCTATCATATGGCTTTATTATATTTAGTATTCATATAGTAATAATAATAATATTTATTATTTTGATAAAAGTTTAAGTGAGGTTAAGAAAATTTTAACTTTGAAATCAATCAACTTCAATGTTTAGTCATTAGTGATGGGTTAATTATATGTTTGTTTATTTGAAGGGTCAAATCTGACGTAAACTTGATAAAATAGAGTGAATTGATTGGTTTGATTTTACTTATTTGCAAAGGGGACAGGTGTATAACGTAGAATAGCATTAGAACTTATTTTATTTTACGTCTACACTTTGGATTATTTTTAGCATTTTTTTTTGTCATAAACTACCCCTGCACTTGAGTAAAACTGCAAATCAAACTCTTCAATCAATTAGTTTAATCAGAAATTAGACACATCTATATTATACGTATACCACATATTCCAAAATTATTAAATATTTCGAAAAAATTGAACATTTGAATGTGATTTATAGGTTTTATATCTTATTAGCATAAGACTTTATTCTAAAAATCTACGCATCTATCAATTTCTTTTATTATTTTTCATGAAATCATAATATACATGACATACACAGAATATAAATATATCTCAATTTCGTTAATACTAATTGATTGAATAGTGTGATTTGCAATTTTCCTAAAGTGCAGGGGTATTTTATGACAAAAAAAGTACAGGGGTATGATTTAACAATAACCCAAAATGCAAGGGTGTATTTTATATTTATCCCTTTAATTTATTCCTAAGTTTTTATTTATTTTTTGTACAAAAATAAGAAACTTTAAAGAAAATAATAATCTTATTTAAAATCAAATTATTGTTTATAAATTTATAATATTAAAAATAAAATATATATTTTAATTAAATTATAATACTAAATTATTTTTATGTATGTAATGAAATATTAAAAGAAAAGGGGTAAAAAAAAAGACTTTCAATGAAAATTGTGTCAAACAAGTCCTCAATTATTTTATGTATTGAAATTTTAATTTTTTTTTTATTTCATATATTTATACTAATCTTTATTGTACATATCAAATAAACACCTGATGAAATTGTAAATATAGACAATTGAAAAGTTAAAAAATCAATTATCTTAGTGATGTGTACATTAAAGTGCGTGCATTAACATATATTTTAATACATCAATTAAATGGGTTTTAGAGAGATCCAAATTTGAGGGTTCATTCCAAAATAAAAGGGGAAATTTTCACTTTCTTTTCTTGGTATTGTGGTAGTTTTCAATTAATCTTTTAAAGAAAATGTTTGATGTTATAATTATTATAAATTTACCATTACATGAATTTATCCTATGTTAATAAGAATAATTTTTGTATTTAAAAAAAAAAGTCTTTGGAGGAAGTTGCAAATTCAAATTCAATAACTATTTCAATAGGTATTGTGAAGGGGCGACAAGAAGAATCTTGAAATATTTTATAAATCCATTACTTAGGCATTAAGGGCGAGTCAATGCAAAAATCTAAAATAACATTTTAGATACCTTACTTAATGGTTTTTCTTCTTCTTTTTCATTTTTAAGAAACATTCTCAAAATTAGATAGAAATAAAAAATAAAAAATAAACTTTTAATTTCTCATATTCTATTTTTATTTTTTTAAATGCACAATAATTATTGATTGTGCACAAGATGTTCAGCTATTAATGGGCCTAAATCCACTTGAGAGAGATTACATTTTTATTCCAACTTATTTGAAGTGAATACAAACATGCCTTTTATAACTACATGTCACTTATACCTCTTCTAATGGAATGACAGTCAATTTTTATAATAACTTTAAATATTTGATTTTTTTTTAATCTAAATCTAAATTTAAGAGAACAATAATTAAGAAATCATGAGTACAAAATCATTTTTTTTAATGTTATAAAAGAGAGAGGATAATATTTTGATATTACGTTAAATTTGGGGAAAGGAGATTCAAACATTTGCCTTCATGAGAAGGGAGAGTGTCTAATAAATTAAATTATATTCATGTTAGCAATAGTTATTAAAAAATGAGGGGAAAAATTAACCATTATACATTAAAAATGAATAGTTGACCAATCAAATGAATATGGAAGCCATAAATTAATTGGGAATTTCATAAAAATGTCGGGTATTAATATTAATTATAAATTATTAAAGGTAGCATTATTGAGGTTCAATGATTCACTTCACATGGTGATTAGCATTTTTAATGACCATTTATATTCTCTTTCCTTTTAAATAAAAATAGTGGGATAAGGCCTGTGGTTGAAATATGTTGAGAGAAATTTGTCTATTTCTGATAAGTTATGGCTCTTTTGGCCTCAAATCTCAAGTAGTACTTAGACAAAGGGGTTTGGCGAGATGTCATTTTTTTTTTAGAAATTATAATAGTTTTGAAGATTTGGAAGGATTTGATAGCTATTCATAAAATCACAACACATATGTTTTTTATATTCTAAAACTCCACCTTATAGGATATAGGGGACATGCAATTGGGGGAATTATTAAAATAGTAGAAAAAATTGTTATTATTTAAATGATACAATTTTAAAAATTTAATCAAATATAACGTATTGTTTTTAATTCTATAAATTATTGAAATAAATATACAGTTTAATAAATTGTAACTTTTGTTACTACCATGGATTATTTCTTTTATTGAGGGTGTGTAGTTCCTGATTTCTGTTGGTTTTGTTTTTTTTGGTCTGTTCTCTCTTTTTTCTCAGTTTGTTCCTGTTTCTTTGTGATCAACAAAAAAAATTGTAACTTTTTGTTTTGGGTTTAAATAATTATTATCTAAATGAACTTTTAATATTTTAAAACTCTCAGTTTTATTATAACTTAATTATTAATTTATTCCTAGTTTCAATAATTTACTGTTTTGATTTTAATAACTTAAAATAAATCTGTTATTTGAAGAAAAAATAAGAATATATAAATAGTAGTATACATAAAAATGTATATCTAAAATATGTAATTTAAATTAAAAAATTATATATGTAATTTAAGAATATATAAATAGTGATATAAATAAAAATATATATCTAAAATCTGTTAGTTAAAAAAAGTATATATGTAATTTTTGTAAGAACAATTCTACCCTACTCCAGCCTAAGCAGCCACAAATGCTTAAAGATGATGTGGGTCTTTTCTTGTGTGACACATGTCCAACCTTTTTTTATTGAATTTCTCTTCAATTTATCATACAAATCTCATCAACGTTTTCCAATACACTCAAAACTCAACAGCCCCTCCTCTGTACATTAAATCAAAAAATCACTAAAATTTCAAACATATTCAATGTACCACAAATCAAAGAAGCATGAAATCTTACCACTCTAATATGATATCACGTATTGTATTTTTATTTAATAAAGCCAAACTGAACAATACTACATTTAAAAAAAAAAAAACCACTAGAGGAAACGCCATATCAACGTATAACTTCACCGAATTTATTTAAATAATTTAACAAAAAAGAAATTAAATATGTTTTTATCGATTTTAATCATCTTGAAAATTGCAATATAAAATTAACTCATTCAGATTACATAATCATAACTAGGGATGGCAAAATTCCCCACGGGTTAGGGGCCCCGCGGGGCCCCGACCCTATAGGGGCGGGGAATCCCCGTTTTATAGGGTAAGGGTTAGGGTTAGGGTGAGAAATTCTCCCCCGATTTGTTATAGGGTAAGGGTATGGGAATACATCCCCCGTCCCCGACCCCGAACCCGAACCCGATTTTTAAAGAATATCTTATATATTTTGTTTACTTTTATATTTATTTATTGAAAAGTATATGTGAAATATGATTATATTAACTAATACAATATAAAATGGTTAGTATTATGTTTTCTTTTTTACTTAAAGTTGTATTTTTTAAATGTATATTTCATTTTTAAATAAGAATTAAAATGTAAAACGAGGAATTTTCCCCGCGGGGAACCCTATCCCCTAATGGGGAATCCCCGAACCCGACCCCGATTTTTTTATTAGGGGATAGGGTAGGGTATGGGGATTAAAAATCCCCACGGGTTAGGGGATGGGAAGTGCATCCCCGACCCCGCCCCGCCCCGTTGCCATCCCTAATCATAACAAATAATTGAAAAAAGTCATAATAAGAATGAAGATAGTAAATTTTCATAAATATCTTACTACTTAACAAAAATAAAATATACAAAGGTTGATCATAAGATTTCTAACTCCCTTACAAAATACACAACAGATCTAAATAAATACTTTCCTAAAAATATTTCAAAATGAACAAATTTTCCAGTCAAACTATTGTTCCAAATTTTAACTCTCTTTATTGTTGCTTGTTAGAGTTTTTTGCTACCATGTACCATGGATTCCTACAAAGAAAAAAAAAATAGTCACATACAGTAATCATTCTAAAAAAATATGAACAAAAATTATTCTAAATATGAAATTTACCTGAAGTAATTGAGTGAATGACATATTATTTTGCCAATCATGAGATTCATCAAAATTTTCATTTACAGGTATGACAACCTGTTGGGTTGAGAAATTTTCCAAATGACAATAAGGTTCCTATTACAAAAGAAAAATAAAATGCAAAACTGCAAGACATTTAAAACGGAATTGAATATTATAGTTGCTTTTCCTTACCTCAAATTGTGTACCAATATTAGTTATGTCGTTGCATCCTTGAGCATCTTCATCCTTGAGCATCTTTATCAAGAATAGTATGATCATATCCCTAATGGAAAGAAAAATCATAAGTAAGACTACTGCAACTTAGAATTTATGTATATAATTGAGTGTTGTACCTGTCTAAAAACTTCTTGATTGGACAAAAAAGGCTTGTCAAGTCTCTTTTTACATCTCCTCTTTTCAAGCAAGCCTTTCAAACGATTTCGCGGGCGCCCAACTGTAGATTTTCTTTTAATTCCCTGTAATTTTTTTTGCATTTCACTAGCATTTGAAGTCATCATTTCTAAGCTTGAACGACTTCGAATAAAATTTGAATCTTGTGCATTGACAACATCATTTTTTGTAAGAATATTTTTCTTCATCTTTTCTAAATCATTGAGCAATTGAATGAAAGATTGAGATGCATGCTCATATAATGTTTCATGTTCGGCTGCAAGTGATGCAAGTTGACAAAAATTACGACACAAGTGTCTATATCGTTTTCCAATCGAATCTTCATTGACTTCATCGATAACTCGTGTTTGATTGTCAAAAGTACTTGAAATTCTTGCTTCTTTTGTCCAACGTTTCAAAATATAATGACCAGGAATTATTTTCACATTCTTTTTGTCAAGTACCTTAAGAGCATGACTACATAAAATACCTGGTAAAATTGAATTTCATGCAACTACAAGTAACTTCATGTGTTAAAGCTTCAAATTTCACCAATAGAGACTTTCCACCAAATGATATTTTATACTCTGAAGTGGTGTTAAGCTTACCGACTAAAGATATTGCAATTAAGAATGTCCATATACTCTTTCTAAAACAATTTAAAAATTTCGGGAGTATATATTTCCACTCCATGTTGTAACATCTTTGTATTAGCCGATAACACAGATATTGTTTGATTCATTTTAAAATATGCAATCAATTCTTCATATCGACGATCCGTTAATACTCTTTCATAATGTTCCAAAAATCGCAATATATCATGACCCGACTTTAAATATTGTTTCAACATATTATTCATGCTTTCACTACGTTGTGTGCTCTTCATGTCAGGGGTACAAATATGTCGCCCATATACCATGACCCACTTTTCTTTCAAACCAAATAGATCTTTCAACCATTTATTGTCTCTAAGATTGTACTTCTCAAGCATTTGGTCCCATGCAAGCAACCAATCATCTTCATCTTCATAATCATACACACATCTACCAAAGTCATGTACAAATTGTTTTTATCTATGAAACACGTGGCTCAAGCTTGTGTTCTTGATAAATATGCCAAACACATAGTCGATGTTGGGTTTCAGGAAAGACATCACATATTGCTTTAGCCATTGCAGTAGATTGATCTGTAAGTATTGTTTTTGGATGCTTTTTAGACATTGCAGTGAGAAAAGATTCAAATAACCATTTAAAATATTCAACTGTTTCATCATACAATAAAGTTGCACCAAATATTATAGATTGTTTATGATGATTCACCCCGATAAATGGTGCAAATGGACGATCCAACTTATTTGTACGATAAGTAGTATCAAAACAAATAACATCTCCAAACAATTCATAATCACAAATAGATCGAGCATCAGTCCAAAATATATTGGTAATCATATTGTCTTCATCAAGTTGCAAGGTATAAAAAAAAAGAAGAATTTCCCATTTGCTTTCTTTGAAAATATTGCAATATCGTTGTAGCCTCTCCCTTTTCAATTCTTACCTTTCGCTCTTTATGTATGTAATTTCTATAATCTTTGTCCAAAAATCCAAGATTCTCTCTACCACCAACCTCCCTACTCATCAATTCCATGGTCGCTTTAATTGAAATTCCCGACCTATCTGCATCGTAAGCCAAACACTTTTGAACACTAGAAATACTTCTATTGACCTTTAATATATGTTTCATAGGTGTTTTAACTAGGTCATGGTTGTGGTTGATAAAAAAAGACACGACATTGTATTGATCATGTTTTCCAAGCGAGCATACTATATGAGCTTCACATCCTGTCCTAGAAATTGGTTTAGAATATGAAGCATTTTCTCTTCACTTATCATTTTTGCGAAACCCTTCTTTTGAACAGAAAAAAGTTATTCTTGAAATGTCTCCATTTTTATTCTTGCTTTGATGCTTTTTTCTTACATTGAAACCAATTCTTCCACCATAGTTGACATAAAAGTTGTATGCACTCTCATATGAACTAAACTCCATTCCTAATACTGGCTCTTGAATTTTATGTTGAGTATTGACATGAGTCTCCAAATTATCGAGCAATCGATCTTCACAATCATCAAGCACTTGACCATGTAAATTTGAATTTTCTATACTCTCCATGACTTTGAATGATAATAAATTAAAATCCAACTACATTAAACATAATTAAAAAAAAAAACTATTGAAATATATAAATATAGGAAAAACAAAGAAAAACAAAAAGTAAATGCAAATCATTAACATTCATAAAAACTCATAACCTGCAACTAGAGATGATATCAAGCAAGATGATGGTTCGCCCTTTTCAAAACCTGCATTATTTAATTCGAAGAGTAACTTGAGTAGCTAAATCAATAAAGAAAATTGTATTTACTTCTACTTCAATTAAACTCTAATAGTTTTTATTAAAGCTTAAGTAATAAGGAGAAATCCCATCAATAAAAATCTTTTCTCTAGTAATTTCACTCAAGAGACTTAATTTGCACAATGAAACAAATGGATAGCAAATACATGGACCTACATTCTTTCAAAAAAAAATTACTCCCCGATTCAAAAAAAAAAATCATTATCTTTGTATTTCACCCATTTGTGGAATATTTTTAATAGTTATATTCCCATGGATAATTTTGATAGAAAGTAGATTCTAAAAAGTAAACTAATCTACCCATTACTCTTTCTCATATAAACATATATTGGTTGACAATTGTTTGAAGAGTTCATAATGTTAATGTCAAAGATAGAAAGCTAATATGAAAATGTATGCTAGATGATAAAACCCCATCAAGAACAAACAAAAACTTATTATAAAGAATAAAACCCATATTTGCAAATCAATAAAGTCCCCCCTTTGTCAAAAAGTAACAATTTTTCTACTAAAAATCAATAAAGATCATACCTTTTGTTAAAAAGGTAACTTTTTTCCATAAACAAGTGGCCAGATTGAGTCCCTGAGTTTTTGTAAAAGAAATTTGTTCAAGATGGGGAGGGTTCTTGAGCTCCTTCTCTAACAAGTTTCATGATATGGAGACAAAAAAAGCAATTTTTTATGACAAATACAATATGTTGTACGATGGGACAAAAAAGAGAGAAGATTTTTTTTTATTTGGTGTACAGAGGAAAGGTTGGAGATTTTGGTTTTTAGGAAAATTTGATGAGATTTTAATGATAAATTGAATAGACATTCAGCAAAAAGATAAGACACATGTCAAAAAAAGAAAAGAACCACGTCATCTTTAAGTATTTGTGGCTGCTTAGGCTGGAGTAGCGTAGAATTGTTCTTTTTGTAATATATATCTCACATCAATTTGCATCACTTGCGATGCAAATTAGAACTAATGAAAGATAAAAAAAAAACGAGAGAAAAGAATCAAACTTTGCATTATTGATTAATGAACAACAACGAGCAAAAGCTTATTTACAAGGTTTATATACAAATGAACTCGTTGTAGCAATAATCTTGTCGTATCAACTTGTCTGGAACCAATCACTATCTAACTCTCTTACCCATCACATGCGATGCAAATTACAATAAGAACTAATGAAAGAATAACAAAAACGAGAGAAAATAATCTAACTTTGTATTATTGAAGTAATGAACAACAACCAGCAAAAGCTTATTTACAGGGTTTATATATTACAAATGAACTTGTTGCAACAACAACCTTGTCGTAGCAACTTGTTTGCTTTTACACTCTTTAGATTTCTATCCTCCTGTCTACCTTTGACAAACAGAGCATCAGACTCCTTTATTTCAATCTTCAGTTCTAATTCCCTGGATTTGAGTGCATCCAAGAACCATATCCAGATTCAAGTTGACCCTTCCATACTTGATTGCAACTTTGATCTCTTTGAATGCCTCTGGGAGAGAATTAAGCAAGATAATAGCTTTATTTAAAAGATTACAATAAGGGATATAGAATAGTTGATATTTCTCATTCATTGTTGTTACTGATTCATATACAAAGTCAAGGAGTTATATAAGGAAAATATTGATAGGAAATATTGACAGTAAAGACAAATAATGATTGGAATATTTGCACGTATGCGGCTAAATCAGACAACTAATTGAGATAAATTGGTCACTTAATTGAGGAGGATTGGTTGGCTTATCATGCCCCCGCAAGATTGACTGGCCACTATGGACACCAATCTTGGGACGATGGGTGAGAAAGCGAAGACGCGGCAGCGGTTTAGTGAGAGAATCGATAAGTTGATATGAGGTATGAACATGTGAAATACGAAATCACCCAGTAGTGACTTGATCTTGCACAAAGTGAAAATCAATAGCGATATGTTTCATTCGAGAGTGGAAGACAGGATTAGCACAAACATATGTAGCACTCACATTGTCGAAATAGATAATCGGAGTGTGGGATACATGCACGTGCAGTTCTTGAAGGAGATTCATGACCCAATTCAGTTCAGCAGTAGTGGATGCAATAGCTCAGTATTTTGCTTTGGTGGAGGAGCGGACAACACTCTTTTGCTTCTTAAAGCTCCAAGATATAGGATTGGCACCAAGAAAAACAACATAGGCAGAAGTTGATGTCCGATCATTAGGATCACCGACCCAATCAGCATCAGCAAAGGCATGGAGATTACATGGAGAGTTCTTGTGAAGCATTAGACCATAATCGATGGTTCCAACTAAATAACGGAGAAGACACTTAACAACAAACCAATGGATTTGAGAAGGGTAGTGCATAAACTGAGACAGTCAAAGAGAGGTATTGCAAAGATCCGAGAGTTTGGCGGTATTAAGTAGCATCAGCTGAAAGGGAGCCATCAGATAGTTTGAGAACCTCAGTGGTTGCAAGAGGTGTGGAGACTTGTTTTGCATCAAACATGTGAGTGCGATAAAGAAGGTCATGCACATATTTTTTTTTAGATAGAAATAAACCAGTGGAGGAAAAGTGAGCTTTAACACCAAGAAAATATGAGAGTTGACCAAGGTCCTTGAGAGAGAAGCGTTATGCAAGAGTGGAGATAAAATGTGTTACTTGAGCATTAGATGGGGCAGTAATGATAATATCATCAATGTAGAATAAATAAAGAACAAAGGCGGAAGAGCGAAGAATGAATAAAGAAGTATCAGAATGGGAGGAGTTGGTGAATCCACTAGAAATAAGAAAGTTTTGAAGTTCATGGTATCAGGCGCGAGGGGCTTATCGGAGGCCGTATATAGGTTTTTGTAACTTGCAGACATGCATAGAGAAGTCATTATGTCGAAAACCTGGCGGTTGGTCCATGAAAGCTTCATTATGAAGAGAGCCCTACAAGAAAGCATTATTAATATCAAGTTGGCGAAAAGGCCAACCATTAGTTATAGCGAGTGTAAGTAATAACTGAACAGTCACAGGTTTGACGACAGGACTGTAGGTTTCAGAGAAATCAATGCCAGGAAGTTGGTGAAAGCCTTTAGCGACAAGGCGAGCCTTGTAACAATTGATAGACCCATTATGATCCCTCTTAATCTTATAAACCCACTTACACCCAATAACATTTTTTGTGGAGAGTCGAGGGACGCGAGACCAGGTGTGGTTTGAAAGTAAGGCATTGTATTCATCGCTCATGGCTTGACGCAAGGCTGGTTGTAGTTGGGCTTGTTTAAAGGTACAAGGTTCTGTGGATGGGGGTTCAACAGTGGCATTAAGGTTCATAATACATTTAGGTTTGGTGATATTATTACGTAGTCTGGTATGATGTGAATCATTATAGGATAAATAGTTTAGGTTCATTTATGAGTTATTATTAGAGAATTAGTTTAATTTTAATGTAATTAATTAGTATAATTAATTAGTATTAGTTTTAATTATTTTAGTTAAATTTAGGGTTTTTATTGTAAGGCTATAAATAGCCAAGTTAGGGTTTTATTTGGAGACAACTGATCTTTTATTCAATTTGAATATCAATCAAATAGAGAGAGTTTTCTCCTCTTCTTTGGGTTTCAACCCTTTGTTCTTGGGATGGATTTCCCAGTCAAGCATGGATTTGCTTGTTGAGGCCGTGGACTCGGCCTCCCCTCACATCATTAATGATGTGAATCATTATAGGATAAATAGTTTAGGTTCATTTATGAGTTATTATTAGAGAATTAGTTTAATTTTAATGTAATTAATTAGTATAATTAATTAGTATTAGTTTTAATTATTTTAGTTAAATTTAGGGTTTTTATTGTAAGGCTATAAATAGCCAAGTTAGGGTTTTATTTGGAGACATCTTATCTTGTATTCATTTTATCAAATATATTCTAGAGTGAGTATTTCTCCTCTTTGGGTTTTAACCCTTTGATCTTTGGGATGGATTTCCCAATCAAGCATGAATTTGCTTGTTGAGGCCGTGGACTCGGCCTCGCCCCCACATCAGTTGGTATCAGAGCCTCGCCGTTTCGGGAGGTCGGATTCATCGAGGTGGTCGGAGTTGAAGAATCAGAACCGGGGGTGGATTTAGCCACAACGGTTTGTTCTTCGTTCATCGTAAGTTGTCATTTCCATTTCCATTTCTCTGTTTCATCTCCATTCATACTAAAAAAAAAATCATTCCATTACAATCCATCTTCCCCATTCTCATATCCCTGTTACTGTTCAAATCCCATTTCAAAAAAAAAAAAAAGAAGACAAAATCAACTTGATCTCTACCATCTTTCATTCTCATCACCCTGTTCCATTTCATTCCAAAAAAAAAAACACAGAAACTCAGTTCAACACAGGTCATCGGAAAACATGGCAGAAATATACTTTAGCGCACGACGGTATATCCAACGCCCCAAACTTAGAATTCCTAGCTTTGATGGATTTCTTAATTTGGAGACATTCTTGAATTGGATTCAAAGTGTTGACGATTATTTCGAATGTATGGAAGTTCAAAGAGAAGAACAAGCATTTTTGGTTGCTAAAAAATTTAGGGATTTTGCTAGTTATTGGTGGGAGAGACTCCAAAACCAGAGGGTTTATCAAGGAAAAAGGAAAATTAGAAGCTGGTATAAAATGAGGATCAAGTTGATTGAATGATTCGGTCAAGAAGAAGATGATGAAGAAATTTGGGCAGTGGACGAATCTTCAAGAGGCAGTGATATTGTTCTTCAATCGAGAGCAGCACAAGATGTTGAAGATGAGGAAGACGCGGACAAAACAGAAATCTGTGAGGAAAATGGATCTCCATCCCCAATGAAATTTGATAAAATAAAAAAATGAAAGAGACGAAATGGGGAATCAAGAAATCGGGGCGGTGTCGTTGCAAATCAAAGAAGAGAGGAATTCAAATGATGATATCACCATCGACGGCTTTGTCGTTCTCCAAACGGTGGCGGCAGAGGAAGCTAGCAAAGAAGAAGAGAGGAAGAACACCTTCGATGGTGGCGCCGTACAGCTTCCAACCTTATCCCCACAAATTTTCTCACTAAACCTAATTGCACCGTCTGAACTACGAATGGGCCAAGCTAGGATAGTTAATTTCAAGCCCACTCCTACATCATCAAAGTCTTTGGGCCATCCTCACTTATCACTTCATTTACCCATAAAATTTTCATTTTCAATTTTAAATGGGCGGCACCTTTTTGAATCAAAACTCACTTTATCTCCATTTACATTTCCATATTTTAGCCCATCAATTCCAATTCCCCCAAAACCCAATTTATCATTTATTTTATTGGACCCATTTCTTAGTCACCCAATTAAGCCAAATGAAGATTTGTCCATATACTTTTTACCATCCATTTTGAAGCCCATTAACATCAAATTTCATTTCATGAAGTGGGCTCGACGAACTCAAAGACCGTGGATTTTACTATTTTCACCATCTTCGTGGGCCATTGCTTTGGTACCACTTTGGATTTGGGAGGAGGTTCGTCGTGCGTTCTCAATTGGAGTCTTCTTCTCTTCGCGTGGACCGAACTCGAGGTCGAGTTCATTTTTTTTGGTGTGGTAGAATGATGTGAATCATTATAGGATAAATAGTTTAGGTTCATTTATGAGTTATTATTAGAGAATTAGTTTAATTTTAATGTAATTAATTAGTATTAGTTTTAATTATTTTAGTTAAATTTAGGGTTTTTATTGTAAGGCTATAAATAGCCAGGTTAGGGTTTTATTTGGAGTTATCTTATCTTGTATTCATTTTATCAAATATATTCTAGAGTGAGTATTTCTCCTCTTTGGGTTTTAACCCTTTGATCTTTGGGATGGATTTCCCAATCAAGCATGAATTTGCTTGTTGAGGCCGTGGACTCGGCCTCGCCCCCACATCATTACAGGTGAAGAAGGAGAAAGACTCTGCATGGTGATGGGAGCAGTAGATGAGATGTCCTTATCCAAAGAGATTGTGGTGTTAGGTGAAGGATGACCTGGTGAATTTGGAGGAAGATGTGACATTGATTCAAGGACAAAAAATAGGTATAAAGGAAGTAGGTGGGCTAGATGAGGAAGGTGGCGAGTCAGGGGGATTAGAGGAGGAAAAAGAAGTAGGTGGTATTTTTTGTAACCATGGGTTCAGGGTGGACAAGGCTGAATTATGAGGATGGGGGATGTAAGACGAAAAAGGAAAAAAGTTTTCCACAAAAACCACATGTCGAGAGTTAAAGATTTTATGTGTGGAAGGATCAAGGTAAATATAAGCATGATGAGAAAAGGAGTAACCAACAAAGATGCATGGGCGAGACTGAGGTTCAAGTTTGTGAGTGGTATATGGTCTTAACCAAGGGTAACAGAGACATCCAAATATTTTCAAAGATAAATAGTTTGGTGATGTTTGGAAGAGATGAGAGAAGGAGGACTTGTGACGAGTGACAGTAGAAGGCATACGGTTGATAAGGTATACGGCAGTTTTGAAGGCTAAAGACCAATATTTGAGTGGCATTGAAGCATGGTGAATAAGAGTTAAGGCAGTTTTGGTGATATGGTGATGTTTACGTTCGGCTGTACCAACATGCTCAGGGGTGTGGAGAGGTGATTTAAGGTGCTGGATGCCAACATGAGAAAGAAAATGTCCAAGGCTAGTGGCTTCACCACTGCCATCTGTGTAGACAGTTTTGATTGTTGCTGAGAAATTTAAAAGTTTTAAAGATGAAGGTTATGATAGGATAAAGCCAAGAATATTTGGAAAAGTAATCCACAAAAATAACATAGTAGCGATAATTATCAAATGAAAGAAGAGGAGCGAGACCTTGAACATCCATAAACAGAACTTCTAGAGGTCTAGAGCAAGATAAAAAATACATGCCAAAAGGAAGTTTATGACTTTTATTACATAAGCAAGCAATACAAGAACGATAAATGGAGTTGGATTTTAACAAAGGCAATTGATGAGAGGCAATAATTTGATGAAGAATTTTTGAAGATGGGTGACCAAGACGACTAGGCCAGGACTGAGCAGCGGTAGATGATGTGCTAGAAGTGGTCGTAGAAAGAGCCAAATGTGGTGATGAAAAAGATGAGGTTGACCACTCATAGACGTTTCCCTTACTCTGGCCTTGCACCAAGGATGCCTCCGTGGTTAGGTCCTTTACCACAAACGAATTACGGAAAAATTCAATAGATGTGTTGTTATGTGAACAAAATTGAGAGACAGAAAGAAGATTTTTCTTAATGTTAGGAGCACACAAAACATTGTTAAGTTTGAAAGTGGAATTAGAAGATTGAAGAGTAGAAGATCCCATATGGGTAATAGGAAAGTTATTACCATTGCCAATGATGATGTCTTCATTACCATCATATTCAGAGTGGATGGAGAGGTTCTGCAAGTCGAAGGTAATGTGATGGGGTGCGCCATAATCAACTATCCAACCAGGATTATTTGAGCTTTCTTGTGTAACGTAGTTTTCCTGAGGCCAAAAAGATGGTAAAGGACGTGATCGACATGTTTTGGCAACATGCCCAGGCTTATCACACAATTGGCAGACAACTCAAGGTGTGTGGGAATTAAAGGCAGGTTGCTAATTTTGAGTTGACTGATTGAATTGGGCCCTTGTTTGGAGTAAATATTGGTTTCCACGATTTCCATAAGAGTTTTGCTGGTAACCATTATGTCCAAGAGAACTATTATTTCCAAAATAACCAATATTTCCATGAGAGTTGTTGTGGTTTCCATTTCTTCCTTTCTTGTTATGTTGTTTATGTGCATATTGAGCAGTTATGAAAGGATCTTGTTTGGTCGGTACTGAATGCTTGAGGCTAGATTCATAGTCAATGAGTCTTTCTATTAATTCTTCAAAAATGATATGGGTGTTTCTCTTGCACGCAAGGCAGCCTTAATCTCCTTGTAGTCATCAGTGAGACCATTAAGAGTGTGAACTACAATTTCTCCATCATTCAAATCATGTCCAATCATGGCTAAATCATCAATAATGGTTTTGACAAATTTCATAAAATCAGAAATGTTCTTTCCTTCTTGACTAATTTGTGTGAGAGAGTGTATAAAACCAACCATACGTGTGTTAGATTTGTTGGCAAAGGTGGTTCTGAGTTTTTTTTCCAAGCCTCCTCTACAATCTGGCATTGAGATGTGAGTTTTTCAACTGGTTCAGTGACAACAGTTTGAATGGCGAGAAGAAGCAGTCGGTTTTGACGAGTCCAGAATTTGCATTCAAGACTAGTTGTTGATGGGCATGAATAAGTTCCATCTAGAAAGCGCATGAGATCATACCCAAGGAAGAGGTTTGTCATTTGGGAACTCCACATGGAATAATTTCCCCCTTTTGATAGTTTATGAGGAATGAGAGTGGCTGTGTTTATTGATACAATTTGAGGAGAAGATTGTGTTGACGAAGAACTAGTACTGGTAGGCATAACCGTGAATTCATTTGGATCTGCCATGGTTGATTATTGAGGGTAAGAAAAAAGAAGGGAGCCTAGGGCTTTGATACCATAAAAGATTACAAGAAGGGGTATAGAAGAGTTGATATTTCTCATTCATTGTTGTTACAGATTTATACACAAAGTCAAGGAGTTATATAAGGAAAATATTGACAAGAAATATTGACAGTAAAGACAAATAATGACTGGAATATTTTCATGTACGTGGCTATAAATCAGACAGCTAATTGAGATAAATCAGTCACTTAATTGAGGAGGATTGGTTGGCTTATCATTATTCTCATCACTGATGTTTTCCCCTATCTATGAAACTTCAAGACAAATCTTTGTGTATTCATCTACATTCTCCTCCGTGCTTTTCGAATAATCCATTTTAAAGCCAAATATTCTTTCTTTGATGTAAATCTTGTTTGTGAGAGATTTAGTCATGTATAATGACTCAAGTTTCTTCCACAATTTATCTACATCATGTCGCTACCCCCTCGAACGACGCGGAGCGGCCGACCCTCTTTAAAAAACACACAAGTCCTTTTCCCTTCTAAAAAAAAGGTTAAAGAAAGGAACAACAAAGAAAACAGCAGTTGCCACCAATCATTGGTTTTTAAAGGGTGTGATTGGTCACCTGAAAATAAAAATGGTCTGCGATTTAAAAAATAATGGGTTCGAGAGTTTATTCATGTTTAGGGAAGGTATTAGCACCCTAAAACATTTGTTTTAAAAACGATTACTGTTTTGGTTTATCTCAAATATGTCATTAAATGCTCTTTACTAAAACAAAATATTTTTATCATTATTTTGGGATGTCCCACGTCTATTTAATCAAGATCACTAATCATTTTAATGATATTGTTAAATAACTGTGAGTGGCATGAAGCCATTAGGAAAAATATTTTTTTGTGTGTTTATTTTGAAATGTCCCATGTTAATTTGATCATATCATTAATCATTATAATGATATCATTAAATTACTATGAATGGCATTACGCCATTAGAAAACATTTTTTGAAAATCAAATGATAAAATTATCAAACCATAAAACTTTCCATTTTATGAAATTTGAGATCAAAGTATTTTTGTACTCCCAAATTTTAAATTATAGAGAGTTCTTTGGAATGAAAGTTTTGAAGAAAAGTTCTTTAATTTGATTTATATGTCATGCCATAAAACTTCTTGATTTATGAAATTTGGGATCAAAGTATCCTTGTACTCCCAAATTTTAACACTACAAAAAAACTGTCAATTTGCGACCAGGAAATTGCGACCAGGAAATTGCGACCAAATGGTCGTTTTTTACCTAAATTGCGACCAAAAATGCGACCAACTGAGTGGTTGCTAAAAAGCTGGTCGGATTTCAATTGTGCGACTGCATGGTCACAAAAATTCGACCATATGGTCGCAAAAAATTTTGGTAGCAAAAAAGTCAAACTTTTGAAAATGCGACCAAATGGTCGCATTAAAAGGGACCATATGGTCGCATTTTATCTTCAATAGAAGTGACCATTTGGTCACATAAAAGTGACCAAATGGTCGCATTTTATGCGACCAAATGGTCACTTTTAGGCTCAGTTAAAATGCGACCAGATGGTCACCTAAAAAGTGACCATCTGGTCGCATTTTATGTGAAAGATAAGTGACCAATTGGTCACACAAAAAAAATGACCAAATGGTCGCATTTTATGCGACCAAATGGTCACTTTTAGGCTCGATTAAAATGCGACCAGGATGGTCACCTAAAAAGTGACCATCCTGGTCGCATTTTATGTGAAAGATAAGTGACCAATTGGTCACATAAAAAAGTGACCAAATGGTCGCATTTTATGCGACCAAATGGTCACTTTTAGGCTCAGTTAAAATGCGACCTGGATGGTCGCCTAAAAAGTGACCATCCTGGTCGCATTTAAGAATTTTTTTTTTAAATTTAAATTTCAATAATTAGTTAATTAATTATTATTTATTAATTATTTATTTAATTATATTAATTGAACTAAAATTAATTGAATTAAACTCAAATTAATTTTAGTTTCAATTAATCTAATTTTAATTTACTTTATTTCAAATTAATTGATTAGAATACTTAAACAAAATTATTCTAATTAATTAATCTAATTGTACTTTACTTTAATCAAATTTTAACTAAAATTAAGTAATTAAACAATTTTTATTTATTCATCAAATTAAAATTAATTAATTAAATTAGTGTAATTAATTAATTTAAACTACTTAAGTATAATTGAAGTTAAACTATTTGAATTAATTACCCTACTTTAAATTAATTGATTTAATTAAAGTAATCTAAATTACATTAATTAAACTAAAATTAAAATTTAAACTAGTGTAATTATAAATTAATTTAGTTTAATTTTATTAAATTAAAGTAAACTATCTTAAATAAACTAAATTAGATTAAGTAATTAAATTAATTACTACTTAAATTGAATTAAAGTAAACTAAGTTAGATTAATTAAACTATTAGATTAATTAAACTAAAATTACTTAAAGTAACAAAATTAAACTAAACTAATTAATTAGTTAATGTAAACTAAAATGCTATGAATTAAACAAAAGTAAACTAAGTAATTGATTACACAAATTTAGATTCATTAAACTAAAACTAATTAAATTAACAAAACTAAACTAAACTACTTAATTGAAAACTAAAAACTAAAACTAAGTAAAATAAATTCTTAAACTAAACTTCAATTTTATACGAAAACTAACCTCGTAATAGAAACCGGGATTGGGGTTTGAGGGTTTTAGATTTAGAGTAAGAACGAGGAACGGGCCGGAAGAAATAACGGGAACGGGAGAGGGGAAAGAGAGAAAAGAACAAAAAGAGAGGAAGAAAAAGAGAAAGGAAGAAAAGCGGAAACGGGGGGAAAGGAAAACCGATGGGAATTTAAATCGATTTTTGCGACCAAATGGTCGCAAATATGTAATTATGACAAGAAACGAAAGGTCGCGCGTCTTTGGGGAAAATGGCGACCAACCTGGTCGCATTTCTTGAGATATTTGCGACCATATGGTAGCATTTCATGAAAAGCGACCATATGGTCACCACTTTACCATGATCCATAACAGCTGTCATATCACAAGTCCCATCAATAATTGCGACCATCTGGTCGCAATAATGAAATTCCCCGCCAAATATTGCGACCAGATGGTCGTAATCTTTAAATTCACCGCCATAAATTTCATGGAAATTTAAATTTACCGCTTCTTTTTTGCGACCATATGGTAGCCCATCGCCAAATATTGCGACCAGGATGGTCGTAATCTTTAAATTCACCGCCATAAATTTCATGGAAATTTAAATTTACCGCTCATTTTTGCGACCATATGGTAGCCATTTTACTTATATTTTTTAAAAATATAATTATAAAATGCGACCAACCTGGTCGCATTTCACTTCTAAATTACTACCATGTGGTCACCTTTTTGTGTGAAATTACGACCACTTGGTCGCAAATATATTTTTTTTTTTTTTTTTTTAATCTTTCCTTAAAAGAAATAGTTTTAATTAATTAAACACATACACACACATTTGAATAATCAAGTTAACGAAATGTCTCATTCATCATCGTCTCCAAGAAGTCCGTCACATACAGTCTTCTTCTTCTTCTTCTTCTGTTTCTTCATCAGATTCATAGTCTCGAATAAATTCAGCATCAATGTCACGTGCGTGAGAAGTGGAAGCATGTATATCATCATCATCATGCAATGTTATCGTTCCATCGTTCAAAGGACGAACAGTACTTGCATCCTGACCATCGTCGATTGCACGAGATCGTATCTCATCTTCTTGAAAAGCAATGACTTCCTCTGCGTGGTCGTCTTTCTAGGACAAGTTTTCTTCTACCTGGCGTGGTTTAACTTTACAAACAACTAACCAATGGCCAGGATCTCGTCTATTAATCGGATAGTTCAGGTAATAAACTTGAATCGCTTGTGAAGCCAGGACGAACCTATCAACGGTGCGCATATGCTTAGACTTCTTTACCTCAACGATTTGTAAATGATCAATCTTACGGACTCGCCTCGCCTGGTTGTCTCGAACCAAGTGCGATTGAACAGAACAATGCGTTTTAGCGTCGGACTTGCGTATTGAATCTCAAGAATCTCATCGATTACTCAAGTAATCGTCTTCGTTTGTCTTGAACACGTGACCTTTTATGCAAACACCACTGTTGTTTGTTGCCCTGTTCACCGAATGCGCCTTCGTTTGAAATCAGAACCGCGTTTCCGACGTATCCACCATACGACCTTGCTATCCGTCCAGGTCCCTTTGCTAAAGAAATGATGCGAGGATCATCCACCAGGTAATGTAGGGGAGTCAACCTGTGTCATTGTCCACATACAGGAATGTTAGGAAGATAGTAATTGTTTCAACATAATGCAACGGTTGTTTGACAATTTAAAATAACTCACGTATGCTGAACCAAGAACGAAACTCTTTGTCGATTATTGACCCCTCCTCGGCGTCTCGTAAGACCAACTCGTGTCATTCGAACGTATACGTTTAGAAATAATCGTATGTTACAAAAATAGTTAGCAAATAGTTTGTACTTGTTTATGCGATGGAATAATGTTAAGTTACAAACTCACTCTATGTAAGGCTCGATCTCTGCAGTTGCATAACACGTATGTCCGCATTACGTGATACTCGAGAATCGGTCAACGGCGCCTGACCGATCTTCCAACTGTCATGCCAGGTTCGGTAAAAATCGGCAAGTCTTTCATGTCAACACCTTCAAGTAAATTATCGACAACGTTTCGTTTTTGGTCGAAATCGCTTCTGCAATGTGTTGATCAAAGTAGTATGAACAAAATGTGGTAGTCTCTTTGCGTCAGTGCACGCACTACGGATAGATCCTTCTACTCGTGATCTATTTCCAACCATCTTTTTCAACCGACGTAAGTACCTGTGGCTACAAAACATTATTAACATTCGATGATCACTGTACTGATTCATACGCGTACATTAGAAAATAATTGTGCTTACCTTTCAAATGGGTACATCCAGCGGTAATGTACGGGACCCCCTAAGAATGCCTCGTATGGAAGATGCACTGGAAGATGCTCCATGGAGTCAAAAAAGCCAGGTGGGAACATTCGTTCCAACTTACAAATAATAACGGCGATCTCCTGGAACTCATTGAAGCGACAGTAGCTTCCGTCGACTCTGTACATGTCAAGTCCCTGAAAAAAACACTCAACCGGGCAAGCGGCTCCCAATGTCTATTCTCTAGGAACGGTCAACGCGACGGGCATCAATCGTTGCATGAATATATGACGATCGTGGCTTTTCATCCCGAACATGATATGTTTTTGACTGTCTATACACCGACTCAAATTAAACGTATCCGTCCAGGGAATTTGATGGATTTGATCCACTCAAATAATGTTTTCTTTTCATCCGTCGTCAACATGTACTTTGCTTTTACGTAATTATCATTGTCGCCAGGCTCCAACTCAGGACGGTCACATATCTCCTGGTATATCATAACGTGCCTTGATTGTCCTTCGTTTTCCCTTGAACGTTCAAAATCGTATTGAAAATGTTGTCAAAGAAATTTTTCTCGATATGCATTACATCAAGATTGTGTCTAATCGGTAGATCTTCCCAATACGGTAGATCCCAAAAAATACTTCGTTTCTTCCAACCCGTGTTTTTTCCAGCCGCATTGTTTGCACTCTCGCACCTTCCACCTGGTAATCTTCTGCATCCCTATAGTATCTATACCGTGCGAACTGTCTTCCACTATACATGGTCGGGGGGGTTTGTTTTCTTACTCGTCGACCCTTCTTCCAGTCCAACGCCGTTTGAACGGAAAGTGTGATTCAAAGGCAAGAATCGACGGTGGCAGTCAAACCAACAAGTTTTCCGACCGTTTTCGAGATAAAATGCATCGTGTCTAGCATGCAATGCGGACATGCGTATGTCCCCGCCGTACTCCATCCTTTAAGAGGAGGAGATTGAGGTTCACACAATTAACTACAATGACTAAGGAAAGCAATAACAAAAGCTAAACACCGACTCAAAAATGTATATGAAAGCAATTAAATATCAACATACCTGGACAAGATTGAATACGCAAGGAAGTCACCGATCGTCCAGTTAATGCGGCGCGCATCAAGAAATTTTGTTTCTTGAAATGTCGACGTCATAACACCGTCACTCCACAACCTTTTCAACTCGCAATAAGTGGTTGCAAATACACATCCAGGGTTGTTTTGGACTTTTCGGCCAGGTACGATCACCTGTTAGAAAAATCATCCAGGTCTCGCATGCACATCGAGGGAGGCAAGTTATACGGGGTTACCATGCTCGCCAAACTGAATATTGTGCCCGGATGCCCCGACGGGTTGAAGCCATCGTGCATAAGCCCAATCGGCGTTTTCGGATCTTGTGCAAAATCCAGGATGACAATTATTTAAATGCTTCCATGCCGCAAAGATCGAGGGATGTCTCATAACACCTTCATCCTGTGAATGCTCGTGATGCCATCTCATGTATGCGGGCGTCACATCCGATGCATACAACCTTGCTAGCACGTGGGGTCACGCGTAAATAGAACATGCGGGCATTCGGAATCAGGCTGCGTTTCCCTTGTTTGTATCTTGGAAGAAAACAGGATTTGCAATGATGCAGGTCCTCATCCACATCCCAGTAAATCATGCATCCGTTTTGACACGAATCTATTTTCTCCACGGGTAATCCAAGTCCCTCCACTAGCTTTTTCGTGTCGCACAAACCTTGTGGGGCATATTATTTTCTTCCTGGAGCACATCGACGAAACCACGATGCAATCGCATCAAATCCTCTACCCGGTATGTTGTCATCGCGCCTTTATATTTAAAAAGTTTCGTAGCGGCAACAAGTTGACTTACCTCACACCCATCGTACAATGGCCTACCGGTTGTCTTTAGCATCTCGTGCATCTTACGTGCTTCCGGATTCATTTCCTCTTCTACAACCCGTTCATCTTCGTCTACGTTTAAACTTTCACGGAAATTTTCATTGCCCCCATACCCCGCACCATCAATTATCATTTGCTGCATCTGACAATACTGTTGTTCATCATTCCGTTCTTCGTCAACAACCTCTACATTCGAGCTGCTACCTTCGTATCGTCTCGATTCCTGTAATGCAGCGTCGAACATTTCCTGTGTTTCCCCCTGAAACACCCAGTGATAATAATTCTGCACAAACCCCCCAGTATAAAGATGCACCTTCAACTCTGTAACCGGTATGATTCTCCTATTGTCGCATTTCCCTCGCAGGCAGACAAGCTTTCCACCATACTTTTCATAATAGACAGTTGTCATGCAAAACTCAACAAAGCTGTTCAACCCTGACCCACGAACTCATCGTTCAAATACCCGTCTATCAAACGAACATACATCCACTCTCTCATTTTCTTTTTACTTAATGCTAAGAAACAATGGGTGGAGGGGTTTTTATAATGGACTCCTCTGCTCATTTGCGACCAGGATGGTAGTATTTTTGCTACCACCTGGTGCGTTTCCGCCAAATTTTCCCGCTATTTTCCTCACCGCCTGGGTCACATCAAGTCGAATTTACGACCACATGGTCACTTTTTGGGTGACCACTTGGTAGCTTTTATCCCACCAAATTCTTTATCAATTATTGGTCCCATAAAAATCACATAATTTGCGACCATCCTGGTCACTTTTTATTGCGACCATCCTGGTCACTTTTTATTGCGACCACTTGGTAGCTTTCTCCCCTCCAATTATAAGCTACCACTTGCTCACTTTTGGTCACCAAAATTGCGACCATCCTGGTCACTTTTTATTGCGACCATTTGGTAGCTTTCTTCCCTCCAATTATAAGCTACCATCGCTCACTTTTGGTCACAAAAATTGCGACCATCCTGGTCACTTTTTATTGCGACCATTTGGTAGCTTTCTTCCCTCCAATTATAAGCTACCACCGCTCACTTTTGGTCACCAAAATTGCGACCATCCTGGTCACTTTTTATTGCGACCATTTGGTAGCTTTCTTCCCTCCAAAATTACGCGCCATTTTTTGCTACCAAGGAACATTTTAGTCACAAAAATGCGACCATATGGTTGCAAAAAAACACTTTTTATTGTGACCATTTGGTAGCTTTCTTCCCTCCAAAATTACGCGCCATTTTTTGCTACCAAGGAACATTTTAGTCACAAAAATGCGACCATATGGTCGCAAAAAAAGTGACCAAATGGTCACTTAGAGTCAACCTTCAAAGAAAGTGACCAGGTGGTCACCAGAAAGCTACCATATTTTTTTGGTCGCAAATTTCTGGTCGCATTTTGACAGTTTTTTTGTAGTGTAAATTGTGGGAAGTTTTTTGGGATGAAAAACTTTTGAAGAAATCATTTAAATTGGTTTTAAAAATCATGCCATAAAACTTCTAAATTCATGAAATTTGGGATCCAAGTATCCTTGTACTCCCTAATTTCAATTCCTAAGAAGTTTTTTGAAGTGAAAAGTTTTGGAAAGCGTATTTGAACTTAGTTTTAAAATCATACCATTAAATTTCTTAATTCATGAAATTTGGGATCAAAGTATTCTTGTACTCCCAAATTTCAATTCATATGAAACTTTTGTAGGATGAAAAAAAGTTTTGAAAAAGTTATTTCAAATTGATTTTAAAATCATACCATAAAATTTCTTAATTCATGAAATTTAGGATCAAAGTATTCTTGTACTCCCAAATTTCAAATCATTAGGAAACTTTTGTAGGATGAAGAAAAGATTTGAAAAAGTTATTTCAAATTGATTTTAAAATCATACCATAAAATTTCTTAATTCATGAAATTTAGGATCAAAGTATTCTTATACTCCCAAATTTCAAATCATTAGAAATTTTTTGGAATGAGGAAGTTTGAAAGAAAAAAAAAATCATTTAAATTGCTTTTTAAAATCAAACCATAAAATTTCTCATTTCATAAACTTTGGGATCAAAGTATTCTTGTACTCCCAAATTTTAATAATAGAAATTTTTTGGAAAGATGAATTTTGAAGAAAAAAAATTACCTTTTAAAACAAATTGGTTTTTACATTATAAAAAAAACAATGAACTTAACAAATAATATATGTCAATTAATTTAAGGTAATAGAATAAATCCTAACATAAACTTGATAGACAAAAATATAATAATCAAATGAAACTATATAGCAAACTAATTAAAATGTAACAATTATTCCAAATCAAACTTTCAACTTTAAATTTTCTTAACTTTTTAACCAAAATGTGTTTTGACTTTATTCTTTTTCTTAAAATTCTTCAATAGTCTAATGCTACCTATCACCTCCAAAAAACATTCATGTTTTATAGACAAAAAAAAATCAATTTTTTATGAAAGAAAAATGATTCATTTTCGGTTTACCAAAAAAAATATATGCAGAATTTTGTACCAACTTTGAAAAATCATATCTTTTTTTATACTAAACGAAATGAAGTGATTCTTGTTTCTAAGTTTTACTTTATGAGTCTAGTTTCAAATAAAAATAGTCATAAATAATTAAACTAAATAAATCAGTACAGAAACATCATAAAATTGAACATGTTCAGAAAATCCCGTAGCCTATAAATTCATTAGAACAACAAACTTCAAAAAATCATAACTTTCAAACCACAAATCGGAATTAGTTGATTCTGTTTTCTATGTATTCATATACAAGTCTAGTTTCTAGAAAAAAATATAAAATAAATAAAAACATTAAATATAACTCATGCTCTTAGAACATAAAAGACTCAATCTAAAAAAAACAGTTTTGTGAAAAGTCAAACTTATTTTGTTTGAAGAAAGAAAACTTCTAACACTAATTATGTAACTAAAGAAATTAACATGCTCATATAAAGAAGAGGATTAACACGAATATCTCCATTACCTCTTGAGGCCCATTTGTGTGTGATGAAAATGAAATGATAGAGTTATGAGAATTGGTTTTTATGAATAACGGGTAGAATGGGGTAGTAATCTAGTGAAAGTTAAAGATTTGATTTTAGGTGAGTAAAAAAATGGTGGAGGACTCAAATTGGTAGAGTGGTGGCTCAAAGATAATATGGGTCAGTGGCTAAAGGTGGGTGAGAATGGTGGTGGAATGAAGATAGTGGTTATGAGAGATTTGGTGAGTGGTGGAAAATTGGGAGGTGAAAGATTTAGAGAATAGTGGCTACTTTTTTTATGAGAATTGGGGGCCTCCTTCCTCTCCTCTCTTGAAAATGTGAGAATAAGATGAATTTATAGAGGTAAGTTAAGGTTTAGGTATTCTTTTAATTTTAATTTTTATTTATTTTTAATTTTTTGTATTTTTCTATTTTTAGCCATTTTTTTGAAATTATTTTCCTCTCCTCGTCCCCCTCTTTTTTTCCTACCTCTTTTGTCTATGAATTCAAAATATCATCTCCTCCTCTTTTTGCCCAAAATAAAATTAAAATTTAATATCCATTTTCATTTTAATTTTTAAATATTCTTTTAGCTTAACCAAATTTATATCCATAAATTTCCCTATTTTAGCCAAAACTAATTTTACACTCTTCCACTTCTTTTAGCTTAACCAAAATTTTATCCATATTTTTTCTTATTTTAGAAAGACCTTTTTTTTCACTCCTTTCCACTTTTATCTAATAATTTAAAAACAAACATTTTTTTAATGCTTTTGGATTAACATAATAACAAAAGATATGCTCATCTAAAATGATTATGATAAAAATTAATTAATTGGTCAATTAGTCAATTTTATTTTTTTGTATTAATAAAAAATTTATTTTTTAATGATACCGGACAAAATTAGGGGTCTACACATCATCTTCTCCATCAACCAGCCTCAGTACCTTATCAGAGAGATATAGAATGATGGTGATGTAGGCAATCTCTACCATTTCAAGCTTCTTCTCAGCAGAGACTGTGTGTGGTAAGGTTGGGGATCATCAAGAATTCTTGCAACCTTTTGTTGAACAAGAATGGCTCTAATCTTCTTCCTCCATTGCCTGAAATCTCATTTCCCATCAAACTTCTCCATATTGAACTTGGCAGCCATTGTTTGGTTTTTTGGAATATGTGTCTTCTGGCTTTCTTCTTCTTGCTCGAACAATCAAGAACAAAGAAACTCAACTTCAAATGACCGAATATCACTAAAGCTTTGATACCAATTGTGATGCAAATTACAATAAGAACTAATGAAGTGTATTTGAATTATCGTGTTTATTTGGTAGAAATGATATGTGAGAATATTATGTTATGTGATATTTTCAAAATCCCACATTATTAATAGAGCAACTTTTCAAGGGTATAAATGATAATTTTTAGATTACCACTATGAGATATTTTCAAAATCCCCCATTTTAAAAGATATTTTATTTGCCCTCAAATATGGTAATCTCAAACGGTTAGTAGTCTAAAATACTGGATAATAGATTACTTCAACACAAATAAGGTAAATCTTAGATAGAATATCATGATAGGCCCTATATATGTGGTGAGTTCAAATCTTAACATAATTTTTTACCATATTTACAAATATATTAAAAAAAAACTAGTAAATAACAAATTATTAAGCACCTTTTGAATAAATAATCAAATAACTTTTAAACACTTTTAAAATCTATCTTAAACGGGATTTAACGTCTAGATGGTTTGTCCATTAAATTGGTAACGTTTCTAAAGCTTTGGTACTTATCACATTCTTTTCACACAGTGAAAGATGACAAGTCCAAAATAGAGAGGTATAGAAAGAAACTAAGATAAAGAGTCAAGGGAAAGAAAAGGGAAGCAATCAACATATTAGGATTCGAATAAATTCGCATTGATTTAATTATTTTTAACGGGTTTTGCCCACGGAACTCAATAAACACTACCAAGAAAGTGACAATGGACTAGACATTTTAGAAATCAAAAGCACACAAATCCACACAAAGAACATTTATGCAATGCACCCTTTCACATTGTATTTGTATGATAGACTAGAATCTCATTACAATAATTTGGCCTTTTGCTTTTTGAAAATATTAAACCCAAACACACACAATTCCATAGAAAAAAAGTGGGGTTTTTAGCATCAGAATATAGAAGAAATTGATCAATAATAGAATACCATTCTTGGAATACTAACTTGGGCCCATATTTGCATATTCCCATTGCACTACAACCCACCATTATTGGTCTTATGTGTTTGTATATTAGCCATTGGTTTGGGTATAACTTCTGGTTTTATAAATACAATACTTAAAAAAGAATTTTTTTTATTATTATTGTTATTAACTTAAAATAGTTTTTTTTTTTTTTTATTGAAATAAGAAATAGTAATATCTGGAAAAATCATTGTGTTTCCATTTTGAACTTCAATTTCTTTTTTATTTTACTTTGTTTCATAGCTTAGCTAATAGTAAAAAATTATTTATATTAAGTAAAATCAACTTATTAGAATTATCTGATTCAAGAACATCACCTCATTTTTTAGAAGACTTGTTTTTTACCACATGCGTTGCACGTAATATTTCTTTATAATAATTTCTCAATGCTTTAAAACTATTTTTAAAAATTATTTATATTTTATTATTGAACTAAAAAATGTTAAATTTTAAAATTTATTATTATCATATATTTTACTCTTTTAATGAATTATATGTGATTGATTATTTATTTTTTAGTTGTTTTAATTCTTTATTTTAAAGATTTATACTACCAAATCAAGCTAATGAACCTATTATTCCAACTATCCACAAATATTTTTTTTCGTCAATTTATTTATTTCTCTATTAATTATTCTACTTTTAATTTTAATTTCAGAAATTATTTTGTTGAAATAATGGTGTATATGTGTTTTTGTCATTGAGGTTTTCTATTTGATTTGATTTTTTAAAATTTCTTTATCTTTTTCTTTATAAAAATAATTTTATTGAAGTATTTTTTTCATAAAATTTATTTATTTTTAAACATTAAAAGTATGGAATGATATCGAGAATACATAATAGACGAAAAGTTTAAAAATAGAGAAAACATTAAAAGTATGGAATGATATCTTTTGTAATTTAGAGAATACACAATAGACGAAAAGTTTAAAAATAGAGAAGTAATACAATTAATTTATAATATTTATTTGTAGTATTGTTCTTAAATTTGTTTTAAATATTAGAGTCGTGAGTGAAATGTTTTGTCATTTTAAGGATAATATGAAGGATGAAAAAGGTTTTAAAAACATTTTTTCCCCAAATTGTTAAGATATATTAACATCTAAAGGTCTCTAAAATTAACATTTGCATTGCAAATAATTTACTTCTCTCGCCTCTTTTAATGAACTATAATGGATTTAAGTTGAATAAAACATATTATTTTTAATAAGTAATATTTTATAAATTTACAAAATGTTATTAATTTTGTATATATAATTTCAATTAATATGAATTTAGAAATAAAATATCCATTTATTATTTTTAATGAAAGTATTATAATTGTACCTAATAAAAAAAATCTCATTTTATTGAATTTTGTTAGAAAGTGGAATATAAATTTGTAATTGCAATATTTAATAATATTTATAAAAAAAATGGTTTAATTATCTAAAAAATGTAAATGCTCATTGATTAGAAAGTGGAATATAAATGTAATGACATATTTAGTAATTAAGACATATGAAAAGGGTATATATAATGGTACATTAGTAATTTGAAGATTTTAAAAAGGGCATAATAGTCCAAAAATGTTTCTCAAAGTTCCCACCTTTTATATATTAAGGATGTAATCTAAAATTAGAAAGCTTTTATTAAAATTAAAAAAAAAATCTCATATAATATTAACCATTGATTTTAAGAACTACATATTTCTACCATGTGAATCTAAAATATATTTTTCACAAAATCTTCTATCATACTATCTAAATCTGTATGTGAAATCATATGGTTTAAAGAAGAATTGAGAGAACATTCATCTCTCTTTTAATTTGATGTAATATTTTAAAGAAAAAATTGAGAGATAATTAAACTTTTAAATATATTAAATTATAATATAAAAATTCACAATCCACTCGTAAATCATATTAGTAGAACTCCTCGCCCTCGCTCCCACACGAGGGACGCTATGGGGTACAGAATCAAGTACAAAATTAGGACGGAACAGTGGGCCTCGAGACCTGACCTATAGAGATATTGTAATTGATAAATTAATAATTTAGAATGACTTGGATCAACAAAATTTTAATTTGACAAATTCAAAGTTTGAAAATGTAATTAATATATATATATATATATATATATATATATATTAATTAATTACAGCAACAACCACTTTAATTTACTCAATTACAATAATACTGGCTATTATGATCTTTTATCATTTTTATCCATAAAACACCACTTTTGGTGGTGATCTGGTGGTTTTCGTTTTTATATTGTCTATTTTACCCTTTTATCTCTCCTAATAATTATATCTAATTAATTACATATCATTTAATTTTTTTTTTATTTATTCTAAATTCAAATCAATCTTAATTGATTTGATGAATCTTTATTTAAGGAAAACCTATTATATCTTTTAATTAATTCCATTCGCTCATTCAATTTTCTATCTGAATTTCACTTTTCTCTTTCAAAATTTCATTTTTTGAAACCCTAATCTTTATGGCTTCCTCTACTAACGAGTCGAATGAAGATCTTAAATCATCATGGATCTTTGTGAAGAACACTGATGGAGATTCTTTTGAATCTGTTACCATTTCTTTTGGAGATCAACCTGCGAGGTAGTTTCTTGAATTTTAGACTCAGGATTGTGTTTGTTTCTTCGAATTCTCTCCTTATCAACTTTTCTCTTTGCCGTCGTCGTGATCTTCTCCATTATCATCGATACTGAACATACCGACGTGAACATTGATCTTGTCTTCCTTTCATCTTTGAATAAACTAGATAAATCATTTTTGAATCCAGACGACATTGACGATATCAATTCGAATGCGTTGAAGAATTTTGAAGTCGATAGTTTCGGAGAATCTGCATCGGAATCGAAATTCTCTGTATTTAAGGCGGCCAATTCTTTCATCGAGATCGATCTCGAGATTTCTCTTCGAAACCAAGGGATTCGCTTAATTGCTGGAATTATAATTCATATTTCCGGATCTACAACGAGAATTTGTGAAATTAATGCTTCGATTCAGCGGAAAACCAACGCCGGATATATATATATATATATATATATTTATTGTTTGATGTTAAGGATCCCGCATCGAAAAGATGAAGGGACCTAACAACGTTTATAAACTCTAAGGGCCCCTCCTCTTATTACCAATTGGTTTTGAGATGGAACCCCACATTATTAATATGGTATCAAAGCCCAAAAAGCCCAAACGGGCATTCGATCCAAAAATGGGATTCGACCCAAGAATGGTGAGCCCAAAAGAGGTCCCATCTTGAGGGGGCATGTTGAGAATCCCACATCGGAAAGATGTAGGGAACTCATAACATTTATAAAGTCTAAGAGCCCCTCCTCTCATTACCAATTGGTTTTGAGATGGATGCCCACATTTTTAATATGGTATCAGATCCCAACAAAGCTCAAACGAGCATGCGGTCCAAAAATGGGATCAGACCCAAGATTGGTGAACCCAAAAGAGACACCATCTTGAGGGGGCATGTTAAGGATCCCACATCGAAAAGATGAAGGGACCTAACAACGTTTATAAACTCTAAGGGCCCCTCCTCTCATTACCAATTGGTTTTGAGATGGATGCCCACATTATTAATATTCGAGAGTATAACACCATACAAAAAATCCTTTTTTTCTCTAGAATCATCCGGACAATGTTTATTAATTCCTTTTTTTCTCTAGAATCATTTGGACAATGTTTATTAATTTGATCATAGAATGATCTGGATAAATTGCCACACATCAAGTTGAATAACTATCAATAAAGGGGATCATAGAATGATCTGGATAAATTGCCACACATCAAGTTGAATAAGTATCAATAAAGGGGAAGAGATTTTGATGAAGCCCTCATAATTATGTAGAAGGTTCGTTTTTCTCACTCCATTTGATACACTTTGTTTGATCGATATTTTTTTAGTAGTGAATGGACATGACATGCTAATTTTTCAATATAAAACATAATTTAATATTTTGAAAGTTTCAAATAATGGAAAAAATAATAATGAAAAAAAAATAAAAAAAATCAGCTAGCCCCACCTATTCATGACACCCCATTAATTACACACACACCCACCAACTTTAGACAACCATGAATCCTGACTTAACCTATCAAATTGAATTATTCAGTTAGGTCACCAATTTGATCAGATTTTTTTAAGACCTTTATTTGATTAAATTTTTCTCAAAAATATTTTGAAAATTAGGTTTTTTTTTTAAAAAAAAATGTATTTATGAAGAAAATCTAATTATAAATATAAAAACATTTAAAACTCATTAATCATTTATTGAATAAAATAAAATAGTAATCATTTACATTATAATTATTCATTTATAAACCATATAAATATTTTTTTTATAATAATTATAATTATAATATTTCACCAATTGACGTATTCTATACATTACATTATTCATAATTATCTTTAAAATTAAAACCATTTTTTTTCTTTAAATCTCGATTTTACTTAATTTATAATTACCCAACTAAATATTGAATTAAAACAAAATCATCATGAGAAAGAAAACATGTGTATTTCTACCAAAATTACAAACTAATATGTTAAGGATTTATAATTGACATTAAGCATCAAAGATCAAACATTATTTCTTTATCTCAACTATTTGTTTGAATATGATATGCTAAATATTTGTTTTTCTTTTCTATATTCTCTTTTCATATTCCTTCCTTCCTTCCTTCCTTCCTTCCTTCCATACCATACCTTCATCAACCAGACAAAGGAGCAAAACAACTCTCCGACCTCGCAAGAGCCCGGCCACGAATTCGGCTCGTATTCCTCGTTGGACTTGTCGGTGTCGACCTTAACGCTCTCGGAGAATCTAAACTCCGGCGAAGGATCTGTCTCATTGCAGTAATAAGATGAACTGTAGGGTTTGGAGGTGGTCCTGAATTAGCAGCAAATTTTTTACAAAAACTCATGTGCTTAGCCATAGCCTCCTCGGTGGTAATGAGCACATCGGACTTAAGAATTTCGTCGTTGACGGCCTCAGAGCATAGACCACAAATCCATTTTCCGTCGAATCGGCCTCGGATTCGCTCGATGTAGGCCGGCGTACACTCCTCTATAAGGCCACAACAATCGCATTTTGCGAATTCGACTTCGAGTTGAGAAATTAGTATTGTCGCTGCTGACGGTTGAGTTTCTGTTACCATTGGTTCTGTGATCATTGTTGCTGACATTTTTCAATAACCTTAAAATAAATATGACATGATAAAGTTAGTGTTTTTATTTTTTTTTAATGTTTGGTTGATGAGAAAACGTGGGAAAATAGTGAAATTTGAAAGAAACTTCAAATTAAGATCAAATTAGAGTACCCTTTGAATGAATCCCCCATGAAAGAGGAAATTGAGGAAACAAAAAAAAAAAAATACAAGATCATAAACCTTAATATTTCCGAAACATCATGATTAAATCAAATAATAGAATTAACATTGAAAATAAACAAAACCCATAAAGAAAAGAAAGAAAAAGATAGTACCTTGGGTTTTATGAGGGGGTTTTTTGTCTGTATTATCTTTCCCTTTCCCAGTCTCCTTCTTCCCCAGTTTCTTCCTCAGCAAATTTAATATCAGTCATGAAAACCATTTCAAAAAAAGGGATTTTTTTTTTTTGCAGCAATTTCAATCTTTCTCTCTGATCTTGGGTTTCTCTCTCTAAAAATCAAAGCTTTTTCTCTCTGTCTCTTTGTTTATGCAATAATGAGAAAGAAAATCCAACCCAGTATGGGAAAAACAGAGAGAGAGAGAGAGAGAGCTTTTTATTTCTCCAGAGAGAGAAAGTCTAGCGAGAGAGAAAAAAAGGGGGCCAATGATTGATGCTTTAAAGAGAGAAAATGAAGAAAAACTGAGGTGTAAATCCTTAATGGCATCTTATTTGCTGTCAATTAATTCTGACCGTTGATTTCTGTGATTGCCAGCTTGGAATAATCGGTTATTTGATTATTTTTATGATTAATCAAATTTATATATTAATTAAGAATTTCTTTTTTGTTAATTTTGGAGGTTTAATGAGTTGACACGTGTATAATCATAAACGTGTATGGTGGAGGGTTTTTGGAAGTTTCCTTACCAACTCAATTAAAAAAAACAGATATTGAAACAGTGAATCCTAATAATTGGGTTTTGGATTTTGCTAATGATTTTTTGTAACGCACCTTTTTTTTTTAGTAACACCCATTGTATTCTTCTTTATAAAAATAATATTTAAATAGATTGTGAAATTATTTTTTTTTTAAATTAGTGGATCCAAACATAGTTCAATTGGTCAAACACCTACCAATTTCTATGAAATCAAATATTCAAGTCTCTGCTCCCACAATTTGATATCTTAAAAATAATAATAATAAGTTTTTTAAAATTAGAGAATACATATATTTTTTTTAAAATTAAAGATTCAAATCTCTTCCCTCACATATTAAAAAAAATTAATAAATCACCTCATTTAAATTATGAATTTACTGATTATTTTTTATAAAATTTCTATGTGTCTTTAAGGGTACCCATCCCAGCTAAACTATATCCTTGATCCCGACTTTGAAATCCTCACAGTAGCAGAGATAGAGATAGAGATTTCTTCTCTGATTTCACTCATCTTCGCTCTCTTGATATTATGTATCCTCTGATATGTTGACATTATAAATATATTACTTGTCTTTATGATGATTTTTTGAAGTTATAATATAATAATTTAAGAAGGTAGTTTGTCAAAAAGAATTTTTATAGGTGAAAAAAAGTGTCTTCTTCAAATTTATGTGAAGGAATTAATTTACGCCCACAGTATGATTCACGTAAATATTCATTCTCAACCCTTTTTTTATATATTAATTTTATTATTTTTCAATTTAATGAAATTCAAATTTTAAAATAAAAACTGATCATCCATATAAATACAAAGTAAAAAAAACGGTTTTTTATGTTGATGATTGATTGAGGTATTAAGTAACATTCAAGTGTTTAATCTTCGTTTTCAATTTGCAAATGAAAATTTAATGTTGAAGGGTTGGATCGATGGTGATGCACAATACAAACTTTTTTTTTTTAAGAAAACAGTGTAAATATAATTGAGGTATAATAATAATTAAAAAAAAATCAAAGAAAAAGACATAAATTGCATGAGATAGGATGAGTTTTTTTTTTTTAATGAAAAGAAAAGTTTACACGTTTGTTAGAGTGCATGAATATAATTTAATTGAGCATATGGTTTCATGTGAACAAATGAAAAAATATATTTAATTGCTTATTATTTTATGAGTATAGTTGTTAAGAAAAATTATAAAGTAATTAAATTTCACACGTAACATCTTAATTAATCAGATAAAATCAAAAAGGATATTTGATAATCTTCTTGAATAATTTCAAAGAGCTTGAATAACTTATTTAATTGTAAATGTTTAAACAATTTCTAAAACAAAAGATACCATATTTTCAAATAAATATTTTTAAACAATTTATATGATCAATGACGGTTAATAATAATTCATTCATTTATTTTTTTAGTGAAAGCATATTTCAATCATTTACTTGAAGAATTCTTATATATAAAAAGAATTTCAAAAAGTGATTGAAATGAATTTAAGAAATGTATAGTTTTTCCCCTTCTCTTATTGAACTTTTTAGAAATTCACTTTTCAATAATAAAGGCTGATTCGCCAAAAACAAGAAAGTTATAAAATGGAATTTCTACTTTTAAAGTCCATGGAAAAGAATTGTTCCAAACTTCTTAAAAAAATTATTTCAAAGGACCCTACTATATTTTAGGTAAATTTGATTGGGTTACTTTACTTTTTTTTAAATATTTATAAAGATATATGATTATTAAAAAAAAAATCAATATAAAATTTTTAAAAGTAGGTATAATTTTTTTTTTGTAAAGTACAATTTTGGTCCCTACGTTTTACACTACTCATGATTTTAGTCCCTATATTTTGAAAACTCACGAATTTGGTCCCTACGTTTTTCATCACTCACGGTTTTAGTTCCCATATTTTAAATACCCACAAATTTGGTCCTTATGCTTAAAAAAATTACACTTTTAGTCATTAGTTAACTTAATTGTTAGAAATGTAACGAAAGGATGACCTGAAAATAAATTAAAAGATAAAAATTACACGTGGACAATTAAAATGGTTAAGTTTAATAAAGGACTAAAAGTATAGTTTTTTGAAAATGTAAGAACCAAATTTATGGCTTTTCAAAATGTAGAGACTAAAACTATGAGTCGTTCCAAACGTAGGGATCAAATTCCTTGGTTTTCAAAATGTAAGGACTAAAATCGTGAGTAGTGTAAAATGTAGGGATCAAATCATGGGTTTTCAAAATGCAGGGATTAAAATCATGAGTAGTGCAAAACGTAGGGACCAAAACTGTATCTTACCTTCTTTTTTTTAATATTCATTAATTACTTAGTTTTTTTAAAAAAATATTAATTCATAATATGGTATTTTTTTAAATTTAGTAACAGGTTAATATGATAATTATTGATTTAAATATTATCGAGAATATTATAAAAATCACAGTTGATTGATGTGTGCTATAATTTATTATATTTATATTTACATTTTTCAAATTATTATACTTATAATATTGTATCTCAATATTATTAAATTTACAATGACTTCTATTTTACATGACTAAGCGTCCATTAGTTTACAAGATATCAAGTTTTGACAGTTTAATTTATTTTCTAATCATTTTAATAAATTAATTATTATACATAGGGGTGCACGTGGGTTGTGTTGGACAGTTTGAGATACTTTTTAAACTCAACTCAATTATTCAAGTTATAGTTTAGTTCAACCTAAATAACCCTTATCAAATAATGAACCAAGCCAACCCAACCTTATAAATTTGTGTTGGGTTTGTTCAGGTTATTCAGCTTATTTATTTTAGAAATTTAAAGAATAAAGTGTGAAATAATTGTAATTTTAGGATCTATTAACCTATTTTTATATATTAAATTAGAAATGCTAAGTTCAATATAACACATTTTTAATGAAAAAATATGCTTCAATAACTTAAACTAATTATTTGATAAAAAAAATATAAGAAAGAATAAGAAAATTTCAAAGGTTCATTAAGATATATATGAATTTAACAAAAACATACAAAAGTATTTAGGTTATAAATATAAGTATATTTTTTTAGTTAAAAAATTCAAGTTGGTTCGATTCAACCAAAACTTATTTTAAAAGAACCCCGAACCAATCCAACCTATAAAATTTTAAATTATTTGAACTCAACCCAACTCAATCAAGTTTATAACCCAAACCGAATCGTAAGGGTTAGGTTGGGATAAAAGTTTTTTTGAACACCTCTAATTATACATTTATCTTGTATTATAAGGTCACTTAATATTTGATATGTTATTAAGCTCTCTAAAATTACTAGAATAAGAGAGAATTGTTCTAAAAATTGCAAAATTGTTGAGTGGATTCACAAAACTCATTACAAATATAAAGTAGGACATTATTTAGAATCCTCTTGAAATTAAAGTTTATTTTTAATTGGAAATGTTAATCTCATAAAATAAGAGGTGCGAAATTAATAAGAAAAGTCAAACTTGTGAGACTAATATCATAAATGAGAGAAAATCTGAATCTGACATAATTGATTGATTTATCACAATTAGATGGGTGATAGTACGTAACTTTGGAATTTGATTAGAATGCTTTGTCCACAACATAGTAACATGGTAAATTATTGTATTTTACAACTTCTAACAACCATTCACTTTAATATCTAGATCATAAAATTGGGAAAATTTAAATGGTCCTTTTTAAAAAATATATATATATATTTATAAATACATCATTGTATAAATTTATCTTATAAATATAATAAATTTTATTTGTTGATAGAAATTTTAGTATTTATTATTATTAATCACTAATTCACACCTTAAATCAATTACTGAACTATTCAATTCAACGGTTATCACATAAAGTGATTATCATATATATCATATAATAGATTTTTACTTTTTTTTTTAAATACTATATAGATTTACAATCACCCCTAAAATAATTTAACACCCAATTTCGTGTGAAGTTATTTTTCTAATTAATGTGATCTATATTTAGTATTATGGGTTAAAAAATCATTTTTTTATTTTTCTAGGGGAATATTTCATAACTACATCTTATCTTATATTTCTAGGTTATTATCTTTTCTACCATGATTGATGATAATGATTTGAATTTCAAAATTACTCCTTTATTAAATTACGTTACTTCTAAAGCAAATATAATTTTCCAAATTAAATTTTAGTATCTATATCTACGACCTCAATTCAACTCACTTAGAATCACGTGAGATATTAGTGGAAACATTAATTTTTTTTCCATAGATGCTTAAAAGAATAAAATTAAAATAATGAAATATTTGTGATGGAAATATAATTTTCCAAATTAAATTTTAGTATCTATATCTACGACCTCAATTCAACTCACTTAGAATCACGTGAGATATTAGTGGAAACATTAATTTTTTTTTTCCATAGATGCTTAAAAGAATAAAATTAAAATAATGAAATATTAGTGATGGAAAATGAAATGAATTTCACAAATTTCAAGAAATTTTGAGAGTAAACAATAAGAAATGAACAAACTAGAGTTTATGAACACACGAGGGTAAAAGAAAATGATGGAAGTTTTATTCCAGATCTTATAGATTTTCGAATTAGCCATTGAAGGAGAAGTTTTTTTTAGCTTTTAAGCTCCTTTGCTTTGGACAATTACAAGAGAGAGAATGAGAGTTAACAGAATACAAAATATCTTTTAACCACTCTTCTAACTAAACAATGATTAGCTAATTACTAACTAATGATTAGAGATTTAATGCTCAATTAATCATAACAAAACTCCACCTTAAGCTTAAATCAATGATCATTAATTCTTCTTCCTTGTCACACTGTCTTCTCCTCCATGTGAATCAACTTCAAACACTGAAAAAGCTTGTTAAATGGGACTAGTTTTGTAAGCATATCTGATGCATTTTCAGATGTATGGACCTTACAAACCTTTATCAACTCCTTGTCTCTTATTTCCCTGGTGAAATTCAACTTTACATCAATGTGTTTAGTTCATGTATGAAATTGCTGGTTTCTTGATAAGTAAATAGCACTTTGGTTATCACATAACACCTGCACATTGTTTTGAGTAAAGTCAAAGTCTTCTGCCAATTCTTTCAGCTAGATACCCTCTTTCACTACTTTAATTAAGGCAATAAAGTATGCTTCTGTTGATGATAGAGCCACGACTGTCTGCAAAGTTGCCTTCCAACTGATTATTCCTTCATCAAACAAGAATAAGTATCCAGATAAAGATCTCATTTTATCAATGTCTCCTGTATAATCTAAATCAACATAGCCAAGTAACCCTTCTACATCTTTTTCCTTCCTTTTGAACATCAAACCTTTGTTAATTGTTCCCTTCAGATATCTCATTATCTACCTCACTACTTCCTAGTGCTTCCTTCCAGGACATGACATATATCTACTCGCTATACTTGCACTGTATGCCAGGTCAGGTCTTGTACAGATCATAAGATACATAAGACTACCTGCTGCATTCGAATAAGGTACAATCTTCATGTATTCTAAATGATCTATTTCATCTTCTTTGGGTGACTCTTCTGCTGATAGTTTAAAATGTTGTGTCAATGGAATAAAGACTGCTTTGGCATCTAGCATTTTAAATCTATTCAGCACTTTGTGAGCATAGGACTTCTGGTTCAAGAAACTTTCTCCCTTTGACCTGTCTCTTTGTATTTCCATTCCCAGAATTTTATTAGCACTTCCCAATCTATCATTTCAAATTCATATTTGAGAAGTTCCTTGATGACAATGAGTTCTTTTCTTTCTTTACAAGCTAAGAGCATGCCATTCACATAGAGTAAAAGATAAACAATACTTTTGCCTCTTAATGACCTTATGTACACACAGCTATCATAATTGCTTCTTTTGAAGCCAATTCTCATAATGTATCCATCAAACCTGTGGTATCAACATCTAGGAGACTGTTTCAAGCCATAGAGTGACCTCTTTAGCAAGCATACCTGATCTTCTTTTCCTTTCTCTGTGAATCCCATTGCACTACAAGAAAAAAGGCCTACGATAGCCTTGAAAAAACGCTATCATAGGTATACGATAGCCTTTTACGAAACGCCGTGACAGCCCCTGCAATAAAAAGTCCTGTACTTATTATAGCCTTTTTTCAGTGCTATGCTAAAACCTATTATAAAAATGTACTATAGGCTTTCTAAGAGGCTACCGAAGCAATGTAATAGCGTTTAATAACAGCTATTATTAAACATACTATGAGATCTAAAAAAGGCTACGAAACTCTATTATTAAACTTACTATAGCGTTTACTATAGCCTTAAATTATTAAAATACATTTAATATCTAATTCAATATAAAATTCTTGCATTTTCAATATAAAATACTTGCATTTTCAATATAAAATACTTGCATTTTCAATATAATTCAAATCAAAACACATTTTATAATTCATCTCTTGTTCTTACAAAATTCTCATCTGTCAATACAACTTTGTAACTTTTCATGTTACATATCTATAAAAATCTACAATTCTTCTAAATTCCTTTTCCTTTGGGGGAAGGGGAACTTAAATTTAGAATTAAATAACGCAAACACGGCTTCAAAATGATTGACCACGGGAGACCGATAATGTACAATTTGTAGAACTTAGATAAGATGCACTACTTGTGCAGAACTCGCGAACAACCTGCAATATACAAGAAATATGTGTCAACTTACTGAAATGAATTTTTTCTAAAGCATTTAAACCATAAAGGAATCTAAATGAAAGGAAGAAACAATTTCAAATTTATTTCTCCATCATTGAGCATATGAAAGTGGACAATTCCATATGAAAATGAATATAATGTTTGACATTAAAAATTCTTAAATGGCAGATTCACGTGATACAATTTCAGAAATTCTTAAAAAGGATGATAAATATGACTTTTTTTTTCCTTTTGTGTAGCTAATTGACCTTCTGCCTCTACTGTGGATTCTCTCTCCAAAAAGACAATGCATGGATCTTGGCATCCAAGTAAAGAATCGTTGCCTCTCTATCCACAATCTCTGCAAAATCCCAGGTAACTTTGTTAATTGCAAGATCATTAAAATTTATGGAAAGAGAATGTGATAGAGGGTAATAAAAAATACTCTATCAAAAACAGTAGTCAAAGAGTTATGGAATATATTGATACCAACATTCAAATAATGAGAAACTAGCTAGAAATTTCTACAACACCCCTTTTATTTGATTCATACCTTGAAAGTTGAAATAGAGTTGGACAGCTACTTTATAACTATAACTACTGCCCCAGCCGATCCCGCACATTTGATGTCAAGAGAATGTATTTGAGACATATGACCATGACAATAGTGATAAAAAGGGACAAAAATATCTAGCAAATGACAATGGCCGACCTAAGCAGCCCTCATCATGTAACTAATGGAAGGCATCATGACTTCCCTTTCGATAGTAGCTGACATTGTCTACGCTATGTAAATGATGCAGATTTAAAAAAAAAAAAAAAAACTCTAAGCACTCTAATATAGATTGAGCTTGTTCTATAGATATTTAGGACATTTACAATAGATACAATCTTTATTAGGGCTTACCGATTAATAGTAGAACAAATCATTGCTTGATAAAAATCTTTGATCCTTGGAGCATCTTTGATCGTTGGAGCATCTTTGATCGTTGTAGCATCTTCGATCATTGAAGCATCTTTTCTTTACTCAGGTTCTTTAGATAACTTTTAGGTCTGAACATTCTTGATAAAAAAAATTGACTTTTTAGATAGGATAGAAGCATTAAAGAATAGTATAACAATACATAGTTTAGCAAAATTTGACAATACCTAGAAAATTCTAATGCCACCTTTTTATCTGATTCCATACCTTAAGAGTTCAAATAGAGTTAGACAACTACTATAAAACTATAAATACTGCCTCAGACAGTCTCCCTCAGCTAATTATTAGAGAACATATTGGAGGCATATATGATCATGATAATAATAATACCATAATCCCTATTATGTAACATATATCGTACATCTCTGCTACATCAACATAAAAGTTTGTTTTAAAAAATGGATAATTTATGCTTTAGATCTATGTAATTCAAAACTGGAAACATGGTAGAAAATATGTTAAATCTCCATGAGAAAAGACACCAAAAACTTAGTTACAGATCTTCCTTTCATTCTCTTTATCATGCTTGTTGCGAAATAAAATTCTATACAAGCAGGACTTGTGTTATGAAGACAAAATTTTAAACAATTTAGCTAACCCATAAATTATATGTAAAATATGGCTTCTCAAAATAAAATTGTACTCAATAATACCATCATTTAAACATCCCATGCTGAAACTAGAATTTCTCACAATCAATTTTATAAAATAACTTAAAAAGTACAGAGAAAATGTTGAATTGTTATATATGAGAGAATGTTGTATAGATGGAGAGTCTTTTATTCAAATTCTAAAGAAATGGGAAGAATATACACTAGATGGTATATCAAGAGCACGGTCAGAGGATAAGAGTTATAATATTGAGAATATAGAAAAGTTCCATGTTAAAAAAACTGAATGAACCATTATTGATACATGGGAAATTCAAGAGCAAAGAGAAATAAATAAACGAATAGCTTCATCTTACTCTAGATAACACTTTCTTTACTTCTTCTCATTATCCATTCTATCTTAACTTTTATCCAATCTTATAAACAAATTTACATGTCTACTTATATAATAACCCAATATCCTTTAAGAATTCTCAATAATAATGTTTAGAGTTCTAAAAAATTAGAAAGCAGAGCTCAAACAAAGCGTTTTCTATATAAAAAAATTGTACTAAAGAGGAAAACAAAATTTAATGCTTAGCAGCAAACGAAATTAATAAATTTAATTCTCAACAATAAGCGTTTTCTATAAATTAAGTTTTTGTAACTTTTAACTAGAAATTCAAGCTAAGCCCCTATATTGTAAATTAAATGGATACTAGTTTACTGATATGCAGAGAAACTTCCTCAAATTTCAATTTTTGTTGGTAATACAAAAACTTTACTTAACCTCACAATTCTAAAACTGAATCTACGCTCCAATAATAATCTATAATAAATAACAAAATATATCCACCTAATCTCACAATTCTGCTTCAAAGAACTATCATATTGCCATCTCTATAAACTTAATTCACTCTTTATCAATATTTTCATACAAAAATATGTAGTAAAATTCTTAATTAACTCGTATAAAAAAATCAATGGCATGAAGGAAATAACCAAAAATAAAAAAAAGTGGTGTTGAGTTGACAACAATTGACTTACATCTGATATAGGCTTTAGGTATGACTTCTCAAGCCCCATCATAGCACGAAACCCAACTTGAAATTGAGGCTCCATCTTCTCCAAAAATGTAGAACGAAACACAGTATTAAAGATGAATTTCTAACTGGACAGTCGATCCTAGCATATCGAGCTTGAAACTTAGAAACCTCTGCCATTGAATTTACAAAACGAGATCAGAAAATAAGAAATTTATAAAATACTCTTCAAAAGTAAAAGAAAAATCCAGTATCGAATTAACAAATTCAGTCCTAAAAAACCTGTTCTAATAAGCGATTTCGACGAGTTGGAGACTTAGGGCTTGATTACAAGAAAGGTTTTTCTTGAAATGATATCCAAACTCATGGTCACATCCAAACTTAGAGCTTGTGACGAAAAGACAAAGAAGAAGATATAAGATCTTCAAACGATGAAGACAAACTCTCAGAAGTCGATATTGAGGCAGACGAACGATGATACGAGACCGAGAGAGCGTTTGATTTGAGAATGATAGAGAGATGAAGAGACGAATGAACGGTTAAACGAAATAGAGAGAGCGTTCAATTTGGGCTGTTTATTTTTAATAACATTTTTTTTCTTCTTATAATTAGAGAGAAAGGAAGGATTAATGAAAAAAATGTAAAACAAACGCTCAAAAGAAAGTGGCGCCTTTTTTTTCCATAATAATAGGCTTTCATTAATACCCTATAATTTAAGGCTATAGTATGTCTAATTTGTTGTAGTGTTGGTTGCTCCATGAATATTGTCTCTGTCAATGTTCCATGGAGAAAAGTTGTTTTAACATCAAGCTGGTCCATCTCCAAATCCAATTTTACTGTGATTGCAAGAAGAAATCTAATTGAGGTATGCTTTACCACTGGTGAGAACACCTCATTGAAATCAATTCTCTCATTCTGTGAGTATCCCCTTGCCAATAGTCTAGTCTTGTATCTAGGCTTTTGAACTCCCTCTATTCCTTCCTTTAGCTTGTAAATCCGCTTGGAAGTAATTGTTCTTCTGTCAGATGGCCTTGGAACAAAAATCCAAGTTTGGTTCTTCTTCAATGATGATAATTCCTTAATCATTGCATCCATCCACTTTTCTGCCTTCGAACACTTTATAGCTTCATGATAAGTCTGTGGTTCAGGTCCAGCATCAGTGGATAGAGTGTTTAGTGCAAAGGCTATGATATCAGCTTCAACATATCTTGATGGTTTCCTGATATCCCTCCTTTCTCTATCCTTGTCAATGAGTAATCTGACAAGTCTAGGAATGATTCAACAGATTCTTGTTCTTCTGGTAATATTTCTGATTCAACATCTTCAAAGGGTTAGGGGGTGGAAAATCCTCATGTAAAGGTGTATCAAGCTCCACCTCAATTGAGTTTATCTTCTTTTCCTTTTCTGATCTGCTTGTCATCTCAGATTCTTGACCAAAATACATTTGATCCTCCCTAAATGTCACATATTTGCTTGTGATATTTTTACCTTCAATTGGATACTACACCTTATAGCCTTTTACACTTTCAGGGTAGCCAAGAAACATGCATTTTAATGTGCTTGCCTTCAGCTTCCCTTGGTTCAAATGCACATAAGCAATACACCTGAATACCTTGAGTTCTTTTAGATTAGGAGGATGCCTGGACCATTTATGCTCAGGGTTCTGAAATTCAATAGCAGTGTTGGGACATCTATTGATTGTAAACACAGCAGTAGAGGCAGCTTCAGCCCAGAACTTCTCAGGTAGCTTTGCATCTGATAAAAGACATCTAACTCTCTCCATTATTATCTTGTTCATGCGTTCAACCACCCCATTTTGTTGAGACATGTGTCTTACTGTCCTGTGCCTGGTTATTCCTTCATTTTGATAGAAATAAGAGAACTCCTCACCACAAAATTCTAACCCATTATCAGTTCTTAGATACCTCAAGTGTCTGCCAGTTTGCTTCTCCATCTGCATCTTCTGCAATTTGAATTTCTCTATTGCTTGATATTTGGTTTTTAGAAAGTAAATCCATGTTTTCCTCGAATAGTCATCTACAAAAGACATGAAGTACCTAGTTCCCCTAATAGATGGTGTCTTCACTGGTCCTCAAAGATCTGAATGCACATAGTCAAGAATGCCTTTGGTCACATGCCTGCTTTTTTGGAAAATAAACCTCTTAGCCTTTCTAAATACACAATGTTCACAAAATCTAATTGTTCCCTCGATGTCTTCTGGTAGCAAACCCTGTTTGATGAGTTCCAGCATGCCCCTTTCACTCATATGTGAGAGTCTTTTATGCCAGATATCCCCATCAACCTGCTGATGGCTTTCTGATACAAGTGCTATTTCTGGATTCAACACCCCTTGTATATGGTACAAGCTATTCTTTTTCTCACCCCCTAAGAATCACTTTGTTGTTTTTCCTGACTTCAATGATGCCTCCCATTTCAGAGTATTCACGGCCAAGAGAATCAAGAACACCAAGTGAAATAAGGTTTCTTTCAAGCTTGGAACATACCTCACATCTTCCAGTGTAGTTATTGATCCATCTTCAAATCTCAGATCAATTGATCCCACTCCACTGACATTACATATGGCATTGTTACCCATATACACCAATCCATCAATCCATGTTTTATAAGTTTGAAACAAAGATCTTGATGGTGACATGTGATATGTACACCCAAAATCTAGAATCCATACATTTCCTGCATTTTCCCTTGAATCGTCTTTGCTATCTGTTGCTGCCAACACCTTAGAGTAATTCAACAGGTCCTCCTTGGATTCTTGATCTATTTTCACTGCTTCTTTTTCTTTTTCTTTGTCATTCCACTTCTTTTTAGGGCAATCCCTCTTGAAATGTCATTCCTTATGACAAATGAAACATTTTCGTTTGGATTTTTTTTGTTTCTATCATTCTTTAAGTTCTTTCCATTTGTTTATTTGTGCTTGTATTTCACAAATAAACCATCTGCCACTGTGCTATCCTTCCTTTGCATATGAATTTCCAATTCCTTTGTTCTAGCTGCTGCAAGAACAACATTCACAGTGATGGTCTCCTTACCACTGTACTTCATTCTAGGTTTGACTTCCTTGTAAGATTCTGGAAGAGAGTTTAACAATATGATTGCTTCACTTTGCTCACTCAATTTTTTCCCAGTGCTGATGTAATCCCTCTTGATTTTCTTGAAATCATCAAGATTTCCAGTCAATGATCTTGATGAATCCATCTTGAATGTGAACATTTTCTCCTTCATCAGGATCATATTTGGAAGATCTTCAATTGCAAAGAGTAACTCAAGCTTCACCCATAAGGCATATGCAGTGGTTTCTTCATCCACCATTCTTAACACATTATCACTGAGATTCAGAATTAGAATGTTGAAGGCTGTGTCTTCAAGAATTTCTTTCTCTTCTGGTTTTATGGCTTCAAGGAGTAATTTTGGATCCTGAATCCCTTTCTTTGCCTTTTGTTGAGTCAACAAGGCTAAGACCTTCTTTTTCTAGATCCCAAAATCTCCAGTTCCATCAAACTTTGCAACATCAAACTTCATTGCCGCCATTGTTGGATCTTTTCCTCTTCTCAGTTGAATCGAACTAATGAGCTCAGATACCAATTTTGAAATGAACTTCACATATTTGCAAGAAGCTTTGAAGAGTAAACAATAAGTAATGAAAAAACTAGAGTTTATGAACACACGAAGAAGAAAGAAAATGAAGGAAATTGTATTCCAGATCTTGCAGATTTTCGGATTGGCCATTGAAGGAGAAGGTTTTTAGCTTTTAAGCTCCTTTGCTTTGGACAGTTACAAGAGAGAATGAGAGTTAACAGAATACAAAATATCTTTTAACCACTCTTCTAAACAGTGATTAGCTAATTACTAACTAATGATTAGAGATTGAATGTTCAATTAATTATGAAAGAAAAAGAATAAAATTGAGTGGGGATTCTGGTATTTTTATTTTTACTGTATGTGTCTAGAATAAGAAATAAAATAACTACACATTGATGTATATTAAAAAAAATTAAGTCTTACCCAATATTTCACGTGCAAAATAATATTGTCCAAGTCACACATATAAAGTAATTTTACTTCTGTCGGCAAAATTCAATTTGGTTCTAAACTTTTTCATGTAATATCTTCTAATTTCTAATGTAATTAAAAAGCAATTGATATGATTGAACTACCAACCAATAATTAATTATGTGTTTTAAAAAAAATACTGATTAATTATGTTTTAAAAAAAAACACTGATTAATGATGTTTTTTTAAAAAAAACATAATTAATCAGTGTTTTTTTTAAAAAAACATAATTAATCAGTGTTTTTTTTTTAAAAACATAATTAATCAGTGTTTTTTTTAAAAAAAACATAATTAATCAGTGTTTTTTTTAAAACAATAAGTAATTATGTTTGAGGTATATTGTATGTATATTTATATAGAGAGAAAGAGAATTCCAATTTATGCAAACCCCCTCTTTTCTTTGCCCCCACCATCCATGCATTGTTATTTCAATAACGGCCAAATAATATCATATATAAACTCCAAATAATTTCATTAATAGTGAGTTTAGGATAGATTTTCAAATGTTTTTCACTCACTGAAAACAGTTTATAAATTTTTTCTAATATTTGACTACATTATATTTTTTTTTAAAAAAATAGAGAAAACACGTAATTAGTATTTTCTATAACGGTATTTATAGGGAAAAAAAAGTGTTTTATGTCTTAAAATTTATCTCCCTCCAAGTCACCTTAAATGGCCCATAAATATAGACAGAAATCTAAGGAAACACGTATTTTTTTAGCATTTTTTGTAGATAAATAATGAATGGAAAAAACATTTGCGAAACCCCAAGGAAAAAAAAGTTTTTTTTAATTATTACCCTAATAAAAACTCTCCTGTTGAGAATCAAAATCTAATTTAAAAAAGATGAAAGGAACTCATAAGATTTATAAGATACATTAACTACTCATCTTATAACCAATTGATTCAGATTGTGATATAGAAGCTCATGATATCAAGATGTTAATAGAAACCCAACAAGTCCAAACAGATATTTTGTCCAAAAATGAGATCACCCAAAAATAGTGAGTCCAAAAGAGGCACCATCTTGATGAAGTATGTTGAGAATCTCACATCGAAAAGATAAAAGAAACTCACAATCTTTATAAGTACATAAGCTACTTCTCATTGTCAATTAATTGTGAGATGGAACCCCATAATATTAAGATCACCTTCCATATGAAATGTACCTGTCTATATTTTCTTCCCATGAGATTGAAGTTTCAAGTCTCTTTTCTCCAAATTTATTGTAATATCTAAAGAAAGTTAACTTTATTTTTAAATATAGTATTTACAAATAGGATTTTCAATGACTTTTTTTTTTAGTTTCCAAAAGTATAGGTTAGTTAGAGTAGAGAGATTAGAACCATGGATTAGAAAGTTTCAAGTTTTCATTCTATATATGTTTTCATTTAAATAAGGGTAAAATGTAAATAAAACTCTTGTGGTTTTTAAAAAATGCATGAACACCCTCTGTGGTTTGAAAATTACAAATCATATTGTGGTTCCATATTATTCCAATGAGACCATTTCCCTCCAACGTCATTTATTTTATTTTAGCCATAATTTCTTCGTTTGTACTCTGATTTAGATTATTCAAAATGTTTTGGAATCCTCATTTTGAGCTACACGTTATGATCACTTTAAAACTTTGAAATAGTTAATACATAAAAGAGTTTATTATCAATAATATACGAGGTATGATTGATACCATCAACCCTTTTGATTACTGATGATTTAGAAGTTTCGAAATAAACGTGACGTTGTGCTCGAAATGAGGATTCCAAAACATCTTGAATCATCCAAATCTAAGTTCAAACGAAGAAGTTATGGCTAAAAGAAAATTAATGACGTTGGAGGAGAGGAGTCTCATTGGGATAATATGGAACCACGGGGTATGATTTGTCATTTTCAGACCATAAGGGAGTTCATGCATTTGGACAAAACCACATGTGTCTTATTTACATTTTACCCTTTAAATAAATATTTAAATATTAGACCCCTTATCCCTTAATTGGGGGTTGGGTCCTGTGCCATCCGACCCTGATAAAAACTACAAAACCAACTTGAGTTTTATCATTAATTATATGCTTCGATTATTTTACAAACCTTAGTCCTTTTAATGTTATGGTTAAAATCTTGTTGGGATTATATGTTTTCTTACAATTGTGTGCAAGAGTTAAAGAAATAAATTTTTAATTATGTTAACATTGTTTTATGTGGCTTTGACGTAAGCTGATTTTTAACTGATTTTTAATTGCTTTACAAGTCAATTTATTGATCTATAAAGTTTTCGTTATTCATGCTTGGAGATTTGATTTTGGTTTCCAACTAAAAAAAATCGAATTCAATATTTTATTAAGAATATTAAATTTTCTATCATAAAATTTTAGATGTATAAAATACAAACTTGCATCATAAGTTATGAACATTTATTTATTTGTGTTTGCTATTGTTATTTAAATATAATTTTATGACTAGAAATATTCTTGCAACCTTTTACGTGAACAAATAAAACATCTAGCACTCAACAAAACCAAAACTAAAACTTAATGAACTTTCTTTCTTTTCTTAATTCTTTTGTCTTAATACCCTAAATTTAAATAAATAATAAAAATAAGAGAAATTTCAATAGAGACACTTTTTTATGAGTAATATCAAAATAGGAAATGTTTTGAAATATTTTAAAATAACATTTTTATCACCAATTTCGGTCAGAGTATGATGGATCTCACTATTTTTTAAAAAATTCCACTTTGATATTTTTAAAAAAACCCCATAAAAACAATACTCTTTAAATAAAATTACTCAAATATTATGAACCAATAAATCACATTAAAATCAAGTAAAAAAACATCTAAATCTAACCACAAAAATATCTTATCTCCGAGAATCTAATATAAATATGATATTAAACAATCTATATTAAGATTACTTAGCTAAAAAGAAACTTTTGAAGAAGCATTGATTAGGAAAAAAAAAGAATTATATCATCATCATTCACTAAAGTTACGTTCAAAATTAACTTTGATGCTAGGAACTATCATCTAATTCTACATTATCATTGATATGATCCATTAAATCTTCTTTTTCCTTTCCTTTTCAATCTATTTTTCTTCCTAAAATAAGATGAAAATGAAGAAGTAGGTTTGAAACCAAACTTTTAGGTTAGTTTAGTTTGAAAGTAAGCAAACTTTAGATTTGTAAAAGATCAATTTGAACACTAACTAGAATAATTAATCCATATTAGGAAATTAAAAAAAAAAATCACTGCCGTCATTTTCAATTTTTTTTTTTTTTTTAATTATATATTTCTAATGCATTTTGCACGTTCTAGCTTTTGGAGGCACCTAATGTTTGCTAAAGTCAACCAACCGTGATCTGATTTTCCACAAGGGAACCAATAGAAATTAGACATCTGTCCTTCGAAAGGTTAGTGGTAGGTCACATGAAAATAAATATACATAACCAAAAAATGTGGATGTTCATACTTTGACATGTCATTCACCAATTCGTTATTACTATAAAAATCAATTTTGTCATAAATTATTGGTATTTAAATTAAAAGGGTAATTCCCACTTTGGCAAATGCATTTAAGAAAAAGGGTTTTAAATGCTTTATAAAGTGTGTGCCTTTTTGTTTCATTAAGAGTTGATTTGTGGTAAATTTAGGCATTTGGAGAGAATGGAAATTAGGAGATGGGAAACAACACTTGTCCTTTCTATTTGTATTATTGGTTTTGGAGTGGATTTTATATATATATATATATATATATTTATATACATAAAAGTATAAATTGAATAGTTAATTTAGGTCCATAATGGGTTAGATTAAACTAGAATTGATTCCCTTTAGTCTCTTAATATTATATAATTAGAGAGATGAGACAATTTGAGAAGAAATTTAATTTTTTTAATTTTTTTTTCAATCTGAATTCATGTGTGTATTATATATATGTATATAACTTAAAAAGTTTTAAAATCGATTTGTGCTCTTTTTATTTATCAAATGTCAAAGATGTCCCTTTTTAATCAATCTCTATCTATTTTTGGCATTGTATTATGGTGTGTACTCATCTACAACCAATAATGGAGTTGACCTCATTATAGAAAAATTGAAGGTGTGCCCACCTCGCTTAGTAAAGAAGGAAAAATGGCATTTCACGTGGAAGTTATTTTGATAATTAAAGATCATAAACTAGACAGGAAATAAAAATTCAATTTTTGAACCGTGTTAATTTTATTAAAATAAACTAAGACTCTATTTAACAACTACTTTTATTTAAAAGGTAACTTTTAAAATCATTTTTTTAGTGGATTGAAAAATATATTATTATTAATCATTTTAACAAATTTATGATTTTGAAAGGGAAAATGATCTTTTTAATATCTTTACACTAAATTATTGTATTAAAAAATAAAAAGCTATTTTTTTTTCAATTGAGGGTGGAGTTGGAGAGTTATGTCACCCAAAAAAACAGCAAGAAGTTGTAATGAATGTGATATGAGCTTTTCAATCAGTTCCTCTCATTATCATATAATATAAATTGAATTGTTTCACTAATAAGCATTAGCACCTCTTGTAGATTTATCACTCTGAAGAAATAATGGCCTCAAATGATTAAGTGGTTCACTTTGAGCTGCCCTTCAAATCACACCTTAATTATAAACAAGTGGGCAGTTTTGAGACATTGAAGATTTCCAGAATCCCATTTCCTATATTCATTATATAAAATGACTCCCAGCTCAGAAAATAGTGTTTTGGATCTTTTATAATCAAAGGTTAAAATCAATCTCATTAAAAAAAATCAAAATTAAGAGAGGAAGCATTGATAAAATTATGGGTCGGATTGATGGTCAAATGATTTTCCTTTAAGATCATATATTCAAACCATATATAACCCACTTACCTAGAATATTATAGTTTCCCGACGTCAGTTGTTATAGAATCAAGTGGTTGATCAGTGACATTAGTCGCGCTTCTAAAAAAATGATGCATATGCTCTCTCTCAAATTACAACTTACAAGAATAACACCTCATAACCAAATTACACCAATTGTTTTTTTTTTTTTTTGAAATAGTCAGATGGTCAACAAGAAAATAAACATATCAAATTGGTAAAAAATAAATAAACTAAAAGAATCAGCAGTCTCCATTAGACGTGTGAGAATGAAAGTAGATTGTGGTAATTAGGTTCAAAGATTCTTCCATCAAGAATAACATTCTGAAAGAAGCTTGAGATCAATTCATTTGTTTGATTCACATTACATTTGAAAGAATGCATTCTGCCTACAAGTATGCTTCATTCAACCAAATCAATGGAAGAATTTTGAAGGAAAAAAAAAAGTTTCAAAATCAATTGGGCTAAGATGCAAAATTCTATTCTGTACAGCAGTTTTGCACAAAACTCTGTGATGTGGTGTGTCAACAATCAGATTTCTCTATAAAACTAACTCTCCAATTCTATGATCAACACAATCTTCCTTCTCAAGATCTTTAATTAACTTTTCAATCTGCCTTCTATAAGCTGGCATGAAGTGGTCGCTTATCATCGTCTGTGACAACCTCAGTTTGCTATAGAGAGATCTGGGTGTGAGGAAAATACCAATCTTAGACTCTGTTGATGGACTATTGTCTGAGGTAGTAGATGTGGAGCTACTATCACTTTCAGATTCAGCACTGTCGGATAGAATGTCGACAATGTGCATGATCTTCCCGGCAGGGAAGAATCTGTGCGCTTCCTTCATTTCTGACAGAGAGCTATCTGATTGTCCTCCAACCTCTGCCATAGCAGCAGCTTCTTCTTCCCTTATTTCCTTAGCAACATCAGGCTCCCCATTCAGAGTCCTATCATAAAGTTCATGCTCAAGTTGCTGCCATAACTCAACTTCTGTCATTTGGTCTTCGAGTTGATTATGGCCCATGAGGGCCTCACCATCATCAAGCTCATCTGTAGTACCCTCTGGATTTATCTCCTTGGAATAGGAACTTTCAATTTCGGTAGTCCATTGTGTCCCCACAGATGAAGTTTCGAGAAATTCCACAACTTCAACAGTTTCCTGAGGAGATGACGACCTAAGGGGTTCACGAGGTTCTGTTTTCCTTGGAGATGATTTTGGAGAACTTCCACTTTTTTCTTCAATTGAATGAGAAGTTGTGGCTCTACGACGCGGGCCTATGCATGACCAAGACGACAAATTTAGAGCAGGTCGTGTCCAGGCTGCCTGAGCCATGCTCTGTGCTCTCTTCATCACAACCTGATGAAATAAAACCACGCAAATCGGGTTATATACAAGTCAATCCAGAAGAAATCAAACATAACAACTTCAAAGAATATTTATGCGCAGCATATGACTAGTTTATAAAAGTCTACACTAGGATCTTGCATAGTCATGATTTTCAAATGCTTTCAAGTTGCATTTGGCTTCCAGCAATCAATCGAGGACAAATAGAAACTGGATCACGATATGTAATTCGAACTCCAGCTTTACTGAAAAAGATTTATGTGCTCACACACTTTCCAAACACTGTCAGTGATCATATGCGTAAAATGCAGGAAGTTACCTGTGTACCGCTGGAGACTGGTCTCAAAATGGCACCTGCACCAGCAACTTTTGCTCTTGCACTGGCTATGGATGGGAGACGGGATCCCAAAGCTGTGGCAGAACGATATACAGTGCTGAGAATTCGAGTTCTCTCAATTTGATTTCTTAGATCATTTACCCAAGCAGATGCTGTCACCTGTACGAGTATAGTTCATAAAACAAAAATGAATGACATATTTGGATATAAAAAAATCAACAACTAATAAGAACTATTTTTTCATGATAAATATGCCGATCGATTCATTTCCAATATCCAAGAACACAAAAACAGAATGGTTTTAAGTTTTTTAACTCTTAATATCTCCTTCTAAAAAAAATTACATTGTATCACAACACAAAGATAGAAATTTAACAGAACATTTGTATGTTCTCTCAACTTTTTAACAAACTGCTAATCATCGCTACTTCTGAAGGCCTGTTGCTTCATGTGCACTTCAGAACATGTAAAACAACGAAGTCCTTACTCTTCAAAACTTTTAAGCCATCTAATAAGTTTCATCTATCAAAAACATTAGCTTCCATATACAAGTCAGTTACGATGAGACTGAGTAGTCATCAGACTGAAAAACAGAAAAATAAAAGCAATTGGAGTAAAGATCAGAAAGAGCCAAGGACTATGGTACCCTCATTGTGATTTTTTAGGTTCAAAACTCATCCCAATATTATACAAGAAATAGAGAGAAGCAGGCTAGGATAACCATTAACCAGTTATCGTTAAAAAAGGGAAAATTAAGGTTTAAATTCCAAACAAAAAATAACTTCATTTTTAGTTATCGTTCTAATTTCTCAAATATTTTTAACATGGTTTTCCAATTATTTAAGTCATATATTTCAAGTTGATATTTCCACTGATAAGGCTTGACAAAGGCGCTCATCAATACCAGCACTTTGAAAAACTTGAACTATGTGGGAACCCCAAGACCAGATTGAAGACCAACAAAAAATCATATCAGCACTTACAAATCACGAATTAATGATTTATCCAAAAAAAAAATATCGCCTATTGATGAAAAATATCCATTTGGACAAGCAATTAATTCAAGACTATACAAAATAATTGCCTGTTAGAAGAGAAAATTGGTTACAGTTAAGAGAACTGAATGTATAATTTTAAAGATTATCCTCAAAGATGAATCCTGCGAACCAACCACGGATTGGCATAGTGGTCAAGAGGTTTCCCTTAGAGCCTTGAGGTCTAGGTTCAAACCATGTGTGCCCACCTACCTAGGATATTATCCTACAAGTTTCCCAACGCCAAGTGTTGTTTGTAGGGCCGTGTGGTTGTCACGTAAGATTAGTTGAGGTGTGCGTAACCTGGCCAGACACTCACTGAAAAAATGAATAATGTGCTATAAAAATTCGTAGTCTCAAGACCATACCTTTCTAACAAGTGAGTTTTCAAGTCTGTGTAGCTGTAAGTTTTTCAAATTTTAACTTGTAAATGGTGTTTCCCCACAAAGTTCAAGATTTCCTGCTGCGAGGACATCCTTGAAACCAACAATTCTGTAGAATGCCATTTTTCTGTTGTTGGATTGGTATCATCTTCTAAACATCTAGATTAAGTTCTATATCCAAACTCTTTTGTAATTATTGTTCATTTAATATTTAAATCAAAATTTAAGATCATTTTGTAACTCTTAATGGATCTTTAGGAGAATGTTTTATCCTCCACTTTTGTACTACTCTTTTCAGGTAATGAAATTCTTTCTTATTTGTATATAAAACCTATGAATGAAGTTCTTGAGCACAAGGAATACAAATATGTTCCAACAATATCCGTTAGTAGGCAACCTCCAAACAACAATCAGAAAGGCCACTGAACCAAATCCAAGAAGTTAAAAATGATCCAAGCAAAAGAACAGCCTTAATTCATAAATATTAACTTCTATCAAATAAAAAAAATCCCCAAAAGATAAAAATGGAATTTGAAATTTTTCATAGAGAAAAAAAACTTGATCAGGGAGTAGTCACTAGTCACTTATTTAATAAACTCAAAGAAAATAATTTGTTACATACCTCAGCACGCAAGTCATCTACTGAAGCAGCTGAAAAAGTAGGCACCAAATCAGCTCCATTAATAACAGAAGTGATAAATACATTCCCTGATTCTGCCAGTTCCCATGTCATACAAGCAGCTACAAAAGAGGTTAAAGACATTTAGTAACATGAATAGGTTGATGAAAAAAGTATACCTAAGAAAAACTAAGACCGGAAAGAACAATGAAAATGAATGTGGAGAAAAAAGAAACAAAGAAAACACATCTGGGAAAAACAAACAAGAGACATTGTGCGAAAGTTATACAAACCAGGCGCAAATGTAACACAAGAAGTAATGGACAATTCCTTCTGCTCTCTTAAAATATAAGTTAGAAGTGCAGCTGTTCCTCCACCCAAAGAGTGCCCCACAACCTACCAGGAAAAAACACCAGATAAATTATCAAGTTTCTCTTGCCTCTTTGTTTTTTTTTCCCCTTCTCCTAAGAATAACGGTAAAGTATGAAAAAATGTCAAAACCTTAATATTATAACCAGGATGTTCACTGAGTGCATTTATAAGACAAGGAGTAGATAGCTTTGCAATCCAACGAGCAGCTGCAACCATTCCACAATGCGCATATCCTAGTACCAAATTGCTGACCCCTCCCTCATGCACAACAGTATGATGGAATGGCACCACAGCTCCAGTAGCAGCTGTAAGAGTATCTTTGATACTGTGTGTTCCACGAATCAACAAGAGAAAACATTTTGATGTATGGTCAACTATAATTGTAAAAGCAGGCTTCAAAATCTGCAGTAATAGGTAAGCGTGAATGATAAACTAAACAAAAAGCAATGAGTGAGAGATGATAACAAATATGAATCATATAACATGCAATATTGACCTGAATAGAGAGTGATTAATTCAAAGTTATAAAGACTTACTCCTGCTTTTGGTTCCTGAAGGAGAACATTTTCTTTAGAGAAGCCAGTTTCTTCCAAAAATAGTGGAAATGGTTTTTTTGAAAAATGCCAACACAGGGTCAGCAAGTGCAAGAGGTACTTCAGCTCAGTAATCATGTCAGTTCCCGTAAGCTGAATGCTGTCATTGTTACCAAAAACGCTTCCGACGTGCAAGTTTCCCTGCAGAGTATGCTTATACGGTCAAAGGCTAGACCAACAAGAGGTGATATTTACACAATTTTTTTGTCGGGAATAAGAAAAGACTTGATGAATGTGATGTGAACTGTTAGTTTAAAATTCATCTCCATACATTTAGGATTTTTTAATTGAACAAAAAAAAAATCAAATATGACAATAAATAGAAGAATTACACCTTTTCTTACTTCTAAGTTCTAAGTGGATAAAACTTAGAAGCAAGGTAAAAAAATATATATAATTATATGACCAGAGCAGAATTACTTGTCAGTTAAGTTTTGTGTATGTTACAGGTATGAGATCAAATGGAGTGAAGACAGCCACTAAAAAAGTATAGGAAAATCGATCATCGTACTTTAAAAGTTTAAAGGAGTTACTCTTATGAGGGAACAGATTACATGTCAGTCCTTCAGTTTTGAAGGCTACAGAGTAGAAACATGGCCACACAGCAAAACACCAACCAGTCGAAAATATATGATAGGCTACATTTAAAACCTAAAGAAACTGAGACCATCATAAAGCTTCATACCTGTCTCTTTAAGAGGAAGTTGATTCCAAATGCCAAATCCCCAATGGGCCACTTTCCAAGAGTCTCAGAGTAAGTAAACCTAAGAGTCTCTGATAACGTTGAAATTGTTTCAAGCCATGTAGCAGGAGCTTGAATTAGTCTATGAGAAATTCGATCACCTCCCAAAAGAGCATGACTGGCAACATCACTACCATTTACATCATCATCACCTTGATTCGCTCTCGAGTGTAATTTACGGTTCAATGTATAATATAGAAGTGCAGCTGCACCAGCAGCCGTGGCCATAGTTGCAGTTGCCATCAATTCGTGATCCCTAAAGCATATGATGAATTAATAAAAAAAAAGTAAAGTAATCCGCTTAAACAAGTCAAAGTCTTCGAATTTCATTTATTTCTCAAAAACCCAACTTTTATTCTGCTTTCTAATGATTAAACCCCAATCCGTCTAGTAGCCAAGAACATGTTCTCATTTGATTCCAAATTTCAAACACATTGCAAGCCAAAGAGAAAATTCTGTTTCAACAACGAAAAAAAAAAAAAAACCTAATCCCAAACTATATTAAAGCTAGAATTCAAACACAAGAACAAAAAAGCAAAAGACACCTGAAATTCAGACATAAAAGGCATATTTCAGAAGACCACAGAACGAAAACAGAAAAATCCTAAAAATCCCAAATTTAATGTATCAAAGCATTAATAAATCACAAAACAGATAAATAAAACGAATTAAAGAAAAAACAAACAATGAAATTGCAGCGAAACTTGTAATCACCTTAAATTGCCGGTTTTGTGTATCAAAATCTATGGAATCAAAGAATAATAGTGAAGAATCAGTGATTATATAAACGGGAAAACAAAAACCTAATATGAAAGATTTGGAATTTATTAATAGAAAAATCGGAATTGAGGTTTTGGGGTTTGGATCGCTGATTTTCCAAATCCTGATCAGTTTTTTTTTTTTTTTTCCGATTCGAAAGAAAGAAAGAAAGAAGGAAAATCAGGAAGTTTTCGTTACAATATTTGTTATGACACGTGGCGGTGAGATAATGAGTCACTAGCTACCGTAAGCGTTGCAAAACCAAAAAAAGAAAATCAACTCGATAGGGATGATAATATACATGTGTTTATCGTTGGATTAAATCTCAATAATTGTTAATATTCCTATTTAAATTTTAAGAAATTTTATTTTTTTTATGAGTAAGTTTATCAATAACAAATATTTTGAAATATTCTTAAAATGATATTTTCAATATTGAGATTTCATTAATATTAGATATCTCAAAATCTACAAATATTATTTTTAAATATTTCAGAGCTTTTACTATTTTTAAAAATATCAATTCTTCAAATATCATTTTTATCTTTATATTACTAATGTAATATAATTTTCAATGTAAATTTATTGAATTTTTTATATCGTCTTATAATTTTCAAAATAATTTCAATTTAGAGTTTTGAAAAACTCTAAATTGAGTTATTGTTTTTTAACCCTAAATTATATTTTAATTTTAAAAAATTGACACAATTTATATATTTGATTATTATCAAAATAATTTCAATTTAGAGTTTTTATTATTTTTTAACCCTGAATTATATTTTAATTTTAAAAAATTGATACTATTCATATATTTGATTATTAAAAATATATAGTTACTTATTTGCTCCGTTTTCATAAGATCGAAGGTTCGAGTGTCCCTCCCTAATTTAATATAATATCTATAAAAAAAATCATATAGTAGCTGAAATAACATGTTTTTGTATATTAATTACTGAAACATTATAAATTTTTAAAAATTACTCAATAGCAGTTCAATAAGTTTATTGAATTAATAAAGAGAAAAAAAACACTAATAAATAATAATTCAATAAATGTATTGATTCAAGCTACTATAAGGATAAAAATAGCAGTTCAATAAATTTATTGAGCTAATGAAAGAAAAAAAAACCAACATATTGAATTATTATTTGGTTAATTTTTAAAATGTTCTGATATTTCAATAATTAACCTGCAGAAATATGTTATATGAGACAATTTCTTAAGCCAAAAAATATAAAAATAAATAAATTATATCATTTTTCATTAATATTGAACTCATAATTTTAATAACAATGACTTAATTTAAAATTTATTGAAGGCGATTTATATTCTTTTGGGTTCAAATCCACTACCCTACACATGTGTCCCTTTTTTTTCCTTTTTTGAATAAAAATAGTTAATAAGTGGATAAACTATTGTTTGATAGTGATTAGTGACTCATTAAATATAATAGATATTTCTCTTTTCCATATGATAAGATAAGATTGATGCGAGAAGTAAATATAGATGGAGAATGAGATATATAAGCTTTTCAATATGAGAGACATTTTTTTATTAGTAATTTAAAAAAATAACAAATATTCAAAAATATTTTTTTTTAAAAAAATAGCATGTCAAAGATAAATGTCTTTTATGAAAAGTTTCAAAAAAATTATCATTTCTAAAAATATTAATTCTTAAAATGTCATTTTTAAAAAACTACCGTATAAATATAACATGTATATAAAGAAGGAGAAACTACTTGTTTTATTCTTAATATCGAATGTTCTTTATTTGTAGAAACAACACTAAATAAATAAACCGCGGAAATGCCTCATAATTAAATAATTACAATGGTAAACTTTTTTCTTTTCTTTTCAAATTCAAGGACCAATGCCTTTGTAAAAAAAACAAATAACAATGAGATATGTAAAGAGCTCCGAACTAAACAATAAAGAAATGAAAACTTTTTCTCCAAGAATTCAATAGTAATAAATTCTTCTCGTCGTAGAAGAAAAGTTTTAGCTTTAAAAAACGAAGTCGTCCATATTTACCTTCTTAGAAACTCTAGAGCCTGAAATCAACGGCCCAAAACAATTATATTACAATTCAGAATTATGTGATATAATTTATATTTTTTTGGTGTAAAAATATATATATTATCATAAATTTTTAATATTATATGAATTAAAAGACTAATAATTATATAGTATTAATAAAAAGTTATTCATTAATTAAATACTTTCGAAAATTAGGATGGGACGGAAAATGTATTATTCGTTTTCATCCCTGATGAAAGTGGGTGGGAATATCAGGATCGATCCAAGAAACTCGACTTTTTTTGAAGGACGAAACCTTTGAAAAATATTTATAAAACCTTCAACATTTTTTTTTTAAAGTCATCTCAACCTTCGGTTTGCGTCAAAATAAATTGTGTCGAAAAAGCTTTTTCAAATTTCTATTAACCTTTGAAAAAATAAAATCCGGATATCCACTTTGACCAGAATTTTGATACTCTATATCTTTTGGAGAAAGGCATAATTTTTTTTTTAGGGAACCCAAAAGATAGCAATGAAAGGGGGATTTTTTTCCCCTAAGTTGTCCATTCCATAAAAAAATTAATATTAAAAACTCAAGAGATTTATTCAAAGTATGAAATTTCACAATACCCAAAGGAGATGCGAGCTAACTTAGAGACAAAACCCATGAATGGAATGATGGTTTGTTTAGCCACATAACATTTAATTCCGGATAGGAACTGAGTTTTCCACACCAAACGAGGTCTTATCAATTTGTAGTAATTGGTCCAACCTTTCATCATTTTCACTTTCCACAAATAGTGAAATATAGAAAAGAGGATTTGTTCATGTTGTTTGTAAAGCTTTAATTTCCAATTTATTTATTTCATTTTTTTTAAGTTATCTCGTCATTTATAGGAGGTGAGACTTAAACCTTAAATTTTGTGAAAGTAAATATTGATATCTAACCTATTTGACCATTTCAATTATGCTTTTGAGTTTATCTCAATTTGATTGTCTCTATTGTATTTCTTTCTTTATTCTCCATGTTCTTTATGTGTGTTTTTGTTTCTGTTTGAAAAGGAAACTTTGTGGGAGTTCTGTAACGTTAATTGTTCTAAAAGCAGTTCAATCGAACTATCATAGTATCCTACGAGTTTGATTACTATTAGTTTGAAGCTATCTATTGCAAGAGAAATATCGTCTTCAAGACAACCACTTCCAAATGTGCCTCAACATCCTGATTAATAATAGTTAATTATACTATTGGTTAATGTCTTCATGCAATTATAAAGTTTAAATCTTTAATTTAATGAAGGAAGATGAGTCATCCATAAAAAAAAATTACTTAAGTTTATTAGAAACCAACTTGACTAAATAATTAATATAATGAGCATAGAATTAAGAAGTGAACCTACTGTCGATATGAGTGAAATGAGACCTCAATTATCAAATAAGATGAAAACTTGTCTTATAACCATTTTAAAAACAACCCCATGTGTGTTGAAACTTGAAAGAGAGACTTAAAAAGTTGGATTTCAAAAGAGGGAAACGACAGAAGTTATGTAGCTTTCTAAGAAAGGGCAAACACAAACTTTGAGTTTACGTTTCCATAATTCTATTTTTGCATCAACATCATCATCTCGTAGTAACAAAAAAAGTCTTCACTTCACTTGTTTCCATATTGTTAAATTCATTCAATTTAATTTGTTAATTCAATAATCACATATCTAAGTATTTTAGTACCCGTTTGGAATAACTTTTGGAAGTGTTGAAAAGTGTTTTTGATAACTATTAAACAAAACACTTTAAAAGTTATCCCAAACGGACCCTTAGGTCAAATTGCCACCGATTTTGAATCTTAGGGATTTAATCGATGAGTTGTTTAAAGGGTGAATAACTCAAATAGCAGATAAAATGTATGTAATTATTCAGATAGTACGACTTTTTATCAAAATGACTTATTGTTTCTAATTCATTAATTTAGTGAACTAGAAACAATATATTATTTTGATGAAATTATGTATAACTCATTTAGTAAATGAGAGTTTTAGTTCTTAAAAACTCGTATGGATGACAATTATTCAACTCAAAATATTAAATATTAAAAGTAAATAGTTCACTTAATCAAGTAAACTAGTTCAATAATAGTTCATTGAATTAGTAAGATTAGTGAACTGCTATTTAAGTAAAGAATTAAGAGTATGTGACATTTGAGTAAATGCATACATAAAATCTACTATTTTAGATCATTTTTGTTGTTTTTGAAAAGATGAATGGATTCTACCTTGTTCATTATTAATAATGATATCAGATTCTCATGTGTATTATTAGTAATGATATATTGTTTTCATACACATTATTTTCACTATCCGTTCATGTTCTTATATAATACATGCATCACATTCCCATCCATCTCTTTCTCAAACATTATAATCCCATATTATACATTCTCATTCCCGCACATCCAACATTCCACCAATTAGATTGAATTATCGTCATTTTTTAGAGAGGTTCATATATGATATTGCATTATAATTATTGGATTAAAAGATGGAGAAAGGAGGGATCGTGATCCAATGGAAAAGTCACACACTCTCTTTCATCTTGGCTCTATGAAAATTCATGAAATAAAAGAAATGTTTTTATCTTTCTTAACCCCAATGCTCTAAAAGCAAGATACCCATTGATACTCTTTAGAATAACTCCCTCTCAATAATATTTATATCAGAAGAAATCCCCTTTGGAAAAATGAAGGTGAGTTTTGTAATATTTTGTAAAAAAAAAAAAATACACTCATTTTATTTTTTTTATCACTTTTTAATGATAATTTCTTTTGAATTTCAGTTATTTAGTTGGATGCAAAGAAAACTCAATGGCAATGGCAATGGCAATGACAAAGCAAAATTTCAAAGCACAAGCAAACTACATGAGAATGATCAGCCATCAGAAGGAATCAGTCCTTCTTTGCCTCATGCTTTGCTTACCATAGGAACTTTTGGTACTAACAATGAGTTGAAAGGAAACTTCGATACCGATAACGGGAAGGTTATCGACATCGATGATGGCAACAACGGCGAGGATCGATCTGGAACGGAAGAAACTGAAGATTGTTCTCTTGAGGATGTGTGTAAATTAAAAGAAGAGTTGATGGAGATAATTTCACTACAAAAGTCTCACAAGGGTGGAAATGAAATTGAATTATCTCCATTGGAAAACGATAGGAGAGATGATGAAGTAATGGGAATTATTAAGAGAAATATAAGTTTTAAAAGTAATGATGATAATCACAAGTTTTCAGTTGCGAAAAAATCTATTTTGTTTCTGGTAAAGAAGATATTTGTTTGTGGAATTGGATTTGCACCGCCGGAATCTCTGCCTCCACCGCCGCTACCGCCGCCAGGTCTTAGAGATACACTTCAAGATTCAAGAATGAAGAAGGTACGTAAAAATAAATATATTTAGATTGAGAAATTTTTAAACAACTTTTAAAAAGTATTTATAAATACTTACTCAATTTAAATAATTTATATTAATCACTCATTCACTATATTTACAAATAATTTTTAAGTTATGTTATGTTTGTTATACAATAAAAATATTATAGGCATAAGTCATATAGTATCAATTAATTAATTTTATATAAAGAAAAATTAATATTTAAAAACATATATTTCATATAGTTCTTTTTTATACAATAGGGAATTCAAAATTTTTTATTTTGAAGGAGAGAATATAAATATATTTATGAAGAAGGTATATGAATAAACACGTTCAAATTATTAAAATTAATTCTTTTTATATATATAAGTTAATCCTTCTTTCATGCATCAATATAATCTAGTAAAATTTATGAATAAATCAAAATATTAAGGAAAATTTATAAAGACTATTTGAGTAACTTTTATGGATTTGTACTACCTTTTTTTTTTTATTATTTAAGTAAATAGTAATTTTTTGTCAACATAATCATAACTCAACTGGGTACTCTCTTTCCTTGAATTACTTTTTAAAAATGATCCATATTTTTTTTAGATATTACATTATCAATTTCTTAATTTAGATTTAGATCTTAAGTCCATAATTTGAAGTATAAGTCATACCTTATGCATAATATACTATTAATTAATAAGTCTACACACAATAATGAATAAACATTTATATAATTGATCGTAATGACGTAGAACCATAAATAACCATAAATAAAAGGGGCATTTGCAAATCTAGCAAATTTCTTAGTAATATTTGTAAAAATAAAAGCTCAAAAAAATATTTGCAAATATAGCAAATTTTGATTGAGTTTATCAGTGATAAACATTGAATTACATATTTTTACACTATGTTTATCACTAATATAAACATGATAAAAACTGTTATATTTGTAAATACTTTTTTGAGTTGATATTTTTATAAATGTTGCATAAAAATCTATCACCCAATGAAATTTCCCTAAATAAAAGTTGAATTTAACCATGAAAAAATTGATCATTGATTGGAGACAATTTTTTTTTTTACATAGACTATTTTAATCTATTTGACAATAGTTTTCATCAACTTTTTCTTTTTTTTTTTTTTTTTTTTTGAAAATTATCATTAGAATTTTTTTTAGCAAATTAAATTATGATTAAATTAATCATCGGTTAATTCAAATATTTAACATGGTTGGCGATTAATTTAAAACTTTGAGAGCAACTATATATTTTATTTTATATGATCCACAGATTTTGAAGATGCTACTTGAGAAAAAGATCCACCCTCAGAATTATTCTCAAACTTCTTCATTGAAGAGATATATTAAAGAGAATGAGACGAGAAAGAAGAGAGATGAAGATTTAAATTAATAGAACAAAAAATAATTATGGATGTAATGTAAATTCATGACTCATTGATAATTGTAAGTTTAAAGACCGAGGTTTGAACTCTTATCTTATTGATTATAAACGAATAATTTTGCAAAGGACTAACAATGTATTTTACGTAATTTTAAATTTAGTTTTCTTATCTAATTGACCTCGTGAATTAAACTCGATGTCTTAGTTGTTTTAATTTTTTTTGGTACATTTTGATTCCATAGAAATATATATCTTTAAAAAAATGACATTTTAGATTTTATTTTTTATCAAATTGTAAGAGTTTTGAAAATTTTTAAGAATAGCATTCTTTTTCACATGGAACTCAACCTACACGTACCTTTAAAAAATGATGGCTGTCGAAACCACCAAAAATAATAAACTTACTCTTGGAATTTAAAAATCTGTAATAGTGGTGAGTTTATGATCTAATGACTAATTCCCTAATTGAAAGACAACCCTAGAATACGATAATAGGATTTAACCTTTCAAAAGCATTAAGAAAAGAAGAACACAGTACGACCGATTTATTTAGACTAGATCAAGATTTCTCACAATATGAATCCAATAGTTTCCTAAATCAATTCATACCATTCGTCACTTAGATTAAAACGATTCAAACAATTACGGATTCAAATGTTCTAATTGACTAATTATCAAAAAAATACCTGGGCAAAGGATCCTATTTGCACAAACATCAATTCAATAATAGAGAAGCAAAGAGAAATCAAGAATAGAAAACAAATTGAAATCTAAATTAATGAATAGGTCTCACGAATTCAAACAAACCAAACGTCGAATCAATCTCTAGTTAGAAGGATGAAATTAGCTAGACAACATATTAAAAACTACCTAAAAGTTCTAAAAAAATAGGGGAAGAAGGGATTCTGAATTAGAGTTCAAAGAAGGCTTTTAAATAGGCAAAAATATGATATTTTCGGATAAATAAACAATAAAATCTGCTCCTTTATCTGTTCCAGCCGCCAAAATCTTATTTTTTTTATTCTTCTCGTTACTGCGGCGGTGGCTTCCCATTGTTGCGGCAATAGGCCTTTTTCGCAATACTAAAATGGGCCTAACTTCTTCGTTTTAAGTCCGATTTGAGCGCCGTTTTCGCCTACGTTCATGAAATTCAAAGATTAATAATATTATGGACATTTAAATCAATTAACATTCATATTTTAATAATTTTGGAGATAAAACCACTAATAAACATGCGTAGATTACGAGTTATCAAAAAACATTAGCTATTTTATATAATATGTATTCAAAAAGTGTCACCTAGTGAAATTTCTTAAAAAAAAAAAAAAAAAAAAAAAAAACTAATATTTGACTATTTGAGCTATATTAAAATTAATTAAAAAAAATACTAATAATTATCTATAATTGTATCTCAAACGACTACTCTACTAGAGAGATTATTCCAAGAGGCTAACATAATGAGGTTATTGTTGGGGAAAAACCACCTTCCTACATTCACCACTAGGAATAAAAGAAAGAACCCGAGAAAAATAAGGAAACAAACACAATAAAAAGACACAAGGATTTATACTGGTTCACCCAAATTGGCTACGTCCAGTTGCTACCGTTGCAGATTTCACTATGATGAATCAAGAGTTACAGTGAAAAATATCCAATACACTTAACCGTGTATTACGCCCAAAAAGCCCTCAAGAAAGTAAACTCCTGTAGAAAAAAAAGGTATTATTATTGTTAGGGAAAAATAGAAAACACACCCCTATGGTTTTGGTCAAATGCAAAACACACCCCTGTGGTTTGAAAATGAATATTTAAACTCCTGTAGTTTCAAAACTGTGCAAAACTGCACATAACTTTTATATTTTATGGGATATATATTTCTTGGATACACATAATCTGGCCTTAGAATGGATGCTCCAAAAATATGTTGATTTTTGCAATTGCTTCTCAAGATCATAATATATTATTTTTAAAATATATGGTGAGAATTTTTTTTTTATAATAAAAATGCATAGTAAAAAAAAAAAAGTTAAGGGTATTTCCATATTGAAGGAGACTCTTCGAGCAAACATTCCTTCTCTGACCACGCAATTTCCAATTTTTTACTTGCTTTCCGATCCTATTCCTATTTCCTCATTTACGCTTCGAACCCAAAACAAAAAAACAAAGGTCATTTGTTAATTACCATACGAAAAGAAAAGAAAAAAAAAACTTTTATGAAACAAATCTTACTTTCCAAACACAAACTTTCTCTAACACAATTAGACATAAAAATCTTCCTCGAATTACAATGCAATATTAAAATCATATAATGAAATCAATAAAAAAAACATAAAAACAAAAACAAAGCTCACAGTACCATATCTATAAATATAGAAATCGAAAAAAAAAATCAAAATATAGAAAATAAGTAGTTGAGATAGAAAATCTACTGAGATTGTGTTTTTTTTTTCACACAAATTAGAGTTCTATAAAGTCAGAATAACAAAATTTGCTTCAAAATCTCTAAATCTCTGTGAGCATAAAAATAGAAATGGTGAAAATAGTAGCAATAACCTTTAGATTTGAGAGCAAGATATTTATCAAAGAGACTAATAAAAGTTGCAAAATGATGCTTGCTTGTCTCCACCCATGGTTGATGTAATAGTCCTCCGAGTGTAGTGCCACCATAGTCATCGATCAAGGAAAACATATTCTTGTATTTGTTAAATTCAATCGATGTACATGATTTATATTGATCTACTACACGTACAGATTTCTTTTCTTCCTTTATTGCAGTATTTTCCATTGAAAAACCAAAAGTTTCTCTCCTATCAAAAAACATGATGACCAAGGCTAAAATGAGATTGTGAAAATAGGATCCATTTAACTTCATTAATTAACCCTTAAAATATAATGATGAATAAAAGGAGTAAATAACGTGAAGAAGGAGAACAAATAGGAAAGAGAAGAAAGAGAATTAGGTATAGTGAGATCAATATTCTGAATATCCAATGCAAAATTTTAAAATTTAGTTGTTCCATGTAAATTCAATGCATTAAAAATCAACATTTCAAATACCATAAATTAGAATTAAATTATATAAAAATAAAAGTTATTAAAATAGATAACACCATTTATTTATTAAATTAAATTATAAGTAAATATTAAAGTAGGGGCAAAAGGGGAAATCAAAAGTTTCTCCCCTTAAGCCCCTTTTAGAGGTACTAGTCCAATTAAAATGCGTTGCATGTGTTTTTACGTTGTTTTATATCAAATTTGTATCTCAATTTTCATTACTAAATATTTTAGTGGTTGTACTTTAAAAAAATATATATATATTTGCATTAGAAATGTAAATAAAGAAAGTAATGTAGAATTTATGATTTTAACATTTAGATAGTATAATGAAATAAAATTTAAAACTCATGTCAATTAAATAAAATGTTATGGTTTCTAAATGAAGGCTTCCTGACTTGGGTTCTCTAATATATCTTTCTAAATTTGTTATAATAATAGTTAATTAGATTTGTGGTATTCATGCGATCATATCCCAATTCATTTTTTTTTTCTTCCAAGTCATCTCTTTTCATTGATAATTTTTACTCTTCATATCATGAAGGGGATTGGTTTTTCTCCATGACCAGAGTTCTAAAAGTTTACCTAGAAACTTCTTTTGCTGAACATAAGATGAATTAAAATCAATCCTCTTTGATTCTAATCAGCTTCCTATCTTGTGATAAATCGACTTTGAGTTGAACACAAAAAGAGTGAGAGATCTAATTTCTTTCCAAATCTAAGAACGTCCAACCCCTTCAACGTGCTTCTTCCTTTTCATTTGATTTTCTTCTTTTGAGATTTAAGAACGCCCCATTTCGCAATGCTTCTTCCTCAAATCAGTGTACCGAAACAAAGAAACTCGTCAATTTTTCTTCCCCAACAACCATGTATTCTGAGATTTTATTCATCAATGAATTTTTTTCCCTTTTAAAGTACAGCTACACTACGATTCATTCATAAGATAGTTACAAACCACATGACCCATTAGGCGCTTGTTGTCGGCCATGGAAGTTACATCGTCAGTCAATAAGCTATGTTTGTTTCTCTTCAAGATTGGTTCAATTGTGTATATATATTTTTTCAAATTCGTTCTCTCATGCCAATCGAGGTAGAAATTTATTATAGTGAACCTCGAGAATCGGAGGCAGAATTGAAAAAGAAAGGACTCTTGGAGTTCTCCATTAAAATTATCACATTTAATTATTTTGGAAAATCAATGTCTTTATTATTAGTGCACTATCCAAAGTACGTAGTGTGAGAGTTAAAGGTCAAGGATAATATGGGCAAAAAAGAATTAAATAGGGGTAAAATTGGAACCTAAAGATTCTCCATCTATTGACACTTTTAAGATAGTAAGATAAGATAAGATAAGATAAGATAAGATAAGATAAGCTTCAAAACCCAGCTTAGCTATTTCAACAATGTGGAAAGAATTCTGAGGAAGAAACTTGGAAATGTAGAAGCAAAGAAATTGCTATCAAGAGCTGTTTACTTAATCTCAATTGGAAGCAATGATTATGGTGCTTTTACTGCAGACTCCAAGCTTTTCCAATCCTACTCATTTAAACAATATGTTGATTTGTCGAAATTTTTTATCTTTTACCCTTTTCGTTAACTCATTGCTAGACCCCAAAAGTTTAGATTAGTGGGTTATGGTAAATTTAATCTTTACAATATATTCTTAACACCTTCCACCACATCTTACATGTGAGTTTGGTATTAACATGAGACCTTAACATGTGAATTAAGGAAATAATAATGTAGGAGTTTGAAGAGAATCTTCAGCGTTATATACCTAACATGTTTTTAATGTTTAGTTGAACTACATCAGGAAATCCATGAGAAAGGAGGGAGAAAATTTGCAGTGCTAAACGTTGGGCCTATGAATCGTTTACCTGCCGTGGAAGCAGCTATTGTATCACAAGGCAGAGATGCCAAAGCTCACAGGAAAACTCAAAGGATTCGTATATTCATTCATCGATTTCCACACTCTCACCAATGAAATAATCATTAACCCGGCAAAATATGGTACATAAATCAAACACTGCATACTATATAATATGATTTTTTTTTTTTTTATGTACTCATCAGGTTGAACAGGTCTAAAAGAAGTGAAGATTGCATGCTGTGGAATTGGAGCATTCAGGGGAAGAAATAGCTGTGGAGGGAAGAGAGGCATAAAAGAGTATGAGTTATGTGAGAATCCTAATGAGTATTTCTTCTTTGACTCCAATCATGGGACAGACAGAGCACACCAGATAATATGGAGTGGGAATTCAAATATTACCACTCCTCTCAATGTCAAATCCCTATTTTCAGACAAAATTGAAGTGATTGAAGATTCTGTTTGATGGAATAAAATAGATGAGTTTCACTTCAGTGTAGTGTATTTGCTTCCTCCATGATCCCAAATAATGAGACTTTTGAATTTGGTTTTATATGAACTGTCTTTCCTGATTCTAATGCAGGCAGCTCAACAAGTTACTAAAAGTAACTGTCAGTTTCAGTTACTTGACTGATTAAAACTAAAAGATCCTTAAAAAAAAAAATTAGGCATTCTGTTTTACTGTCTTCTTTGTGAATTATGTAAGGTCCTTGAGAAGTTAGGTTGGGTTGAATGAAGTTTTGGACCCGACCCACCCCGTTGTAACTCGGTTGGGTTGCCAGGTTAGTCGAATTGTTTATTTCAAAACGCAAACTACTTGAATAGATAACAACCTGTCACATTTTAATGATTTTTCAAAAAATAGGCTTCAGGCTACCAAGATTTCTGAATCAATTCAATATTATCAAACAGAGCCATTCAGATGAGATATGTCAAATTCAAACTTAACTTGTGTTTATAGGTGTTGATCTTTTTAGCAGTTTACTCTCCATTGCCAAAACAAAATGTTTCTTTATTCATCTTTAAGGAATCCATAGTTGATACTGAAAAAATAAATAAATAAAAAATGGGTTGGTACATAAGGGAAGTGGATTGTCAGATGAAAAGAAAATAAGACCAGATAAAATGCTACAATTTTTTTTTTTTTTTTTTTTGGAAACTAGCACTCGTCAATTCATTTGAAAGACTTTTCTTCATAGAAACAGTTTCTAGTAGGGCATTGCATGTGAGCCAATTCTGTCATTCTCAAACTATTTATCATCTTCAACTTTAGAGTCAAGATTCAAAGTCAATGGCATTACAGAACATGACATCTTTGGTTCTATCTTCTCATTTAATTCAATTCTGTCATTCTCAAATTAGGGTTTAGGTTAGACATGGCTATTTCAAACTTGGGTTTGTATTTGTTCATCCTATTTGTGATTAGTTCTCTTTCTCCACATAATTGCAGCCATGACCTTCTTCAGCCATTCCCAAAACCAAAACAAAAAGTGGCTTTATTCATCTTTGGAGATTCATTGTTTGATGCTGGAAACAACAACTACATCAACACCACCACCATTTCCCAGGCAAATTTCTTCCCATATGGTGAAACCTTCTTCAATTTTCCCACTGGAAGATTTTCTGATGGCAGAATCATCCCTGATTTCATCGGTAAAATCAACAATCATTTTCATTTCTAGATATAGTTATAAACATCTGTTTCCAGTGACTGATGAAAGCTTTTTTTTTTTTGCTGCAGCTGAATATGCTAATTTGCCACTGATTCTTCCATTTCTTCATCCTGGCAACAAGAATTTTGTTGATGGGATAAATTTTGCATCAGGAGGAGCTGGAGTTCTAGATGAAACCTTTCCTGGATATGTAATATTTTTCTTCAATTTTATTTTCTTAATAATGGTTTTGACAAACACCAATTGCTTGCTGTGTCATTTTCAATTTCAGGTAATAAGCCTCAAAACTCAGCTTAGCTATTTCAACAAAGTGGGAAGGATTTTGAGCAAAGACATTGGAAATGCAAAAGCTAAGACATTGCTATCAAGAGCTGTTTACTTAATCTCAATTGGAAGCAACGATTACAGTGCTTTCCTAGCAGACTCCGAACTTTTACAATCCTACTCACTAAAACAATTTGTTGATTTTGTGATTGGAAACTTCACTACGGTCATTCAAGTAAAGCAATCGATCACTTCGTGTTATCGAGTTCAAACATATAATTTTTTTTGTAATGTTCAGTATAACTATACATCAGGAAATCCATAAGAAAGGAGGAAGAAAGTTTGCAGTGCTAAATATTGGACCTGTGAATCATTTACCTGCTGTGGAAGAAGCAGCTATATCACAAGGCAAAGCTTCCCAACAGGTAGAACTCAAGCAACTAGTAGAGTTTCACAACAAACAACTTTACAAAACTCTCCAAAAGCTCACAGGAAAACTCGAAGGATTCGTATATTCGTACGTCGATTTCTACGCTATTGTCAACAAAATAATCATCAACCCTGCAAAATATGGTACTTAAAACAGACACTGTTTCATGTTTTCAATATTGAAAATAGCAGGTTTTAGTTTTTTTTGATGATATAAAGAAGTTGTATTTGTAATGTAATTGTTTGATTTTGGAAAGGTCTGAAAGAAGTGAAGATTGCATGTTGTGGGAGTGGAGCATTCAGAGGAAGGAATAGCTGTGGAGGGAATAAAGGCATAAAAGAGTATGAATTATGTGAGAATCCTAATGATTATTTGTTCTTTGATGCCTACCATGGGACTGATAGAGCATACCAGATTCAGTCACAAATAATATGGAATGGGAATTCAAATATTAACATTCCTCTCAATGTCAAATCCCTCTTTTCACATAAATTTTAAGTGATTGAATTTGGTTATGTTGATGTAATAAAATAGTTAAGCTCGGTTGATTTTTTTTCCCTAAAGAGGGACGAGTCTTTTAAATTAGTGACTACGAACGAAGTTGGTGGAAGTTTCAATATATTCGCTTCCTCTATAAACCCGAATAAATGGGTGCATTATATAATCACTCATGTCTTGAATTTGGCTTTCTATGAACTATCTTCTTAGGCAGCGCAACTAGTTAAGAAACTGTTAGTTTCAGTTGTGAATTTTCTAACCTCCTTGAGAATTAAATTAATGTTTGGGACTGAGGGATGATAGAACACTCATCTCAAAGGTTATGGTATGTGGGGGATTACGGTATTCGTGTGTTGAGTTAAGTTGAGTTGGGCTGAATCAAGTTTTGAACCTGATTCAGATTGTAAACCTAACCTTGTGATAATTTAGGTGAGTTGGTTCGGTTATTTGGGTTGTTTATTTATTAAATAAATGTAGTATAAAGTTTTAAAAATATGAAACCTACTTTTTCATATTTTGACATATAAAACTAAGTCTAGGATACTGGAAAGTCATGTATATGTTGTTTGCAAAATTTGGTGAAAATTAAAACAAAGGTTCAAAAGAGTTGAATGCTATTGCTAGCTGAGTCATTGAACAAATCCTAAGATAAAAACTTAAAACACCCAAAAATATAACAAACTGGAAAAAAAGAAAGAAAACTCATTCTAAAATTAAATGGAGAATAGTGATGAAGAGAAATCAAATCCCGTGTTGTATTTTTAAATTCAAATCTCTAAGATTTAATTAAATACAAATTTGCAATTTAATCAAACTTCAGGTGGTTTATAAACAGAGAAATATTTGAACAGTCATCAATTGAGCAACTACAATAATCTTAAAAGATTAACTTATTGCTAATCTTCCTATTTTTTAGGGTAGATATTGAAGAGTATCAAACGACGAACATAGCAATTTTGTATGTTATGATTTTATTTTATTTTTTTAATTATGATAGAAAAATAAGATATGGTTTGAATTTAGAAATTCATATTTACACATAAGGAAAATTATGCGTGGTAGCCAACTTTTGAGTTTTGTTTTCACATATGCCACACTTTCATGTTTATATCAGATTTACCCATTTTTATATATTCTATTAATTTAATGATATATCATTGATGTAATTTTACAACAATAATTTATCAGTAATGTAAATTTTAGTATTAAATTTATATCAATAATATAAATTTACAAAAATAATATATTATTTATAATCAAATTTTCATAAAAAAATTATGGGTTAATTATGTGTTGGGTAATTTTTTTGAAAACTGAGACTCGATATTGGGTATATGTGATAATAGCCCTTTAGATAATGAGATTGAGATTATCTATATGGTGGAATAAATGAATGAATAGATGGGAGGGATAGATCTCATGAATTATATATCAAATCAAATTGTGAGGATTTTGTTTAGCTATGCTGCCATGGCCAAATTTAATAATATTGATGAACTCATAGTTTTTCTTTATAAAGAAGTAATATTGGTTAAAAGCACTAAGTTCCAATTTTTCGTCTTCTTTATGTTTCTTCCTTGGTGTTTTTGTAGCCATTGTGAGTGATTTCTTCAATATATGGATTGAGAGTCACTTGTTGGGTTTCATTAATGATGCTCATGCCAAGGATTCCATTATTATATTGATTATGTCAACAATTTGTGCTTTTACTTTTTTGATAGTGGTTGCTTTAGGTGGCGATGAAAGTTTGAATGATGAAAGACCCCTGGTTTTGATACAAAATGAGATTAAATTCTTAATTAATTTTGGATATGTGTTAATTTGTTATTTACTCCCATTCTTTTTCAAACAAGATTCAAGGGCAGTTGTCTCAATTATTCTCTTATCTTTTTCAATCTTACAAAGTGCACAGTATGTTTATGATTTTGATAATTTTTCAATTTTTGATAACTTGCTTTTAGTTTTAATGGGGACGACAATTCTCGTCTCTACCTATCAACCTCACTATGTCAATCATCTCCTTACCGCTGTTTTTATCGCATTTTTCTTCAACAATCTTCATTTTCGGTCTCGGTCTCGGCTACAATATGATAGTCCATGACATGATATCATCAATGCTTCAAGACTACTTCAAGACTAGCTATGGCATGGCATGGGCGGCTTTTTCTCCTTTTCTTTCATTTCATTCTAGTCTAGTTTGTAATTTTATTTTATTTTTTCCCTTTATTCAATTATCAATAAAAAGACATTCATTTACTTTAATTGTATTTTGCAAATTATTTAAATCTCGAAATTGAAAACAAATTTTTCAATCAATCAGCTACTTATTTTTTAATTATGATATATGATGCCTGAATTGATCCTAACAAAAAGAAAGATGATAACTTGCTTTTAGCTTTAAAGGTGTTAGTTTAATCAAGTGATTAGGAGCTATATATCTTGCTAGATGGTAGAAAAAAAAATTACCTTCTTCTAACAGCAAGGAAGCCTGGATTAAAGTGAGTAAAAAAAATCCATATGATTTTGCAATCGAGTATGATATAATTCTCTTTTGGTTTAGTTATTTATACCTGTTATCTCTATTCTTTTGGTTCCAATGCTTTTAAGTTTGAGTATGATACAATGATGTTGTTTTGTAATGTAATTCTTGGAGTATGAGTTATGTGATAATCCTAATGATTATTTGTTCTTTAAATAAATTTAAGTGATTGAGGATTATGTTGATGCAATAAAATAGTTAAACTTAGGTGGATTTTTTTTCCTGAACATTATGAACGAGTCTTTTAAATTAGTGACTATTAGACCACCACTTTAATGGCAGCTTCAATGTATTTTCAATCACACCTGTCTTTAATTTGATTTCAATAGAATGTTGTAACCTCTCGTTTTACTGCAGGCACCTCAACTAGTTTATGTTGGGTGATTAAAAGATCTTTTAACATTTTTTCAAGCATCTTTTTATTGTCTTCTTTGTGAACTCATTCCAAAGTCGTTGAGAGGTAGTGTTTGGTTCTCTAGAGTGATAGAAAACTCAAGCTCAGTCGTTACAGAGGTATAGATCTCATGAATTATATATCAAATCAAATCAAATCAAATCGTGAGGATTTTGTTTAGCTAGGCTGCCATGGCCAAATTTAATAATATTGATGAACTCATAGTTTTTCTTTATAAAGAAGTAATATTGGTTAAACAAAGGCATTTCTATCAAATGCTGTATACTTTATCAGCATTGGAAGCAATGATTATTTCCAAAAGAATATGTTGATTTTGTGATTGGAAACTTGACCACTGTTATTGAAGTAAATAAATAGTCAATTCCTTTTGGATTAGAAACCTAATATTTTTTTAGTTTTTTTTAATATGAATTGAATTGGAATTGTATCAGGGAATCCATGGTAAAGGAGGAAGAAAATTTGCATTTCTAATATTGCAAGGAAAAGATGAATGCTTTGAAGAAATTACTCAACTTGCAAAGCTACATAATGATGAACTTTCAAAAACTCTCCCAAAGATTGAGAAGAAACTTAAAGGATTCATGTATTCATATGCCGATTTCTACAATGCTTCCGTTGAAATAGCGAGTAACCCAGAAAAATATGGTATGAAAGGCATGAACAAAAGGATGGATTACCTTGATCTGGGTGATTAGTGTTCTCTGGGGGTTCTTAAATTTTTTACAAACAAATATTAAAGTGGCTATTTCATGTTTTCATTTATGTATATTCTATTTTGATTTGTGTATCGGTAAAAACGATGATGATACGAACTCATAGCGATCACATTGAACCACCGTATTGATTATTCAATTAATAAAAAAATATAGTAAGACGGTAAATATGTTTCGTGGAACTTGTATACCTCCCCTCTGCGCACTCTATTTTATAATTTCGATAATCTGTGAAAAAAAAAAAGTTTATAATTCTTTTATGAAGGGTGGTCATAATTCAAAGGATATCAATAAATTCAATTCTATCCAAATTCATAGTTTTAAAGCGTAGATCAGCACATTTATGATTTGTGGGTCTATCTATCCTTGTATTCTGGACTTTATATGTCGATTAATCTCAATCGTCAAATTTATTATACGATTAAAGTCTTAAACACTTATTAGAAAATTGAAATCCAATCCAATCAAATGTTTTTCCATGCTTTATCCTGGCCCTTTTTGTACATTATTTTCCTTTTAAATTAAAAAAAATATATGTTAATGTAACCTTGACTCGTGTGATAAAAGCAAAAAACTTTTGATGATGTATAGGTGATAGCTGTTAATAAATCTAAAAAATTAGTAGAAAGTCTAGAACAACTCATCGTGATCGGTCAGTACTCAAGTATTATCTAATGATTTTTAAACAAATTATTGTTTTTCAATTTTGACAAAGATTTACAAAATATAAATATGAAAAACCAAAACCATACAAAAACAGGAAACAACTTTTAAAAACATCAAGACAAACCTTAAAATATAAAATCATTAATAAATGAGGCCTAATTAGTAATTATCTATGAAAATGAGATACGCCCAAAATTCAACATTTTTTTCTTTTTCCTTATTGGCTTTCAAATGTAATAGGACACATCATTGAACCAGCTAACTCAATTATGGAACACAAATAAAAGATAAAAAATAAAATAAAATAAAAATCAGGCAAGTCTATCATTTGATGTGAAGCCAAATTCTGAAGCTGAAAGTTGCATATGCCTAACTCACTCATTTTCATAATAATACCTTTTATATGAAACCTAGAAAAGCATAGATAACTATTCGCAATAAATATACCCGTAGATAACTTCTATTTTTTATGTTCATAATGTCCAAGCTAGCTCGCACACACCTCGACTAATCTAACATGACAACCATACAACAATACAAAACTTGGCGTCGAGAAACTTAAAATATCCATGAGTCTCCCATGATATACAAGTAAATATCACCTACTACAATCACTATTTTTCTTTTTCATGCAGAAAGTTTAACGAGGTAATGCAGTTTGACAATTAAAAATATGATATATTTATATCATGAACATACCAAGGAAAAAAAGATAACCATAATAGAAAAAGAAAAACTAGAGTAATTACACAACATATTTGACAAAGCACTCTAATTCGACCCGTGATATTCGGCGAGGTCCGCAATATCTTCACCTATAATTGAGTCTAACCTAACAACCAGCACCTCTACAATGAATCATGTTCCTGTTAACTTCAAACTAAAATGGGCTCAAGCAATAATGTATTGTGGCTAGCTGGCTAGAAATGCTCAGTTTGTAGCAGGATCCTTTGCAATCACATCACATGATTTTGGATGGTCCCTGAAACTATAGCAGACTAGATCCTAAGAAATGAAATAGCTTGAATTCATTTTTCATTGAAAATGAAATAACCCGATTTCGAGCAGGTGAAATTCATAGACCTAAACATTTTCTAGCAGCTAGAAAAAAGGTTAGTTACTCGAATAGTTGACATCTCGAGACGAGTTTAGGATTCAAGCTAGCATATTTCATCTTCTTCATTTGATTTTTCTAAAGATTTCCAAAGCTTTAACAACCAAATACAACAATATGAGATAGACATCTCAAGCTGTTTGGGGAGGGGGGAAAAGAGCTAGACTGTCAAAGAAAATCAATGACTGTCCCCACATTAGAACATTACAATGAAAATACAACATGGTGATTAAGAGAGGCAAATAAATATTAAGAAAAACAAAACACACAAAGAACAATTCCAATATGAACAAGATTTTTTTAAAAAAATGTGGTAAGAAAACAAGTAACATGCTTACATGGCTGGAGAATTCAGGCTGAGGATATGGCTTCTCCTGAGAAAGCTACAGCAGATCACTCGGAGAACTCGTTCATTCCAAATATCAGGATGATGAATAGTGAAACTTCAAACTATTATCATAGACTGAATAGTAACAGAGAAGGCAGCATATCACCCGAAATCTCCACCAAAAATTGAAAGAATTTTGGTAACTTGAAAAGGCAGTTGGTTGGTATTCTATCAGTGAGATCTCCTCCTCAAGTTCTGAGAAACTGTGGAACCTTCAAAGAAATCCAATATGGCATTCTCCAATTCCTCAATCGAGTATTTGATGTAATTTTCTGGGTGCCTTCCACTCTCTATGAGATGCCCATGGCGGCCAAGAAATGACCTGTAAGCTGGTATCAACTTTTCAGTAATGGATATGCGAAGCTCCTCCCTGAGCTGAGGATCCGGTATCAACCATGTCGTTTGGGTCCTATGAACTTCCTCAAACATGGCATTGAAAGACTTGAATCTATCTCTAACTGCACTCTTTGAGATGCCGGAAGAGAAGCTCCCAGTCACATGTAACCCCTCATCTCTCAGACAATACAACACATTCATCCAAGTAGCTCTCTCGTAGCTTGTCGCCGCCTGTCGATATTTTCCAGTTAATCTTTTCAGATAAACATCTCCAATCATTTCTCTCAATTCAGGGGACCCTTTGATCTTATGAACGATGTAATGAACATTGTTCATGATGAACAAATGAGCTAAAGAAGTATCTTTATAGTGTCTAGACTTCCCTTCCAAATTGAATTGCAGAATCACTATACTCCATATCAGATGAAGGGCTAATGGGGTCTTACCTTCTAATTCAGCAAAGTCCATGTCTGGGGTTGTAGAATCAGCCGAATACCTCGACCCCGTTGATGGTTTAGACACTATAAGCTCATCTAAGGTCACTTTGTAATCTGAAATTAGGCTAACATAATTCATCACATACCTAGTCAATGGATGAAGTGTGCCACCGGGGACCGGGAGCAGCGATGGCTCACGCAGCACGGCATTTTCAAACTCCGATAAAGTCCCTCTCACCGCCTCCGCCAACCGCGACAATATCTCTGCCGCCTGAACCCTAATATACTCTGCAGATTTCGATTCGAAAATTATATCAATATCAGGAATCAAATCAGTAAAAGCATCATGAAGGTCAAGTATCTTAAACAACTTCTCGGGCGATCTCCGGCTAATACTAATCGCTTCGGCGAAATTAAACAATTGAGTTACAGGTCCTTTAACAGTCTCCAAAAAACAAGCATCATCAATAGCAGTTCCTAAGCCATAAAAGATTTGCTCACAAAGCTTCTTCTCACTAGAAAACAAAGTCCTTACAGAAACCTTAGCTGCCTTAATCCATCTCCTGATCTTTGTCTCCAGCTCATTCCAATCCAACCTCTGGATATCTCCAATACTCAACTTCTCAATTCCAAGCCTCCGAAAGCTCAAATCGAAAATCGATTTTCGAACACTACCATATACTTGAATGCATTCCCTTAAGTAATTCGCCGTTATCATCCTCTCGGCGATACTCCGAAGATCGAGAATCGCATCGGAAGGCATCAGATCGATTTCTCGGATACTACTCGTGGTTCGATAGCTTGATCGTCTACTTGATCGGAAACTAGGGCTACTTCCACTCAAATCAAGCTGAACTTCTTCTTGTAAATCAGCTTCTTCTTCTTCGTTTTCATCCTCGAAAACTCCGCTAGGGCAAGTGGAAATTGAGCGAGTGGAAGAGCCTGGATCAGTAAGAGAATCAAGTTCGATCGGAGTGGTATGGTTTGAGAGAATGTGACGAAATTCATCTTCAAGTTTAGCCATGGCGATTTGAATAGTGGATTCAGCTTTGTTTTGTTCTTCCGATACAGAAATGGAGGAAATTGATTTCTGGATTTCGTCTACGGCTCTCAAGTAACGATCGATCTCTTCTCGATCACTATCGAAAATCATTTTCTCTTTGGAATCCTCAGGTGATGATGAGTCCCACCGTAGTATAATCTCTTCTGGTGATTCCGAAGCTTCGAGAGACGAGTTCATGGTGGTAAAAAAAATCAATTTTAAAGAAATGATGGGTTTATGGAAATGGGGTTTTGATTTTGAGAGTGAATTTAGTTGAAAGTTTGAAGCTTGTTTGTTTGGGTATTGAAAAAGAAGAAGCTTAAGCTATGGCTATGGCTATGGAGGTTTTGTCTGAAAGTGAGTGATGATTGAGGAAGAAGAAGTAAAGGAGGAAGAGATTTGTCTCTGAATTTTGATGGATTGGATAATCAAAAACACAAAAGATGTGGACTTTCTTTTGACTTTTCTTTAATCTCTTTCTTGCTAGTTTCTTTCTACTATGGGTTTTTTTTTTTTAAAAGAAATAAATAATTTTTTTTTTTTTGAAATCAAAGAAATAAATAATTTTAGTTTTTTAATTTAATTATGAAGAATTTTTGGATCCAAATGAAAGTTTACTAATTTATTTAAAATCATTATATTTTTAGAAATTTTAATTAAAAGATATTTGAAAATGAATGAGGCAAATGCATAGTACAATAGTTGTATTAAACTCACAATTAATATTGACATTTTTTAAAGTAATGTCGTGATCAAAAATAGAAATTGATAAATAATAGTAAGTATGTTCTTAAGAAAAATATATACATAGCACTAAGTATTAAAGATTTTTTAAATAAAGTACTTTCATATTTATGTAGTAGTGAACTTTCCCCCTATTTTGCATACTTTTTATTTCCTTTTTTAACCATGTGTATTTTTTTTTTAATCAGGTAAAATTATACAAAATACCGCTAATATTTGAGGTTTGTTTCAATTTTACCTCTAACGTTTTAAAAGTTTCAATAATTTTCCTAAACCTTTTACAAAAATTTAAGTGTTACAAGGAAAAATTAAAACTTTTAAAACATTTATGAGGTATAATTGATACCAACCAATTTAATATAGTTTGCCTCTAATATTGTAATTTTCATAAAACTTAATAAAAATTGCTAACATATGGTATTTTTGAAATAAATTAAAAAATTGAGAATATAGTTGAAACTTTTAAAACGTTAAGGGTAAAATTGAAATAAACCTCAAAAGTTATGGGCATTTTGTAGAATTTTACATTTTAATTATAACCATGTGTAATTAGACTCACTAAATTTCAATATATGCCTTTTTTATAATCATATTTTCTTTAAGTCTTCTTTTATTTTATGATGCTGTCAACTATCATTACAAATGAAATTCTTCTCATCTCCTCTTCTTTCTAGTGTTGTATCACGAAGGAGGAAACATTTATTATTCATTATTCGATAATAAAACCAATAAACCATTTAAAAAAAAAATAGAAAATATTAATCATGGTTCTAACTCCTGATTGAGTATTAATTAGAGGAAAATACCAAAATAGCAAGAAAAATCTGTAATTATTTATACAACCCATTTTTAGAAAATAAATTTATAGTTATCTTTTAATATTTATTATTATTTAGGTTAAATATTGTCAATTAAATAAACTCTTATTTTATTATAAACTATTTGATAATTTATTTTCAGTTTTAATAATGGTTAAAAAAAATAAGTTATTTTAGTAAAATAAATAAATCAAGTGACAACATGTATATAGACATATCTACTATTTGAGAAAAATTATGTAAAAAACTATTAAATAAACCGAATATTTATTTAAATTTCAAAATTTAAGAAGAGAAAAAGGTTTGAGAAAAACAAAAGTAGTGAATTTGAATTGCCATCACCTTTTTTGGTTTTTTTTTTTTTTTTTTTTATATATATAAAAAATAGCATTTTTAAAAGGGGAAAGCTAAAAAAAATGGGGCCTTTTGTGGTATTTTGGTGGGGCCCAGAACCACTAAATGGGAAGTGACTCATTCTCCAATTATTGTTTTCTTTATGTTTCGTTTGGACTGTATTTGTGGCCCATATATTTTTATTAATGGGCCGCTTTCCCAAAGCCCATCTTGACTTCTTTACCGTCCACTTCGACGGCGTCAACTTCGACGGCGTCGACGTCAATAAAGTTTCATTTCCATCTTCTTCGTTGTTACTGCCACGTCTATTTCTTCTATGTTGCGTGGGGATTTCCCTTTTTTTTTTCTTTTTTCTTTTTTTTAATTTTTTTTTTCAAGTTGCGTGGAGAGTTGTAGTTACATCATATTTGGAAATTTTAAAATTAATCTAGGTTTTTTCAAAATTGAAATTTTAAGAATTGATATTTGAAAAAAAAAATGATTTTTTTATAAAATAACTTCTAGATCCACCAATTTTTAGTGAGATCAATATAATCTCAAACTAAAATTAGTAGAATTTTTAAATATTTCAAAACATTTACTATTTTTAAAAATTATTTATAAAAAAATATCATCTATTAAAATTTCTAAAAATAATTTGGATGGTATAATTCAAAAATATATCATTTGATTGTTAAGGTATTCATTATCTTATAATTCAATCTTTATTCTTTTAATTTTTTTCAATTTCATTTTAATGTAGTATCATCAAATTTTTATATTTTCATGACAAATCAATATCTTGAAAAAATAACTTTATTTAGAGAGAGCCACATTATAAATCTTTAAAATAAGTAAAATTTAATCAAGACTGAATTATATAAAACATCTCTACTCTATGTTGTTTATTTCAATTTGGTCTATAATATTTTTAAAGTTTCAATTATACACTCATAGTTTTAATTTATTTTTAAAATACCATATGTTACCAATTTTTAGTACGTATTACAGAAATTTATAGGCAAAATATAATTAATACAGTAGGTTTCATTTTTTACCTTGATATTAATGGTATGATTTAATCACATTTAAAATTATAATTGATACACCTAGTTTAGCATGAAATAAAAAACCATATTTTCCCAAAAATATATTGCTTTGAAATTGATATTTTTGTCTTCTTTTCATTGATCATTGGGATGCCAGATTGTTTTTGTTTCGCTATCATATCAACTTTGAAATCAAATTCATTCATAAAGAAAAAAAAGGGAGAAAAGAAAAAAAAAAGTGAGAAAAAGAAAAATAAAGAAATTGAATAACTTTTTGTGCTTAAATGACCTAGAAAGTTCCTTTCCACCAGAAATTCATCATTTTCTCTGCCATTCTAAGATCCTTATTGCTTGTTTTGCCACAAATTACTAAATAATAACTACATTATTTAATTAACTATGAAATTAATTATGTTAATTAATATTCTGACAAATTAGGCTGACATTTCACGTGCATGCTCGCACGTACACGTATAATTTACAGTTATGATTTATCAAATAAAAAAAGACAAATTATAATTATAATATGGTTTATATTTATTTTGGTTCTTGATTTTTGCCTCTCTCTTTTTTTTCTACTTTTTTTCCTTTCTTTTTTCTTCCCAAAACGTCCCTTTTAAACTTCAATGTTATGAGTTAAATTTCATAACACGTGGAATTTTACAAATTGATAAAAATCTCTAGGTACAATGTCTCGACATAGTGCCCAGACATTTTGCCCAAACACATTACCTACATACCTGAGAAGTGTCTACGCATCTAACAAGACATGTTTATGCAGTCTCCAGCACAGACCTGCATATTTGAGACCGAATACAAGTATCTAATTGGGAAATCATACGTGGCGTAACCCACAAGTGACACGTAATTGAGAAGCAACACATGATGTAATCCCGACTCAACACATGACATGATGATGTCATCAATCTCTTTTCCTATAAATAGGAGAAGAAATTTAACCATTAGGTAACTAATTCTACTTTAATTCACCCTAAAACACTAGTTCTGACTTAAACATCAAAGGGTATTAGGTCGGCACTACACGGTATTATGTTCCTTTCTTGTACAGGTACATACAGTGTTCGTCAACTACTCAGCACACTGCCTATGCATCACCTTCAGTGTAGCACCGACCTCCAACTCCTCATATCTTCTCAGTTCGTTGCTTTCGTGGAAACTCTCCATTTTTACGCAACAACAATTTTGTTGAAGTATCTTTCCCTTAACTCTATATCTATAGTCAACCTAAATATAACTCTATTAGTTAGGCATTTATTTTCTTCTTATAAGGTCGAGACTTCGAGTCTACCCTCCCTTAATTTGATGAAATATCTAAATTAAAAAAACTATTTATTTTCTTTAAATATGCTAAGATTTTTGGTTTGGCATATGTTTCCTTCCCATGAGGTCGAAGCTTCTAGTCTCTCCCTACCTTAATTTGATTTAATACCTAAAAAATGCAAAGGTTTAGCGAACACAATTGGATACTTGTATCCCCTATGAATTCGAGAATATACTAAATTTATCTTAAAACAACAACTTAAACTTTTAATTTTAATTTTAACACTAGTTTAATATGTTATCATATTCAAATTGATGTCCTATTATTTATTTCATCATTTATTATTTAGTCTCGTGTAGTATTGAGAATATTAAAAATATAAAATTTACTGTAACTCAATATTTTAATCTTTCGAGTCTAGTAGTATTATGAGGAAATCGATAAAATTATACAATAATTAATTTAAATTGTTAAAACTTCAATTAATTATTATTATCATTAAGATGAGATAAAAAAAAATTAACTCTTAAAGAAACAAGTTCTATTCGAACTAAAACTCTTAAGTTATATATAATATATAATAAAAATTATAAATGAGAAAATAGTTGGATTTTTTTTATTATATCGATCAATCACATCTCTAGCAAATCAGCATATGTATCAGGGTAAAACATATTTTATGATTAAAATATATTACTTCTCATTATTATAAATTATAAATTATAAATTATAAATAAAAATATGTAATAAAAATTATAAATTCATTATTTTATTTCAAATGTGATAACCAAAAACATATCTTATGATGAAAATCTATCACTTTTCAGCTCAAATATTTAGTCATAACTAATTATAGTTTTACTTGATTCAAGATTATTAGTAATTAACCTAAAATATTTTTCCTTTTTCCTTTAAAAAAAATAAAATTAATTGCCGTCTTTTTTTCATACTAGGTTTTTCACACGTGTCATGCACGTGGGGCACGTGGTTTGTCTTTCAAATTTTATAATACAAATGTCAATATTATTATGAAGTTATTTTCTTAACTAATGTTTTGAAAATTCAAATTTTATAATGAAATGGAAGAAATTAACGTAACTCATATTAAAAAATATCTTTAAGATGAAAAAAACTTAAATTTCATGATTTTATACCATCTTGTTACTCATGGATGATGGATACATGTAGATGACTAAAGATTAATAATGATTTTACATCATCTTGTTACTCATACCTAATATTCATTTCCTTTCCATAACTCTATCCTCAAACATCTAGTTTTTTTATTTTTTAAATTGGTGTGTTAGTTCATCTCTATTTACATGTATATATATAGTAAATTAAAAGTGAAAATTTCAATAAATTTTTAATTCAATTAGTGAGTTACAAAATTTTTCTACTACTCATTTATTTAGGGTGTTACAAGATGGTATGCTATATCCTTTGGTTTCGATCTTTTAAAAAATAATCACACTAACGTAATTATATATTTAAATTAGAGAGAGAATTTTTTTAGTGTGTGTTTTCCCCTGCTTGACCTAGTCTTAATATAATAAAAAAAAAAAGGAATTAGGAAGGGAAATGTTTATTAGAGAAAATAGTAGAAGAAAAGTTATTAAAAATTAATTTGATTGTTGGGTTTGATTTTAAATTTAATAAGTCTATGAAATGATTTATTTTATAAATATGACCAATAAATTATTACTAACTTAATTTTTTAGATAAGCTCGTAATAAAATATATTTGAAATATTTATTGAACGAACACAATTTTAGTTTATTGCATTTAATTAATTTAATAATAAGAAAGTATATTTAGAAAAATTTAGATAGTATAAAATTTGTTTATTGTATTTAATTAATTGGTAATACTATTCAATTATTAATAATAAGAAAGTATATTTAGAAAATTGTAGATAGTATAAAATTTGTTTATTGTATTGAATTAATTTAATAATAAGAAAGTATATTTAGAAAAATTTAGATAGTATAAAATTTGTTTATTGTATTTAATTAATTGGTATTGTATTTAATTAATTGGTAATAAAATGATTATTAATTTTGAATGATGACACTATAGAAATTTAAATGAATTATAAGGGTAAAAATAGAAATCAAAAGTTTTTCCTCTAAGCCACTTTTTAGATAGCATAGAGATATAATATTTGTTTTAGAATTTCGAATTATATAACGTATCTTAGCAATTATATAACATTCTTTTTATTATACAAATTATATAGACCTTCTAGAGAGAGAGAGAGAGAGAGAGAGAGAGAGAGAGAGAGAGAGAGAGAGAGAGAGAGAGAGAGAGAGAGAGAGAGAGAGAGAGAGAGAGAGAGAGAGAGAGAGAGAGAGAGAGAGAGAGAGAGAGAGAGAGAGAGAGAGAGAGAGAGAGAGAGAGATGCACAAGTGGTGTCGAGTGCATTGAGCCACTGGCCTTTAATTTTATGCCTTTTTTTTTTAAACTCTTACTGGCATTTAATATTAAGAAAAATAACAATAACACATTTTAATTAAAATATTGACGAGAAAATCTGAAGTTTTTTTTTTAAAGAGAAAATCAGGAGTTAGAACATTCATCATATAACTATAATAAAAATGTAAAATCATATGATAGTATTAATGACTAATATGTATAAACTAATCCGGACATAATCAGTCATAACATGTAGTTTCACTTTTAAAAGAGTGGTTCAATTACTACCTTAATATTATATAAAATAAAAATTAGAAGAACAATAATTTGTTTAAATCATAATATATACATTGTTTTTTTTACTAGAATCATAACATATACTTTACTTTTAAAGATGTAAGAAGTTAATTTTACCTTTTTTCTTTTGGTTTTTTTAGGATATATAGTCTTAAAGAGAAAACTTACTATGAGGCCAAAAACATCAAAATCATAAAAATATTCAAACAAAATTATTGTTGGAAAATTAAAAATAATTTGGGACGCAGATAATTTCTCGCTCTCTTTAAAAATAATTTACGGCATGACTTTTCTTGATCAAATATCGGTGTAACAAGTATTTTTTTTAACTTTTCCCCTTCAAAATACAACAACCCAACTGAAATATTAATATTAATAAAGATTTTGAGAAATATAACTACCCTAAACTGAATCATTTAAATAATTTGGTTAGATTTGGAGGATTTTTATTAAAATCTAACCTTAAAATTATCCCATTTTATTGTGTAAGTTTGCATGTGTTTTTTGCTAAACAGCTAATCTTAATGCTGTCTTATATGCTGCTTAAGCATATGAAATTGATAATCCCCAAATGAAAGGATATAATAATGATTTAAATTAATGGTTATTTTCAGAGCAAAGGTTGGCCTCTATAATGTGCCAGTAGAGTTTTAGTCTTTCAAAGACCTTTTGAAAAATTAAATTAAAATTAAATTGTGTGTCCAAAACATTAGCAGATTTTAATAATTTAATGTCGAGCTGTAAGGGGCATTGGATTTCACATGTGATTTTAAAGGAGGGAAATTCTGTCAATGAGTTGGAAATCCAACACAACAACATTTGTCAACATGTCTGTTGGGCTTGGGCCTAATTAGGACATATATATCACAGGTTGTCTTATTGGGCCTTTTCTTTTATTGGGCCCTTGACTGCTGGATCTAGCAATTGGGCACTTCGTGGGTCTCCTCTCTGATCCTTGAAGACATCTCCGTTTCTATGTAGCTATTGTTTGTTTTTGTTTCTGTGTTCCTGGTTTATGTCTTTAAAAATGAAAAACTTAATTGATTATGGTGTTAATTAAATAAAATATAATAGTCCCATAATGACTCTTTAATTAAGAGACTAAGAAAACTAAGTCAAAGTATTACATTCTTAAAATATATTATGGCATCGTGCTCCTTCGAGTTTATTCCTTGGGGATATTATAACTTTTCAATATCAAATATTGTATAATAACAAGGCTGAACGTAGACCATGATATCCCGTCCCACCTCATTTAAGGGTGTAATCAGGGTCGTAGTTGTTAGGGAATGATAAGTTCGCGAGGCTTAAAATTCACACAAGAGTGATAGCGGAATAATAAACAATAATAAAATGGAAAGAAAACAACACCAAAATTTATACTGGTTCACCCCAATGTTGGGCTACGTCAAGTTGTTCTGCTGCAGATTTCACTATGATGAATCAGGAGTTACAAGAGAATTATCCAATACACTCAATGATGTATTATACGTTGAAAAGCCCTCAAGAAAGTAAACCCTTTGTTTTACAATATTTCTCACCAACTCACAAGCCTCTCAATTTTCTCACAATCCGAAGAAGCAGAAAACACCGTCAATATATATGACTATAGGGATGGCAACGGGGCGGGGCGGGGTCGGGGATGCCATTCCCATCCCCTAACCCGCGGGGATTTTAAATCCCCATACCCTACCCTATCCCCTCATCAAAGAATCGGGGCGGGTTCGGGGATTCCCCGTTAGGGGATCGGGTTCCCCGCGGGGGAAATTCTATTTTTTATATTTTAATTCTTATTTAAAAAGAAATATAAAAAAGAATATATATTTATAATATACATTTTTAAGATAAAAGGAAAACATCATATTAAACATTTTATAATTTATAAGTTAATATAACCATATTTTATATATTTTTTCTAATAAATAAAGATAAAAGTAAATAAAATATATAAGATGTTGTTAAAATATCGGGTTCGGGGTCGGGGTCGGGCGGGGAATGTTTTCCCATCCCCTAACCCTAAAATAAAATTGGGAAAAATTTCCCCCCTAACCCTAACCCTAACCCTATAAAGCGGGGATTCCCGCCCCTATAGGGTCGGGGCCCCTAACCCGCGGGGAATTTTGCCATCCCTATATGACTATCAACTAAAGCTCTTAACCCTCGATATTAGAGTTTTTCCACCGCCTTACAAAATAAGTCACGACCAATTCAATTTCGAATTTAAAACTTGCTGACCTAACCTTTTTAATTGGACATCACGCTTCACGGAGCACAAAAGGCAAGACAATTATTTTCAAATAATAATCACCAAAAAACAAATGGCTATACATAGGCCATTAAGAGACAATGGGTCTTCGGCCTTGTTTTATAAATAATATAGTTTTATATTGCTTTGTCTTCACTAACGTAACAATCTCCCACTTGAAGACAACAACAAACATCATGTCTTCACTGCAGCGGTAGCGACTTCTCTCTACTAGTTTCTAAGAAGTCCAACTGAATTTGCACACAACTTCAGTTTATCTGTTGTTGTTGGGATTGAGGCCTCTAAAAGAGTTCTCAAACGGAAGTCCCAACGGATCTTTCCTTGCAGTATAATAAATTCAAAATTCTAAATGCATAAAAGAAAAACTAACCCTTGTCGAGAAGTGTCTGACTCTTCCTCGTTCTTCGATGGTTACGATCCAGGGACCACCAAAAAGATCTTCCTCACTAAGCACAAAAGAGAATCGGTGCGTGGGCACTATCTCCTTTGGAAAAAGGAAAAATTGAGAAGAAGAATTTTCTTCCCAATCACCCTATGGACGGCGCAAGAGAGAGGGAGGAGAGGAAATTCCTGAGCCTTTACTTTAACTCTCTTGGTTGTGTGTTTTGGGGTCACCCCAAAGGTCCTATTTATAGGAAAACCAAGGCATCAGAAAATCTTCTGAATATATTTTTAATTAATAAATAATTAATTAAGATATTCAAAAATATATTTGAATAATAAAGATATTATATTTTATTCCATAATAAAACATTCCATATCTTTTATTTAAATTAATCAATATTAATTTAAATATATTATTCCATATCTTCCATTTAAATTAATCATATTAATTTAAATAAGATATTCCATATCTTTCATTTTAAATTAATCATATTAATTTAAAATAAGATATTCATATATTTTAAATAAATAAAAATGCAAACTTTTTGGTCAACCCTTTGGCCAAGGGGGGGCGTGTGACCCCACCTTGGGCCACACGCCCCTATCATCATCCAATGACAATATTGGACATTTTATTTTCCTCTTTATTTAATGGAACAATTCCGTTAAATAATTAAATAAATAAAACTCCTTTTGTTTATTCCAATAAATAAAACTCCTTTTATTTATTTCCTCATTTAATTTGATAATTTCAAATTAAATATTTAAATAGACTCTTCTATTTAAATCCCCACTAATTTTGGACAACACAAAATTAATTTAATTAAATAAACTCCTTTATTTAATCTCTTATAATTAAATAGACTCTTATATTTAATAATTAAATAGACTCCTCTATTTAATTCCACCATTAATTAAATAATTAAATAGACTCCTCTATTTAATTTCCTTTAATTAATTGAATAGACTCCTCTATTCATTTCCAATTTTCCAAAGAGAAATTAATCATATTAATTTATGTTCTCGATTACATGCGTTAGCTCGGAGGACTTAATGGACCTATAGGACTAAGCTCCAATGATCCAGATTACCTTTGATTAAAACTCCTTTTAATCAATTAATTCTCATTCATTAACTCCTAGATAACTCCACTAAATATCTAGAGTTGCACTCTTAGTACTATAGACATAGTTATGTTCATTGGCTATAATCATTAACTACACTTTGATCCTTCACAAGTTAGTTCGTATCCATGGCTAGGTATTTACACCGTATTAACCTCCATGATACATCTTGTTCCTTAAGCCCAACTGATTCTCCAATGAACAACGTTACATAATCTTCATTATGCGTCTTTAACCTTTTCCTTGATCAGAGGAATATGGGGCCCCGCTGTTCAAGACCGAATCAGTCCATAAGGGAACTACTTATCTATTTTCCTATATGGAAAAGAGTGAATTCCAATTCTTGTGTAATTACGTTCCCAGCTATAAGCAAGATGCAATCCCCAAAGTGGGAGGCATATTGAGCGAACTATACGAGTCACTCTCACCTATGCAAATCAAAGGCTTGTCTCTTGCGAACAGGAGTTCGTAATCCACTCAGGATTAAGATCAATTGTACATGATCAACCGGTTGATAAACGAAGTGTCTTTCTGTAACGGCTTTCCCAGAAGACAGTAAATTTATCTTAGTCCAGTCTACTACAATTTCTATTGCAGCAACATCCCCACTCACATGTCTCTACATGAGCGATCCAGATGAGATCACTTGTGCCAATTCACAAGTGGGCCATGTTAGTGGTGTTACCAGAAATAAGGCACCCAACCTTTATTCATGTACCACAGACTATTTGAGTTACACTTAAGTGAATCTTCTCGTATCATATGCTCACTTTAAGTTATCATACGTAACTCTGGATCTTATGATGGATTACATTTATTAAACTAATAATAAATGACAATGTAAATATTACTAATTAATAATTCCTTTATTTATTTATAGTTTAATTGGATTACATAAGATTTAGGGCAGAAACCCCAGCAGTTGTAACTGTCTTGGTAAACATATATGCGGGTTTTTGACTACCAGGAATCTTTTCTAGTACCAACACATCATCTTCTAACACTAATCTGATAAACTGATATCTCACTTGTATATGTTTCGTTCTGGCATGAAAGACTGGATTTTTTGCCAGATGAATAACACTCTGACTATCACATTGTAATGTCTCTTTTCCCTGTTTTTGGCCAAGTTCCTCTAAAAAAAGAACTGAAGTCATATCATCTCTTTACTGGCTTTTGTAACCGCAACATACTCAGCCTCTATCGTCGAAAGGGCCACTATCTTCTGCAATTTAGAGACCCAACTAATAGTTTTACTACCCAAAGTATACACATACCCAAGAGTACTTTTCTGCCATCAATATCACCTTCCATATCTGCATCCACATAACCTTACAATTTAAAAGCTGACCTTTTAAAATGCAACGCATAATCAATTGTTCCCCTCAAATTACTAAATATCCACTTAACAGCTTCCCAATGATGTTTCCCTAGATTACTTATATATTTGCTCACAACTCCCACTGCATGTGAAATGCCCAATCTGGTGCAAACCATAACATACATAAGACTGCCTATAGCTAAAGCATAAGACACTATCCATGTGATCTTTCTCCTGCTCAGAAGTGGGTGAATACTTTTTAGATAATTTAAAATGAGAAGTTAAAGGAGTAATCGCTGGTTTTGCATGGAGAATGCATAAGACAAGCTAAACTTGTTCACATGGAGAATGCAAGTTTAAGTCAATATACCATCTGATTTCTCAATCCTCATCTCGAGGATCTGTTTAGCAGCACCTAAATCCTTCATAGCAAACTCTTTTGATAAATCACGTTTGGGTTTATCAATCTCCTGTTTGCTAGCCCCTGCAATCAATATGTCATCGACATACAGAAACAGTATAATATAAGAATACCCTTATGTCTGATGTAGCAACAATGATCTGCCTGACATCTCTGGAAACCGTTGATACTCATAAAACTGTCAAACTTTATATACCACTGTCTAGGAGCCTATTTGAGACCATACAAGCTCTTCTAAAGTTTGCACACCATTTTCTCCTCTCCATGTATTGCAAATCCCTGTGGTTAAACCATGTAAATCTCTTCCTCTAAATCACCATGGAGGAAGGCCGTTTTCACATCTAATTGTTCGAAGAACAAATTCTCTTTTGCCACTATCGATAATACAGTCTTAATAGTAGTCAATTTAACAACCGGAGAAAATATTTCATTAAAGTCAATACCTTCTTTTTGTTGAAAGCATTTGACTACAAGCCTTGCTTTATATCGTTTGCTTCCATCGAGTTCCTACTTTATTCTATAAACCCATTTATTATGCAAAGCTTTCTTACCCCTAGGTAACTCAGCAAGCTGCCATATCTCATTTGTCATCAATGAATCCATCTCATCAATCATGGCATGCTCCCATTTGACAAAGTCTTCCATGTGAATCGCCTCATTATAACACTCAGGCTCACCTCGGTCAGTTAATAAAATATAGTCAAGTGAAGGAGAATACGTATGTGGTGGTCTAATAGTTCTGTTAGATCTCCTAGCAGTTGTAGGGGGAGTTATTGGAACTGATTATGTCTCAATAACTTTTGTCTCTGGAACAATACCGTTTTGAACTTCAACCTCAGCACTTTGTCTCAATCTTAGGAAGATCCTCTATCTGAATAACCTTAGTAGACTTTTCATCTTTCTGTGATCCTCCTAACTCAATTTTTGCCCTGTTCTTGTAAAGAACATGTTCATTGAAGATCACATCTTTGCTTCTGATGATTTTCTTGTTCTGGTCATTTCATAACCTATAACCAATCTCAGCACCGCCATATCTAATAAAATAACATTTAGTGGATTTTGCATCTAACTTGCTCCTGTCAGCAACATTAACATGTACATAAGACACACAACCAAAAACCTTTAGATAGGAAAGGTTTACCTCCTTGTCGCTCCAGACTTCCTCAGACAATTTGAGTCTAGTGGTGTGGAAGGATTCCTATTGATTAAATAGACCGCTGTATTGACTGCTTCTGACCAAAATATCTCAGACAACCTAGAGTGTAATCTCATACTTCTAACACTCTAACACAACGTTCTATTCATCGTTTCTGCCACACCATTCTGTTGGGATGTCTCTGAAAGAGTCTTGATCATCACAATATCATTTGCTGAACAATGCTGTTTAAACTCGCTACTAGTGTATTCTCCACCATTATCTGACCTCAAACTCTTCACTTTTAAACATCTCTCATTCTCAACCATAGCTCTCCAAGTTTTGAAAGCACTAAACACATTAGATTTATGTTTGAGAAAATAGACGCACACCTTTCTACTTGAGTCGTCAATGAAAGTCACATAGTAATTGGAACGTCCTAGAAAAGTGACTGGAGTGGGCCCTTATACATCAGTATGAACCAATTCTAACTTGATTTTCTTTGGCTCTACTCCCACTTGTGAAAGACTAACCTTTTTCTGTTTCCCGAAAACACAGCTCTCACAAAGCTCGTGCTCAATTGATTTGAGCCCTTCTAACTTCCCTGAAAAGTGAAGAATTTTCATATGATTCTCGCTCATATGTCCCAACTTGTTATGCCACAATTTAGATATATGTCTGTAGAATCTGTCACTGCAATTAGATCTCTACTACTGAAGCTATAATATAAACTCCCGTCCAAGCTTCCTCGAGCAAATATCATGGCACCTTTAGTAACTTTCCATAATCTATTACCGAAGGATATTGTATATCCTGCATTATCTAACTGACCAACTTAAATCAAATTCTTTGTTAATTTAGATACGTGTCTTACCTTGGAAATCTTCCAAACTGAGCCGTTCGCTGTCTTTAAACTGACATCATCTATACCAACAATATCTAAGGGTACTCCATTAGCGAGATGCACATTTCCATGATTTCCTGCAACATAATTTTCCAGAATATTCCTATGTGAAGTAGTGTGGAAAGATGCACCTAAATCAATAACTCAATAATCATGAAAATCAACAACTGAGAATTGTAAAGCATAATGTACCTCCTCAGTCACTACATTAGCTGCACCATCATCTTTGTTTTCATTCTTCTTAGGAGCCCTGCAGTTCTTTTTTAGATGCCTCACTTTATCACAATTCCAACGCTCAACTTTACTGTTTCTGGACTAGCTTCTGTGATTCCTTGAGTTCCCCGATTCCCGTTACCTCTATCATTCCTGTTATTGTTTCTGCCTCTTTCTTCATTCAATGTTGAAATAGAACTAGAAGTAGTACCTTTATGTTTCCTGCGAACTTCTTCGATTAGTTCCAAATTCTTAATTTCAGAAAAAGTCAACGCACGATCACCAAGTGAGTTAAAAATAGTTGTCTTCATTGTATCCTAGCTATCAAGCAAAGATTCAAGCAAAAACACTACATAATTTCCATCAGCAAATTTAATATTGATGGAGGTTAACTGATCTATCATAATACTCAACTCATTAATTTGTGAACCAATAGTTTGATGTTCTGCAATTTGCAAATTAAATAATTTGGTAAGTAGATATACTTTATTATTCGCAGAAGGCTTTTCATACGTGTCAGATAGGGCTTTCATTATGCCCATAATAGTCGTCTTCTTTGATACTGAATAAGCCAAGCTCTTCTCCAAAGTCAAACGGATGACGTCAACTGCCCGCCTATCCAACCTGTTGCATTTACCATTGTAGACACCCATTTTTGTCCGACACTATTCAAAAGTTAACTATTTCGTTTCAATAAAAAAAAAATTTGGTTTGGTTCGTTTTTGTTCCAATAATAAAAAAAAACATTTAGTTTTAAAATAAGGCTTAAAAATGATTTTTGAAATAATTCAATTTTTGAAATTTGGCATAAATTTGGTGAAAATATTAGGAGATTTGATTTGGTGTGATTAAAAACCAATTTTTGAAGAAAAGAATGACCACTAATTTTTAGCACAAATTTGAGAAAAATGATTTGATTGACTGATTTAATTTGATATTAAAATTGGAATGAATGATCACTAATTTTGGGTTAATTGGAGTAAATTTGGGTAAGGATTAATTTCATAATATATTTTAACCATATTTTCTCTCCTACTTTGGCTATAAATAACACTCATTCTTAACATATGGGGTCACGGATGGCAAAAGCCCAAAAATCATTTTCTTTTACAAAATTTCCGGTCATTTTATTATTCATTTATCATCTTCATCTAATTCCCTCTCTTGCACTCACTCTAACCCTAACCGCCTTTTTCTTTCATACACGTAGCCGCCTACTTTTCTTCAAAACACCAAAATCCATAAAAGTTTAGCCTTTCACTTGACTTCCCACCAACTTTTAATCCCAATAATAACATTATTTTGTTATTATTTTTTTATCTCACCACCAATCGAAGTCAGAAGCCATATTAACTTCTCTAGTTTTGGGTTTTGGTAAAGTGATAAACATAAGAACTTCTCATTCTTTGCAAAAATTTCATGTAAGTTCATATATACAAATTATTCTTTATTTTATAATTGCAATCTCATTTATTTATTGTCATTTGTTCCAGGTTTAATATTTTGCAATTTATTTTAATTATTTGTATTCTTATTTCTTTTTCATGAATTTACATATCAAATAGTAAAAGAAATGAAGTTGTACAGTTTAAATGTTATTAAAAAATATATATTTGAAACGTCATTTTTTATAATAAATAAAATCTCTAATTTTTTTTACTAATTCTTTATTTTATTTTTATAAAACATGATGTCAGATGACTCCTTTATCACGATACTAGTAAAAAAATAAATTATTAAAATTAAAAATTAAGCTATTTATAAATAAAACATTGGTATTACTTAAAAAAACTATTTTATCAATAAGGACTAAATAATATGCTTGTGGATCTCGATAAGAGCGTGGAAATCATCACGTTTGTGAAGACTGCGTAATGCGCTTATTGGGGTTCTCATATAAGTCTATGAAAACCCTAAGAAATATAGGATATATTATTTTTTAAAATAAATAACATTACGTATATTATTTCAAAAATAAAAGAAAAGTATTTTAAATGTATTTCAAAAATAAAAAGAAAGTATTTTAAATAAAAATTAAAACGTTTTAAAATATAAATACATTTCCTATGATGGGATTTTGGGACGTAAAAATTCCCAATTTCTCTAGGTGAGGAATTTTTTTATTCCAATATTGTTCAATTAATGGTCGTAACCCCGCCCATTTGTAATCTCAATTCTTACTTTATTCTTAAAGTTGAGAAATGATTAAATGAGATATTTGTTTTCATAAATTAAAATTAATATTTTTAAAATTATTTAAATAAGGATCATTACTAATTAGGATAATATAAAATAAAATGTGGTAACCGTTTTTAACGGGTGTTGTAGGGTGCTAATACCTTCCCTACACACAAATGACTCCCGAACCTAATCTGGTTTTCGTAAACCGTTTTTTATTTTAAATCAATTTGGTGATCAATCACACCCTAATATGATTGATGACGACTTCTCACTTTATTTTTACATAAGAGACCTAATACATAGGATGTCAGCCGCTCCGCGTCGCAACGACGTTGTGACAACCATCATTCATCTCAGCAGGTTTTGGTCCCAATGGTAATTCTAGGGATTTGTTGTACAAATAATCCTCAAGATAAAATCATTGCCGTCAAATTTTGCAATTCCCAAATTCGAATTCTCTTCCTAATTAGACATCATTCTTCAACAATAACAAGAACTCTGATACCAGTTGTTAGGGAATGATAGGTTCGCACAGCCGAGAATTTATGCCTCGTTGGGGTTTGATCCCATCAGGGCCTGACCCTGACCCCCACTACTACTTATTAATTTTTTTTCAGTTTTCCTTTTATTTATTTATTTCTTTTCTTTTTTCAAAACTTATTTACACCTCATTTACAATCCAACCCTGCCTCATCCCTTAACCCTAACCTTGAACTCGACAATTAAATAGGGTGGAGTCGGGGTAGATTTTAAATGAGGCGGGGTCGGGTGCCATTTTTTTTCCTTAAACGGAGTCGAGATAAAAATGGGATATCCCGACCCCACCCCACGCCATGTTCACCCCTAATAACAAGTGGTTGTCTTATGAGATTTTATTGAATTATGTGTAAATTGATCAGAAAAATCTCAAAATCTCACAAGACATTGATTCAATTTATGCATACTTGAAATTTATATAGATATTGATCAAAGGTTATCATAACATTTGATAAAAAGTGGTTGAAAGGGCCCCCCCTTTTCTTGTAGATTTAACTACTCAAGTATGTCTTAGTGAGTTTTCATGAGAGTAAAGATATTGTTTTGAAATTTATTTCAGGTTATTTCAACAAAATATTTTTAACTTTGGTAAGTGATAAGGTTAAAAAAACTTAAATGAAACTATTAAAACTACTATAATCAAATTGATAAATTATAGAAAAATTATCTTAAATAGCATATTTTTGTCTACTAATTACTTAAATATCAAAACTTTTTAAAAATTACTCAAATAGCATAATTGAACTACTATTTTATTTTTTTAATTATTATTTTTAATGATTTTTTTAGTTCAATAAACTATTTTCAATAATTTATTGAAATATTTTTTTTATTTTTCAATGAATTTATTTATTCTCTTACGACCTATTTTAGTTCAATAAATTATAATATTTGAGTAATTTTAAAAAAGTTCTAACATTTTAGTAAATAGTATGTAAAAATATGTTATTTCAATAGTTGTCCCATTATAAATACTATATAAAAATGAGATTTTTAAAAGTATAGATTAAATTAATACAAGTGACAAGTATATGGACTAAACATATAATTAAACCAAAATTTAAATACTATTTTGAAATAAACTTTTTAAGGGTGTTTGGTAGAAGGTGGGTGGATCGAGCTTTATTAGTTTAACTTTTATTTGTTAAGTGAGTTTAAAACTCTAAATTTAGTTTTCTTAACCTATGACCTTTAAATAGTAAATGTGTGATTTTATTAAATAATCATAAAAAGCTTAAATAACACAAAATCTAAATTTAAACTCACCTAACAAAAACCACACACTCGTATTTCTAAAATTCACTTCCATATATATTATACAAACTCAAACTTCACACCTCTCGGTTATAAGAACATGTTATTTCCATTTAAAATAGTGAAAGAAATATCATTAGGAGAGAAGGCAACAAAACGAGAAAGAAATTAAAAACAGTGGTTGATTGAGATGGAAGAAGAAGAAGAATACATGAATCAATCACATCAAAATGAATGGATTGAGTGTTATTTCCAACCATTTTGTGTTATAATTATAATTAATTAACATGAGGCCTTAAAATTGAACAATACCATACCATAAACTTCTTCTTATGCAAGTTGTGCATCTTTGTCTTTCACTTCGTGTCTCTTTCCACAGTACCACACGGTTTCTTTAACCTCTCTTTTCTCTCTCTAATTAATCAAAGAAGTGAAAATAATAATAAGCTAAATTTATTTTTCGTCTTCATGTATTTGTGTCGTAAATATTTTAAAAATTTCAATTTAATCTCTAATCTTTCAATATGTTTCTATTTAGTCTTGAATGTTTCAAAACTTTCAATTTAGTTCTTAATGTTTTTCTTAACCATTAACACCCTTTGAAATTTAACTGAAATTTTATGCGAAATTGTTTTACTAAATTAAGTCAATACATTGGAAATATATAGTTTTTTTTTCAAATACACATCACTTTCTCGTCAAAAGCTTCATATATATGGTTTTAACGTCAACGATGAATGGTGATGTATGTTTTTAGAACATTAATTTTAAATCTGATATAAATTGAAAAAGCTTCAAATTATATTAGCCATCAAATACTCGCAATGTGCTCAACTTTTTGAAAAATTAATTATGGTAAAATATTATTTTAGTCACCCAGGTTTCATATTCGTCCCTAATTTTTAAATATTATATTTTTCGTCCATGAACTTTAAGATTCCTTTTGTTTTAGTCATTCCGTCTGTGTTTTTTTTTTTATCTGGGACACTAATGGAGGGCTTATGCGGCATGTAATTGGTGATGTGGTATTAGAGAAATATGCGGTGATGTTAAATGACATAAACAAATGAATATACAATTAAGTTAATCTCATTATTTTCTCCTTAATTGCATACTTTTTCAACTCTCAAAACCAAGTGGTTTTATTAGGTGGGCTAGGCAACTAGTCATAGGGACAATAAGGAGCAATTTTTTTTAGATATTAAATGAAATCGGGAGAGGGGAGACTCAAACCTTCAAATTTATGAGAAGAGAACAGGTGTTTAACTAATTGAGATATGCTCATGTTAGCATGGGCAACTTCTTTTTAATAGGGATAAATAGACTAAGTTTTGAAAATAATTAGATATTATATGTGTTTTCCAAATATTTAGAAAAGTAAACATAAAAAATTCTTTATTAAACATGTGTTTGGCCACCTGTTTCAAACATTTATTAAAGAAAGATGTATTCATGACTTTTATTTAATTAATCAAACTAGCCAAAGACGTTTTTCTTGAATCGATGCCCTTTTTTTCTTCTTTATTAAAATTTTGTTTCCAGAGTTTTTTTTAGGGTTTTTTTTTTAACATCGTGTTAATAATTTAATGAAAGGAGGGACCCTAATCTAAATGTGTATTTTTTAATGACTGATTTGAATGTTTTTTTTTTAAAATCTAGATCTACTCGAATAAATTGAAAAAATATTTTTACTATAAATGAAACCTGATAAAATAAATAATAATTATCTAAGAGACAAAAAAAAAAAAAAGTAATTCACCCCTTACTATAAACTTTACCACCTCATTGTATTTCTTACTAAAAATATGTTTCAAAATCAAAACTAACAAATTCTACTGATCTTTTATTATAAATTACTTTTCATTTACTAAAAATTAATCAAACCCTTGTATTCTACTATAGTAATTCAAGTCACTAGAAGTCGACATGTCGATTAATTGAAATGCATATTCGTTAATCCGAACCCCAGAAAAAAAAAAATCAATTTTTTTTTTTTGCAATTAAATATAGAAAGTGGAGACTTTTAAATTTGATCAATAGATTAAATACTTACACAAGTCAATTATTGTAAATTAAAGAAGGTACAGCCTGTTCCAAAAGACTTTTATTAGGAAAGCAAAATTCTTCTGATCCATTTAAATTCCACATCATTTTTTTTTTTTTCAAAATTAACAACTGACAACTCTGTCAACACCTTTTCTTTGAACCGTCAGGTCGTTTTTCTTTTGAGTTTTCTTAAGAAAATCTCATAATGACCGTAAAATAAGCCATCCCCAACTGAGCCAATTCCATTTTCCATATTTCAAAATTCCAACTTCTAATCATATCCTCATTTTTTCTTGGTCAAGAAAAATAAAATATTATCATGGATAATTGGAGTATTTGTTTGTTTGGATATGTTCTCAAAATAAAGATATAGTACTTGAAATATGTGGGATGGCTATTTTTATTTTTTTCCCTAATGATTTTAAATACATAAATAGTAAACTATTACAAAATCATATAATTAAAAATTTGCACCATATAGAACATGTTTCTATTTGTTTCAAGATACTAATAAATTTGATCTTATATTTTATTATAGGGTGCAAATTTGATCTCTATATTTTTAAAAAGTATCAATTCGGTCATGGTACTTTATCACTTATTTCAATTTACTTCTCATACTTTAGAATTTCTATTTAATTCTTTTTTATATTTTAGTTTAATATACCAATAGTTCTTGTTATTGAAGATCGATGTTGATAAGGATTCAATGTTAATAGAAAATCAATAAGTCATATATAATTTTATGAGTTGTAAAAATAAAGATGTAATGATGAAATTCTAAATATAGACTTGAAAACGTATAAGAACTTAAACTAATATCAACATTTAAAGAGAAAAACTTAAAACGTTTAAAAATAGGCTAAAATACAAATAACACCCATGTAGTTTATGTCAAATGTAAATACACCCCCTATAGTTTAAAAATGAGAAATTATACTTATAGTTCCAAAATTATGCAAAATTAAAGGAATAAAAAACGTCACTTTCAAAAGTCTAGGGACAAAAATGAAACTCGAGTGAAAGTGTAGAGACTAAAATGATATTTTACCTATTATTTAAACTAAAACAAGAATCTAAATTTCAAAACTTGTTATACACTGTTTTTGTTGTAGCGTAAAAATGAAGAGCTTCCACGTAAGCAACGAACTGAGAAGTTAGGATGAGTTGGAGGTCGTGCGCTACACTAGAGGTGCTGCATAGGCGGTGTGCTGAGTAGTTGACGAGCACTCTATGTACCTGCACAGGAAAAGAACAGAGCACTGGTGTGGGCCGGCCTAACACCCTCCGATGCTTAAGTTAGAGCTAGTGTGCCAGGCAGAATTAGAGTAGAATTCGTTACCTAATTGGTTTATAGGAAAAGAAGTTGATGACATCATCGTGCCACGTGTCGAGTTGGGATTGGGCCATGTGTTGCTTCGCAACAACGTGTCGCATGTTGGTTATGCCATATGTCACCTTTATTAGATACCTTGAATAATGCAGCTTCAAGCATTTAGGTCTGCTAAAGATTGCGTAGGCATTTAGACAATGTGCATAAACAATGTGCGTGAACAATGTATTTGGATAATGTGCTTAGGCAATGTGCATAGAGAACTTTGTCAAGTTGTAAAATTTCACATGTTATCAAATTTCACTCACAACGGTTTTATCAGATCAAATTTTGTTTCTTTGAGTAAGGGCCCGTTTGGGATGATTTTTAAAAATGTTTATAAATGTTTTTTTAAGTGATTATAAAAAATTCTACTTTTATTCAAAAACACTTTTAAAAATTATTCTAAATTGGAACTATATAATTTTCATATCTTTGATGCATCAAGTGAAGACTTTTTCAACTCTCCACGCCAAGTGGTTTTGTTAGGTGGCTAGGCAACTAGTCATAGGATAATTAGGGTCCGTTTGATAACATTCTCAATTTCTGTTTCTTGTTTCTCATTTTTTTAGAAACACTTTCTAAAATTGTGTAGAAATTTTAGAAACAACAAATTCTATTTCCTTATCTCTTTCTTGTTTCCAAAGATTTTCAACACGTTGATAAATTACGTTGTCTGTTTTGACTTATAAAATATATTAATATAATATTTTTAAATATGCCATTTAAAATTGTAATATTTTAAAAAATATTTTTTTTAAATAAGAAACAAAAACAAGAAATAGTTATCAAACACATTTTTGTTTCTTTTTTCTTCTAGAAATAAGGAATAAGAAACAATTACCAAACATGTTTAAGTTTCTCTTTTTAAAAAAACAGGAACAAGAAACCATAAATATAAATAAGAAACAAGAAATGGAAACGAGGAAGGTTACCAAACGGGCCCTAAATGAGCAACTTTTACATGAGCAACTTTTTTTTAATGGGGATAAATAGACTAACTTTGAAAATAATTATATATTAGATGTGTTTTCCAAATATTTAGAAAAGTAAACTAAGAAATTATTTATTAAACATGTGCTTGGCCACCTGTTTCAAACATTTATTAAAGAAAGATGTACTCATCATGACTTTTGTTTAATTAATCAAACTAGCCCAAAGACGTTTCTCTGGAATCGATTCTCTTTTCTTCTTCTTTATTAACATTTTGTTCTAGCGTTTTTTTAGGGTTTTTTTAACATCATGTTAATAATTATATGAAAGGAGGGGTTAGACCCTAATCTAAATGTGTATTTTTTTAGTGACTGATTTAATGTTTTTAAAAGAGATTAGATCAACTCGAACAAAATAAAAATCATTTTACTACAAATGAAACCCAATAAGATAAATAATAAGTATCTAAGACATAACACAAAAAATTAGGAATAAGATAATTCACCCCTTATATTATACTTTACCACGTTATTAAAATCATCGTATTTCTTATTAAAATACCTTCAAAACTAGCGAATTCTATTAATTTTTAATATAAATTACCTTAGTTTACTAAAAATTAATCAAACTCTTATATTCTACTATAGTAATTCAAGTTAATCGAAAAAAAAAAGTGCAATTAAATATTGAAAGGGGAGACTATTAAATTTGATGAGTAGAGTCAATACTTACACAAGTCAATTTTGGTAAATTAAAGAAGGTAAAGTCTCTCTGGTCCAAAAGACTTTTATCAGGGCAGCAAAATTCTTCTGATCCATTTAAATTCCCACCGATTTTTTTTTCAAAATTAACAACTGACAACTCTTTCAACACCTTTTCTTTGAACCGTCAGGTCGTTTTCCTTAATAAAATCTCAAAAATGACCGGGCAATAAGCCATCCCCAATTGAGCCAATTCCAACTTTTAAATATATCCACATTTTTTTCTTGGTCGAGAAAAATAAAATATTATCATGGATAATTAGACTCTTTGATTGTTTGGATATGTACTCAAAATAAAGATATAGTATTTAAAATATGTCGAATGGCTATTTTTATTAATTTTTTTTAGTGAAGTTTTTTTTTTTTTTTAACATAAAATTATGACTAATGATTTTAAAATATATAATTATTAAAAATTTGTGCCATATAGGAACATGTTTCTAATATTTACAAATATTAATTATATTCTATCATAGGTGAAAATTTGATCTCAATAATTCGGTCACAATATAATTTTACTAGCTATTTGTAAAAATAAAGATATATTGGGGTTAAGAATGTAAATACCGTATAAATAATAAATACTCCGACTATTCTTAATTTTATTGTAAATTCCATACTGTGTATGCAATTTCATCAAAAAAAGTTGAAATCGCATAATTTTAAACCAGAGCAAAGAATATCACCCAGGGACATCCCCCCCCCCTTTAATTTTCATATTATATTTTTATAATCAATAATTAATCAATTAAAAAAAATCAATATGAATTCTCTATTTTTTTTTTAATTTTATATTTTTAAAAGGTTAAAATATTTTCACTCGAAGTTTTATGATTTTTTTTTGAATTTATATTAAGTCTTTTTTTTTCCTTTGGTTATTTATCAGATAATTTTTTTCTTTATTTTATAATTATATTTAATTCAATAATTAAATATATTTTAATTTTCTTCATTATTGTGTGATCAATAAAAATTTAAAAAAAAATACAAATCATTCTAAATAAATAAATAATTCATATAAAGATTATTTAATTATATTTTTATTAAAAAGATTAAAATAAATGTATAATTAATATATAATAGTTTAAGACTAAAAACTAAAGTGAGTAAACTAATAATCTGATTTAAATATTATTTTTAAATGGTATTTTATTATTACTTAGTTTCATATTTTAAAATAAAACTCAAAATCAACTACTAGTTATATATATTTTTTAAGGGAACTACTAGTTATATCCATATATTGTTTTATATTTACTTTTATAATTTGTTATGTATAACGATATTTTGTATAAATCGAAAGTGAATAAAATTGATACAATTAAAGATTTATTAACTTTTTAAAATGTGTAATTCAATATTTTTTTCAGTATACAAAATTATTCACATTAAAAAAAACTCTCATTCTAAGCATAAAAATATTAATATTTGAATTGATTAAATTGTATACAATATCACTCATATTGTGCCCCTCCCTAGAGTCGAGTTCTAGATCTGTCACTAATTACCCCAATTCAAATATGAAATATATGTTTTAATATTCATGATCATCCATTTTTAACTCACCCCAATTCAATGAAATAAAAAATTACAATTGAAATCTAAAATAAAGTTGATCACATTTGAAATAATAAATTATAATTGAAGTCTAAAACATAGTTTTGAACAAATAAAAATATATAAAGTAAATAAATACATCATCGATGCCTTCCTGTCCCATACGGAGGTGGTCTCCTATTATGAGGAGGGCGAACACATCCTATTAGGGTTTTATATGAATAATTTGTAATATGGGAAGGTCCCGCACCATCGATAACCACTACAAGATGGGCATTCATGCGTGGTATTAACGACATGCATGGCGACGCGTGGCTCGCGTCACCAAAGACTATTTGAGACGCAAAGCTATAATATTAGTGACGCGACCGCGCGTGGCTAGTACCAAAGTTTTTTGTAGTGAACCTTAGATGGTCTTGTATCATCCATAACATGCAGAGAAGAGAGAAACGGTGGGGACCAAGGGGTTTTCTTGTTTAAGTCTCTGACTTGAAATTGCATACACTATACGCGATTTCAGGGTTTTTTTTTGTCACTGACTTGAAATCGCATACACTATATGCGATTTCAAGTCTCATCAATCTGAAATCGCATATCGTGTATGCAATTTTAGATTTTTTTAGAATAATTTAAAGATTACAATATTTTTTGAAATATTATTAAAATATACAATATTAAAAAAAGCTATATTGACTAAATTATTGATATTTAATAGATTTTTTCACAATATTGATATATAGAAAACCAATAGTGGTAATTATACATAAGATTTAACTAAAATAAATGGACTAAATATAAACTTGAAAAGGTATAAGAACTTACACTAATATCAAAATATAGAGAGAGAAAAAACTTAAAAACATTTAAAAATATAGTGACTAAATAAATACAAGTGATAAAATATATAAACTAATTATAAAAATTAATCAATATTATTCAAGAGAAATAAGCTGAAAAATAAGGAGAGGGCAAAGGATAACATTTAAAAATAGGTCCACTTTCACAAAGACAAGATGAATATAAAATAAGAGCATTAAAAGAAAAAAGAAGGAAAAAAAAAAGAAAAGAAAGAAGAGTTTGAATAAACGTGCCAAATGACTTTTCTTTTTAAATTAAAATGCTTGACCCGTTCAAGAACAAACCCCGGTCAGTCACGTTCTTCATATGTTTCCCGGCTGCCCCGTAGTCCTTCCAATGAGATATCGCAACGTGTCATCTTTGAGGCTTCATATTATTAAAAACCTTATTATATACAAAATTACACATAATATTCATATTCCTTAGAAAAAAAATATTATTATACATATACGTATAATTAGTATATATATGTATATACTATACTAATATTATTATGATCATTAGACTCTGAATACCTAACAAGCTCACTCCAATTATTGCGTTCCTCTTTCTTTTGCTCACTTAAAAAATTAATATGGATTTGTCTTCTCACATGTCATTTTATAGATTTATTTTCTTTTTAATAACTTATGGGAATTATAATAGGTTATATAATTTATGTTTATTTATAAGTTATTATTAGGATATTAGTTTACTTTGATGTATTTAATTTTTTTTAATAATTTTTATAAAAGTATCACCTTTAAAATTATTTATAAATATAGTAAATTTTAAGCAAGTGAATCAATGTTTAGCATGAATTACATATTTTTTGAATAAGTGAATTGTTAATCACTAAGTAACGCAGTAACAATTGCTACATTTACAAATAATTTTAAGTAATGATAAATTTACAAATATTGTATCAAAACCTTCTATCATTGAAATATTTTCTCTTAGATGATATTATATATAAATACAATAAGTTTTTAATGTATTAATCGTTAATTAGTGATAATTAATAATAATCACTTTAGATGATTTTATATCAAGGGTAAAATGAAAATAAGATCTTTGTGGTTTTTGTCAAATGCATAAACACCTTCTGTGGTTTAAAAATGGCAAATCATACCCCTGTAGTTCCAAATTATTTCAATGAGACTCATCCTCTTCAATGTCATTAATTTTCTTTTAACCATAATTTATTCGTTTGAAATTCGATTTGGATGATTCAAGATGTTTTGGAATCCAAATTTTGGGCTCTACGTTATGGTTAGTTCAAAACTTCTAAATCATCAGTAACCAAAAGCACAAATGGTGTAAATCATACCCAATATTTTGATGAAAATAAACTCTTTTATTTATTAATAATTTAGAAGTTTTGAAGTGACCATAACGTAGAGCTTGAAATGAGGATTACAAAACATCTTGAATCATCCAAATCAGAGTTAAAACGAAGAAGTTATGGCAAAAAAGGAAATTTATGGTATTGGAGGGAGGACTCTCAATGGAATAACTTTGAACTATAGGGATATAATTTATCTTTTTTAATTCACAGGGGGTGTTCATGCATTTGACAAAAACCACAAGGGTCTTATTTTCATTTTATATCAATAATGTATAGTAGATTATTGATTAAAGGGATTTAGTTTGAGTCAATATTTTTAATCAAATTATCATAAACTTTCTTTTTTATTTATTAATAAAAAAACAGTCAATATGATTTGGTTTTATAAATCTAGACTATTACATTAGACTCGAGTACAGAATTATTTAAAGTGGATAAATATTTTTAGAATCTGTCATGCATACTTTTCCCTTAAAATTAAATATATATTATGAAAATAATATTTGTTTTCTAAATATTTATGTAAATGACTTAGTTTTATCATTGATTGAGTGTATATATATATAAACGGTATCAACAGTTGTCTTTTAATTTAAATTTATTCATTTTTAATTTGATATATGTATTCATTATTTTCTTATTTTCAAGCCTTAAAAAATTCCATTTATGCAACCAACTCAATAACATTTTAAAAATATGAACAAACCCAATCAATCTGTGGATGGTTTTTTTTCAAAAAAAAAGAAGAAGAAACAACTTCATCAAACATTTAGGGGTGTTTGGTTGGAGGTTTGGGAAATGGAAGCCTGAGTTTGTGATGCCTGGGATATTGAAGGATGGGTTTGTGATGTCTAAGTTTATGAAGCCTATGTTTGAATTGTGTGGGAATGAGAATGAATAGTAAAAATAATGTGAGTGTGTTGGAATAAGATGTCAAATCCAATAGTAAACATGAGAATATGAAGCCAATGCCAATGAAAAAAAGTGTCTGAAACAAACATGGGAATGAGTTTCACAAACTCATTTCTATCCACAAATCCATTCCCAAACCTCCAAACAAACGCCCCTTGAGAAAAGAAAAAAAAGAAAAATGACAACTGTTATCAAATAAGAATTGGATTTCAAATTTGCATTGTGCATAGATTAAGGAGCCGAAGAAAGACTACTGACTGATTCAATTTTATATTGCAAAAAATAAATAGAAAATAAGATATTAAAAACAAATAGAAAAATAAAAAATATTAATTTATTTTTATATATATACTTATGAGAAAATTTCAGTAATTCAATTATACCAAATATTTTTTATACACCTCATTTTGCCAACATGAGCATAGCTCAACTGGTTTGACATATACTCTCTTCCTCTTGAGGTCGAAGGTTCGAGTCTCCCACCACACTTTAATATAATCTCAAAAAAAAAAAAAAGAGAAATATATTAACGAGAGAAGTACCTACAATAAGAGTAACGGAGATATTTCGTGGAGTTGGTTGAATTTAGAATCACGTGTTTAAAAAAAGGAGAGGGGGTGTCGTGTGGTGTGGAATCCAAAGGAAAAGAAAGGTGGATTAAGGAAACGTGGTAAGACCGCTTCAATTAGAAGACAAAAAGAAAGGGGACCCACATCAATACCTTATTTTAAGCTATGTCGGCACGTCTAGTCTTCTTCTCCCCTGTTTTTATTTTTTATTTTGCCTAACTTTGCCTACTTGCCCCTTTGCCCACGCTTTCTACTACGTTTTCAATTAAATTACTTAACTACCCTTTACAATTCACTTAATTCCATTACATGTGTTTATCTATTTTAGAAAGAAAAATAAAAAGAATCTCGATTCTTTCTCCTACCTTTCTTTTTTTTCAACTCACGTTTAAATAGTGTCCATTTAAATATTTTGTTTGGATTTTTTTTAAATTATCATTTTGTCTCTATGGGATTTGAAACTTGTGCCTATTTGATATCTAAATTTTCAACTTATGTCTTTTTTGTCTTTTAAGTTTTGAGAAATCAGTTTGTTTTGTCTATGAATTATCAATTTCTGTTCATTTCATCCCCATTTTTAAGAAATAAAGTTTATTTGGTTATTGAAGTTAGTTTTTCAATCATAATAAACGAATTTCTTTACACTTATGAATGAAAAAAATTAACGGTAGACACCATATATTGACATATTTCTGACGAAATAAACATAAATTGAAAATTCAAGGACCGAATAGGAACAAATCTTAATATTAAGGGACCAAAAAGATACTTTATCATTTTTATTTTTTATTTTTTTAGATATTAATGTATCTAGAGTTTAATTGTTTAAATCCTATTTTGATCTATGTATTTTTATGTCTATTATATTTTAGTTCCTTGACAGCTTTAAAATTTGTGTTTTATTGTCTGATTGTATTTTTATGTCTATTATATTCATATATATTTTTGCTTAATGAATAAAAAAAAGGTTTGAGATTAAAATAATTTTTTATATATACTTTAGGACTTAAAATAAAACATTTCAAAAATTAAAGAGTAAAATAAAAATTTTAAAGCTAAATAGGGATGAAAAGACTTAAGTCAATTTAAATTAGTTACGTAATTGACTATATTTTATCACTATTTTTTTCATGATTAAGGAACATATTTAATCACGCAAACATAACTAATATAATGATTATTCAATTTTAAATTACTATTAAAAAAAATAGCAACATGGAAAAGAGGATAACCCATTCCACAAATCAGAAGCGTGGCCATTTAATATGTAAGAATGAGATTATGATATTTAGATATAAATGGTCAATTTTATTATTGTCTAAAATGAGTTTCACCATCTTTAGAGTGTTGTTTGAAGGATTAAAAAAAAGCCCTATTCAACAAATTTTCTAATATTTATCTAAAAATACCCTTCCATTTCATAAAATATTTTACATTTTACATTTCAGTAACCAAACTTATCTCATAGTTATCCAACAATTAAACCAAATGTATAAACAATGGGTTCAAATCGATTTTTGTCAAAAACAACCTATCAATTTATAGGAAAAATAAATAGCTAATTGTGAAAGACCATTAAAAAAAATGAATCGAACTAATATTAAATTTAACTAACTATCTCAGTTTAGTTAGTTTTGAGTCTTTTGATATCCACCCTCAAACTAAACTCATAAAATTAGTACTTAAATAAATTAAGTTTGTTTATGAATATAAGGTAGAATGATACAAAATGTCCCTGCTTTTTTGGGATGGTTTATATTTTATCCATAATATTTCAAAAGTTGAAATGTTAAAGGGCAAAATTGAAATATGTTTCATTTTAAATATCTCACCTACAAATAAATGATAAAAAATAAAAATAAAAAATGGTTGTATTAAAAGATTGAATTTATCATTTACTTGAAAGTGATATTAATTTTACCGTTAAATATTTCAAAAATTTCAACACAAACCCTAAGATTTTAATTTCTATTAAACTTAACAAAAACTGTAAATAAAAGACATTTTTTAAACAAATTAAAAAATTAAGGGTAAAATTAAAACATTTAAGATGTTAGGATAAAATTGAAGCCATGCCATTAGTTAGAGTTATTTTCTATAATTTTGTCTAAATATAAATATTAAGTTGATGTTAGATAAAAATATTAATTAAATATAAATTGAGTTGACATAAAAGTGAAGAGTGTAAATATGAATGATAATTTAATTAATCCCTCACAAGACCTCCATTTAAAAAAAATTACCACATTGATTATTTATCTGATTCTGTAAATATGATAGTTACATTATAATAATAGATAATAATATGTTAACTAATTTATAATTCTAAGATTTTCTAAAGTAAATATTTAATAATTACAAAGATGTGTTCTATGAATTTTTATTACACTAGAAGGATAGAAATAAAAAAATAAATAAAACCATATAAAATAAATTGTAACATACCTCAAACCATGAAAATTTTAAAAATCTAAGTAAAATTAAAATATCAAGCCAATGTTAAATCTTAAAAAATAATAATAATAATTAAAAAAAGAAAAGAAAAGAAAAAGTCGTGATCAGGACAAATGTGTAAATACATTCCACGAAAAGGGGCATTAATGAATCACCGTCTCTACTCTTCCACCTTCAAATGCGGTATCAATTAAACAATTCTTTTCCTTTTTCTGCCCTTTTTTTTTAATAATAATAATTAAAAAAACACGTGCTTAAAGTCAAATAAACTAAATAAAAATAAAAAACACAAATTTTTTTTCTTTCAAAAGACAGACAGATATAGACATCCACCAAAAAAAAAAAAAAAAAAAAAAAACCAATTAAATTTAATTCAGCCTTCGGAAATTTCAAGGAAATGAAGCTACCCCGTCTTCCTTTATATTCTCCCTGTCTTCTTCATAGCCAGCAATTCCATGAATAACTTCAAATTTTCAAACTTTTCTTTCCTTCCCTTTCCTTAATTTCATCGGAATCCGATTCTCAATCCTTAATCTCCTCAATCATGTCTTTTCCGGCCGACAACTCTGTTCTCGATACCCAATTCTCCGGTGGCCGGAAGTTCGGAAGGATGCCGGAAAAATCAAATTTTGCTCAGACTTGTAATTTGTTGAGCCAATATTTGAAGGAAAAACGAACTCTTGGCGTTGGAATTTCTCCTGTGATGGAATCCAATTCCAAAGGTATTTCCTTTTTTTCGGGATTTTGATGAGGGTCACCTTCACAGTTATAAGAAGCGGGTTTTTTTTAGATCCTAATTTCGTTTCTTTTTTTTTTTTCAGAGGATTTTCAGACATCTAGGCCACCAACGATGATGAATTTCTTGACAAACATGGAAAACCCAGAAGAGCATTCGAAAGACAAAACCGCCGCCGTGTCGGTGGAAACAGAGCCGCCGTCTGCTGCCCAGATGACGATTTTCTACGGCGGAAAGGTTTTGGTTTTTAATGATCTTCCTTCCAATAGGGCGGAAGAGATCATGGCTATGGCTGGAAAAGGAATCTCTTCTTTTAGATCCGACATGATTATTGAACCAATTGTTGGAAATCAGCAACCCCAATCTAAAATCTCAGGTACATTTTTTTTTCTTTTTTTAAATAAACCCAATTTTAGTTTATTTTTATTTTTTATTTTCTTACTAAATTTCCCCCCTATTTTGTGTGTGTTTTTTAGGTGATATGCCAATTGCAAGAAGAACTTCCCTCCATAGATTCTTTGAGAAAAGAAAAGATAGGTAAGATTTTGACAAAAACTAACTCAAAAACCAATTTTTGAATTTCTTTTACTTTTATTCCTACGAGTTTCCTGACGTCAAGTGATCATATGGACGGACACTCACGGATATCTTGATTTTTATTTCTTTTTTTTTTTTGGCTATGTTGCTGATCTTTTTTTTTAAATTTCTTTTTTTTATCAGAGTAGCAGCAAAAGCACCATATCAAGTGAATCCACACTCAGTTTCTTCTAAAGCAGGAGAAAGCAGCTATAAATTCAACAACAATGAAGAAATGGGAAACTATTATAATCAATCTTCCAAGAAATTTGATCTCAATTTATAGGCTTGTTCTTTTTTAAAAATCTATATATTATTTGGTTTTGATGTTAATTTTACTTTAATATTCTGACCTTACAATTAATGTTAATGTTGGCTCCCCCGCCTTTTGTACCTTAATTATCCTCTCATTTATATCACAAGAACTAAGGCTATGTAACTATTTGGCAGATCAAATAGATTATTCATTGACTTTATGAAAATTTTGGTTCCCATCACATGAATGATCAATGTTGTTGTATTTAACCTAAGGTTGTGCCTTTGACTTTCTTTTCTTCTCATTCTTTTCCTGTTTAATTCCTCTGCTAATCTAATTTTTGCAATTATTATTGTCTAAAAATTCAGTTAAACAAACCTTCTTTTATCTCTAATTCTTAATGTAAAGATATAATATACCTCTATCTAGTTAATGCTTTATTTCAAGACTAAATTATACAAAATCTCCCTAATTTCTAGTGTTAAAAGTTTCAAACTCTACCCTCTAACATTTTATTTTGTTTTTAAAAATACTTTTTATTGAGAAAATCACCCTTTAAAAAATATGACTCGTGGTTTATACAATTAACATTGCATATGATACTTCCATTTCATGTCACACACATGAATGATCAGGATTAGATCATTTGTCTATAAACAAAATGCGAAGCCATCAACAGTGTTACCAGGATAAGGTTCTCAAACGTTATCCATTTACTGTAGACACTTTTAAGTTACTCATCTCGACTTTAATCCTCTCGTATGACTCACATACTAACACTACAAAAATCAACACTTCTACCGACGCACTAATTACCGACGTTATGCAATAATGTCGACAATGATAACCATTACCGACCCTACGTCGGTAATTTACCAAAGTTTAAAAATAAGGAATCCAAATGCCGACGTGGCGTCGACATAGCAAGTCGTATAAAATCTATAATTAAACGACACCGACACCACGTCGGTGTCGTTGCAATATAAGGAAGGAATTGCCGACGCCATGTCGGCAATTCATGATTTAAAAAACAGTGAGCCAAAACGCACCGTTTCTCTATGGGTATGAAACGAGGCGTAACTAAAACGCCCCGTTTCATTAATAAGCTTATGAATTACCGACGCCACGTGGCGTCGGTAATACCGAAGCGGGATAAAGGGGCAGAAAGCCCCTTTCCCCTTCATTTCTTCCTTTCCCCTTCATCTTTGCCTGCTGCAGCCGACTTCCCCAAGAAAAAAAACGCCATTTTCGCCATTTTTTCCTTCGATTTCTACCTTTTTCCAGTCGATTTCTTTCGTTTGAATGCTTGGGTTTTGATTTTCGACATTATTAGGTATGTTTCTATTCCTTATTTCTAAAAAATAGTGGAGATATTGGTGATTTGGTGTTTAGGGTTTTTTTTTTCAATTTTATTTTTTGTGAATTTGTAGTTGGATAGTTTTTTTTATATTTTGGATTTTATGAATAAGAGATAGATTGATTGATTTTGATTTTTTTCAATTTTGGAAGGATTTTGTAGTTGTTTTAATTTTGACATTTTGTGAGCATTGTGTTTTTCTTAAAAAATCTGTGCATTTTTTTTTTAATTTTGTGAGTTTAATGGGCATCAATTTGATTTTTATATGAGTTTTGTGTTATTGTCATTATTCATTAATTTGTTTCAAATTAAATTGTAATTTTTAAATTTATATGTGTGATTTTGAATTTTGTAATTTTGAATGTATTTCATTGAATTACTTAGTCATTGTAAATAATGTATTTTTAGTTTGTAATATCTCTAATATATATGTAATTGTAAATTTTGTAGCACATTTGGTGTCATCTCTCAGTCAAAAGCACGCTATTAAAATGTCGAGTTCAAGGTTAGTTTTCTATTTTCATTTATTACGCTTATATTTTAGTGTTTTATTATTTGAAGACGGCTATCTTGCAGCAAAGTTAGCCGTCTAAAATGAATATTTTATCATTCTTTTTTTAGCTTGCACTTGTTTTTATAATTTTTTATTGGGAGACGGTTAATCTGCAGCAAAGTTAGCCGTCTCAAAGCTTGTTGATTTTAATATTTTATCTTGGGTAACATTGGTTTTTAAAATGAGTTAAATGTTTTGTTTGAAATAGGTCTAATACCGATAGAAGTTGGATGGAATTAAGTGATAGATTTTGTAAGGAGTATATAGAGGGAGTTATGTCTTTTTTAGAGGTTGCGAGGAAAGTTTTGAATGTGAGTGGGAAAACTCGATGCCCTTGTATTAAATGTCATAACACGTTTTTTGCAACACTTCGAGAAATCAGAGAACATTTGCACGTTCACGGGATATCACGGGGATACACTAGGTGGACATTCCATGGGGAAGAATTGGGTCAGTGTAGCACTGGTGATAATAATGTGTCTTTAGATCGTAACGTAGATGAATCAATGAGTGAGGACGATGATGGCAACGAGATGATAGACATGATCAATGATTTGCAAGGTGCCTTTCATAATTATGGAATGGAAACCCCTGATATTGGAACCGATTGGGGTGGTGAAAATGTTGAGACTCATGATAATGAGAATGTGAGGGAGTGCGATGACGAGTTCTCACATCTTTTAGGTGAAGCAAAAAAAGAGTTATACCCTGGATGTGTAAACTTTTCATCCCTCGAGTTGTTGGTGAAATTAATACACATTGAAGTTTTGAATAGTTGGAGTGATAAGTCATTCAATATACACATTAAAGTTTTGAACAGTTGATGATATTGATGAGTTTAAGAACGATAGTGATGAAGAATTGAGAGATGTCGACGAGGTAGAAATTGATAGTGATGAATTAGAAAGTAATAGTGATGAGTCAGAAAATTATAGTGACTAAGTGAGGTTTGTTGAGTTTTATTATTTCATTACACATAATTAGTTTCTTTGTGCATTACTTAATCTTTTTTTTATAACATATGTTTTTTTTCAACAGGAAAGGTAATGGTAAGGGGAAAGAACCAATGGACTCACAACCCATTGCACCAGGAAATAGGAGAACTTCGGCTCGACGTGGTACATGGATATATATCCGAGAGCCATCCTCAGAGACAGTCTCACTTACGCCCTCACCGAGGGACCATATACCATCTTCGACTTCAGGTGCATCGACAAACTCAACATTGCCAACATCTACTTCAGGTTTGAATTAACTTTACTTGACAAATATGTTTAGTGTTTCTTATATGCAAATAATATGTAATGCTTTATTTTGTAGTGACGAATCAAAGTAAGGTATCAAGACGTGGCATTGCAAAAAACTTACCAATGAGGAAAAGGAAGTCGAGTGAGGGTAAGAAGAAAGTTATCATATCCCCAGAACTTAAGCGCGTGGTTGGAGATGCTTCAGAAAATTTAATCACTGAGGTAGGCGTACTCATACGTCAGCTTGTACCCCCAAATCATAGGCAATACAACTTAATTCCATGAGAGATTATAGACTCAATCAGACATCGTATTGCGGTAAGTATTTATAAAATAATGTCTATATTACATTGTTTATTTTTACTTATCTACTGACCATTCATTTTGTTTGTGGTTAGGATCAATTCGATCTCGATCTCACCAATAAAGATCATTACGATGTTATAAATGCTCAAATGATTGCTGATGCAAAAGAGTTTCGATATGAACTCTATCGAGGTTTCAGAAGAAACATTGACGAGTTTGGGGAAGAGGAGGCACGACGTATGGGGCTTCCACGAGTGCAGTGTAAAGATGAATGGAAGAAATTATTAGAAAAGTTTGATTCTCCTGAATTTAAGGTAATCTCGTATTATATACATCTCACATGTTTAAATTTCATCCATTTATTCACCTAACATAACTAAATTTGTAATTTGCAGAATTTGTCAGAACAAAATTCTAAGTCTCGGGCGCAGCTGCCATATTTGCATAAGGGAGGATCCAAATCAAATGCAAAAAAGCATTACGAGATGGTATGTATGTGTCACAACGTCGTTTCGACGCGGAGCGGCCGACATCCTAATGTATTAGGTCTCTTATATGAAAATGAAGTGGAAGTCGCCATCAACCATATTAGGGTGTGATTGATCACCAAATTGATTTAAAAATAAAAATGGTCTACGAAAACCAAATTAGGTTCGGGAGTCATTTGTGTGTAGGGAAGGTATTAGCACCCTACAACACCCGTTAAAAACGGTTACCACATTTTATTTTATATTATCCTAATTAGTAAATGGTCCTTATTTAAATAATTAAAAAAAATTGATTTTAATTTGTGAAAAAAATATGTTCCATTTAATAATTTCTTAACTTCAAGAATGAAGTAAGAATTGAGATTAAAATGGATGGGGTTACGGCCATTAATTGAACAATATTGGAATTAGAAAATTCCTCACCTAAAGAAATTGAGAGTTTTTACGTCCCAAAATCTCATCATAGGAGTTGTATTTATATTTTAAAACGTTTTTTTTTTATTTAAATTACTTTCTCTTTATTTTTTTAAAAATAATATATGTAATGTTTAAATATTTTTTTAAGGTTTTCTATTCTTTATTTTTAAGGTTTTTTTGTACACTTATATGAGAACCCCGATAAACACATTACTCAGCCTTCACAAACGTGTCGATTTTCGTACGCTTATCGAAATTCCGAAAAACCATATTATTTAATTCCCATTTATTGTAGAAAAAGATTTAGATTTTCAAATATAATTCATATTTATTTTAAAGAAAAAAAAAAAATTTACTCATTTAAATAATTGTTAAAGAAAAAAATAAAATAAAAATCCAGAACCTTTAATTTACTTTTTAAATAGATTCTATTACTTAACCCAAATTAAATTAAAAATATTATGAACATAATGGAATTTCAATTAACCATGTAGATTCGTGTGGGTTGATTAGTTTTAGTAAAACTACAAAATTTCGTAAATAATAAAAAAAAACAAAAATTCAATAAAAGAAAAGTTGTTGACCAACTATTTGAAACATTGACCTTGATGGGAAAAGTTGAAAACCATGACCAGTGAGCAAAGTAAAAGTTTATGATGCAAAATTTAATATATTAAAACAAAACAAATCAAAACTTACCCCAAATAACTAAATTGCTTTCGTATGGAATCGGTGGTAGCAACAAGGATGGACCCAAAAAGGATGGAGGACTAAATTGGACTGTGAACGTGGAGACTATTGGCGAGAAAGAAAAGCGATGTAGAAAGGTGTGATATTGGAGGATTTTTTTCTTCTTCAAGGTGAAAAATGAGTCTTATTTATAGCTAAAAGTGGGAATTGATGATAAGGAAAATAATATTGATTGATACAAAAAATAATTTTATTCCATAATTAAACACAAATCAAATCAAATTTTCAAATTATGTCAAATATTAATGACTATAATTATTTTTTACAAATTAGTTCCCCAATCAAATTCAAATCAAATAAAATTTCCCAAAGTTGTGTTCCTAATTGTTGGCCTAATTAATTCTTTCCAAAAACTATTCTAAAATAAAATTAAATTCATATTTTTAAATATTGTAATTAAATTTATGCTAAACACTCTTTTTTTTAATTGAATTATTTATCGAAGGCAATTTATCAATTTAAATCAAAAGATCAAATTTTAAATCTAAATTTTTATAAATTGATTAATTTGTAAATAGTATAGGACAAAAATGAGTGTCTACATATTTGTTTGTAAATTTTATTTTAAGATTCACATATTTAGTAGTATAACTTTTTTTTAAACGAATATATTAGACTCAAGCAAATACAAATACAACCTGGGTGGATGTGTTTGAGAAACAACATTCGTACACTAAGGATCAGTGGGTGACCGACTTGGCCAAGGAACAACATGTAAGTTTATTTCTTAATTTGAAATGATTTAATGTCATTTTATTACTATTTTTTAATACTAACCACATAACTTTTTTTTTGTATGTAGGAAAAGATGGTAGCGTATATTACCCCGCCCGAGAACCCGAGAGCGAGGATGCAGCTGACGGATCATATACGGTGGAGTCAAGACAACCACCTATCTCTAATACAGAGGCTATGCATAGGGTTTTGGGTCATAGATCGGGATACGTGCGAGGTTTGGGTAGAGGCCCAAAGCCTCCCTCGTTAGGTGGATCATCGGGTTCAGTTAGATCATCACAGGCTGAATTGTTTGAAACGCAACATAAAGTTTATCAACTATAAGAGGAGACGAAGAAACTTCGAGAAGAGATGGCACTTCAAGAACAACGTCGTGATGAGGAAACAAGAAAGCGTGATGAAGAAACAAGAAAGCTTCGAGAAGACTTGGCTCTTCAGACAAGACAATTTGAAGAATTCATGAGAACTTGGACGGCATCTCAAGGTCGTGGGGGTCAGGGTAATGCTTAGTGCATTAGTTTTTCAAACTTTGTTAGACATTTTGCGTTTTAAATATTTCAAACATCTCTAACTTATAAAAATTATTGTTTGTTGGTTTATGTTTGTTATATTTTAGATAATTCCAATTTTGTTATATTTGCTGTGGAATTATGTGAAGTTTACTTTTAGTTTATAAGTACTAAAACAGGTTGCTATAGGGGAGTATAAATAAGAGTAGTTTTTTTAAAAAAAAAATTTCGACGGTAGCGTCGGCATAGGGTGTCTGGAAAAAACCCATATACCGACGTTCTTAGTCGGCAATCCATCGTTTCAGAAGGTATTTTGGTTGGGAAATACCGACGCCAACGTCGGCTTTAATGTAACTATTTGCTGGCGGTTAGTCGGCTATACCTATGTCAGTATTGCCGACGTGGAATTGCCGACGTTTTGGCCGATGTTAACATGTCGTCGGCGTTTCTAATTACCGACGTTGAAGGATATATTACCGACAATATGAGGCGTCGGTAGTACTAAAGTTTTTTGTAGTGATAGGAGTAACTTAGGATTTTATTATTTGAATGTTTTATATTAATATATTTCCATATATTCCTAATATCGTTAATTGAATCAATATAGATAATATAAAGAACTTATGTTTATTTATTTAATTTATTCAAAATAAATTATATTTATTAAATAATTACAAGTTTTAGGACACCATTCCTAACATAGATGTCTCATCCTCTCGATTCAAACCCATGCTCTTTTTAAACCTATCTTTCTCTTTTTTCAAACCCATTTTTCGGGGTGAATTTATCTTTTCTCTGTTTATTGTTTCATTTTCTTATCTTTTTCTTCATCACCACTAAAACCTCATCCCTTCCCTCTCTCTAAGAAAAAATGGGTTTTCAAAACTAATATTTTATCTCTATTTTTTTTCCCTAAAAAGAAAACTTATATCTAACCACAAATCTTGAAAATTTAAACCAAAAAATCTCTTAAATTTATGAAAGATATGTACAATATGTATGTTATATATAATATATATACTAAATCTTAGAAGAAGATAAAAGGGGAGGGAAAATTTTAAAAATTAAAAAAAAAAATGTATAACATACTAATTATATCATACTTACAATATGTATATGTATAGTATTTCATATACTTCATGATTTTTATATTATATAATTATATTATTTGTACAATATGTATGGTAATATAAATAATCTAATACGAGATAAAATTAGAGGTAATTTTTTAAAAACTTCATTGACAAATGTGCACAAAAAATATATAGTAAACATTATTTGTATAATATATATAGTAAACCGTGCAGAAAATCTAGTGCATTGAAAAAGTAAAAGAAATAGGTTTGTCAAATCAGGTAAAGTGATAGTTTATGGTTAAGCCAACCATCGAAAGAAGAAAAATACAATCTTGGGTATAATGAATGAGAATGGCAAATGGGTGGATGATGAAAAGGAAGTTGGGATGGTGATTGTTAACTACTTCAACAATCTGTTTAAAACGTTTGCACCCGATATTCAGGCTACTAAGCAAATCCTTGATGTTGTTACTCCTACAGTTTCGATTAATATGAACCAAGATCTAGACGAGGAGTTTAATGGTGATGAAATTGAGTTTGCTTTAAAACAGATGGGAGCCACCAAATTTCCGGGGCCTGATGGTCTGCAGGCTTTATTTTATCAAAAATACTGGCATATAGTTGGTGATAGTGTGAAGGATGCGTGTTTAGCTTGCCTTGAGGAGGGAAGGATGCCTAGCTCGTTCAATGAAACGTGGATTGCTTTGATTCCAAAGATCAACAATCCCAAGACTGTAGGTGATTTTCGACCAATTAGTCTCTGCAATGTGTTGTATAAGGTGATAACTAAGGTTCTTGCTAACAGACTGAAGAAAGTCCTTGATAGAATCATATCTTCTTCCCAAAGTGCCTTTGTTCCTGGCTGGCTAATTATTGACAACGTTCTTGTTGGCTTTGAATGTCTCCATTCGATAAAGACCAAATATAAAGGCAAGATGGGATTTTCAGCCTTAAAGCTTGACATGAGTAAGGCTTATGATAGAGTTGAGTGGAGTTTTGTTAAGCTTATGATGATCAAGATGGGATTTAGCAATCGCTGGATTAACATAATTGCAATGTGTATCGAAACAGTTTTATTCTCAGTTCTTATTAATGGCAAGCCTACTGGGAATATTTGTTCTCGTCGTGGTCTTCGTCAAGGAGATCCACTTTCACCCTATCTGTTTTTGATTTGTGCTGAAGGCTTATCAGCTCTCCTTCGTAAAGCTGAGGTCCAGTCGTATATTTTTGGTATCAAGGTAGCTGCTTCGTCCTCATCTATTTCCCACTTATTTTTCGCTGATGATAGTTTATTATTTTTTAAAGCCTCTATTTATGAATGTTGGAATGTGGCTAATATTTTAGCTACTTATGAGAGGGCTTCTGGTCAAATTATAAACTACTCAAAATCTGCCATAAGCTTCAGTAGCAATGTTTTGGAAGAAAATTGTACTACCATTGCAAGCATTTTTAAGGTTCGCAGAGTCTCTGATCATGGGCGTTACTTGGGTGTTCCTTCATCATTTTCCAGAAATAAAACCCAGCCTATGGTGTATGTTAAAGAAAAATTGTGGAAAGCATTAGATGGGCGGAAAGATAAGCTTTTCTCTGTTGCTGGTAAGGAAATTCTGATCAAGGCTGTTGGACAGGCAATTCCGACATATACTATGTCGTGTTTTAAATTAACTGGGAAGTTTTGTAGAGATATTAATCGCATCCTTGCTGATTTTTGGTGGGGGTCATCGCAAAAGGGTAACAAAATTCATTGGAAGAGTTGGTCTTTTCTTTCTAAGCCGAAGTTCCAAGATGGTCTTGGTTTTAGAGAGATTATAAGTTTTAATCAGGCGCTACTTGCCAAGCATTCTTGGCGTATCCAGCAGTATCCGTCTTCTCTGTTATCTTTGGTTCTTAAAGCTCGATATTTTCCCGACACAAATTTTAGCAATGCAAAGGTGGGTTGGAGACCTTCGTATACTAAGAGAAGCATTTTATGGGGTCGTGAGTTGGTTGCTAAAGGGGCTCGTTGGAGAATTGGGAACTGTAATTCGGTCCAAATCTTCGGAGACAATTGGATTCCTAGAGATAGCTCACTTAAACTCATTACTCCTATTTCCCCCCTTTCAATTATGAATGTTAATCATCTGCTTACTAATGATCGATATTGGAACGAGAATTTGATTAATTATATTTTTTTAAAAGAAGATGCTGAGCAGATTTTGAGCATTCCAATTAGTAGAAGATTGGTGGAAGATAAAGTTATTTGGCACTTTGAAAAGGATGAGAGATATTCGGTTCGTAGTGGTTATAAATTGGCAATTTCTATTGCTAATCAAAATAATCCCTCTTGTTCAAGTAGTTCAGATAGTTGGTGGAAATTTCTATAGGTATGTTCATTTCCTTCCAAGTTCAAATTATTTATTTGGCGAGCGTGTAATAACATTCTCCCAACGAAAGCTAATCTGTTTAGAAGAAAGGTGGTGGATGACCCTTCTTGCCCGATGTGTGGCAAGTATCCTGAAAGCGAGATTCATGTGCTATGGGAATGTAAACATGCAGTTAAGGTTTGGTCGAATTGGGGTGCTTTATTGAATTTCTGTAAGGAGAAGTTTGCTGATGTTATTGATTGGCTATTTTCTCTTATGAAGACTATTAGTTGTCGGGATATGAGTTTAGCTTTCTTGATTGCTTGGTCCATATGGTATAGAAGGAACTCGAAAGTTAATGATTGTGGAATTGTGAACCAGGGGTGTCCCTTGGTTTGGGCTGAAGGTTTTCTGGCGGAATTTGAAAAAGTGCAAGCTTCCTCAAAAGTTTCTTCTGCTTTGAATTCTATTGCTTCTAATGTGGCGTCAGGTTGGAAAAGACCCCCTCCTTCCAGTTTCAAGTTGAACACTGATGCTTCCATTTGTGAAGGGGTGGTGGGGATTAGTGCTATGATTCGTAATTCTTGTGGTCTTGTCGTTGTTGCTTTGACAAAATCCTTAAAAATGACGGTGAGTCCTGACATTGCTGAGGTTCTTGCTATTCGAGAGGGTCTCTGTTTTGCGAAAGATATTGGAATTGGTCTTTTGTGGGTTGAGTCTGATTCCCTCTCTGTTATTAATCTTCTCAATGGTGTTTCAGAGGTTGATTCTGAATTATTCCTTATTATCTCTGATATTTTGGATTTGGTTCAGGATTCTCAGTTCGGTGGGGTTCTCTTCTCCCCGCGAGATGATAACGGGGTAGCTCATGCTTTGGCAAATAAAGCTCGCGAGTCTTATGATTTAAAGGCTTGGATTGATGATTTTCCCCCTTGGCTGAAGGGGGGTCTAGCCAAAGATGGCTGTTTGATTGTTTAAGGTTTTTGTTGTATTTGGTGTAATAAAAAAAAAAGATCAAAAGATTTAGAGATAATGTACCAGATAGCCACTTTTTAGGTTTGTGTATCAATATATAGCCACCAATGTAAAAATTACAAAATATAGCCACCCACTCCCTTTTTCAGAAATTACCTACCGATTATACCCTCAATTATAATAATGTTATTTTGCTTTCAGTTTTCAAGGATAATTCTGACCACCCTACACATCACATATCAAATCCTCACCCATCACATCTCACCTACTCTTCATTTTGTTCAATTTTTTTGTATATTCAGTTTCCCTCTTTTTTTATTTATATGTTGTTTTGCTTTTCTTCCATCTGATCAAATTCTTTTTTATCATCCATTGTCTCCTTCATTAATTTATTGTCCTTCAAGCACCAATGTTTCTTATATTTTTGTTGTGGATACGAATACTAATTAATGGCTAGCGTTGGTATTGTATTTTTGTTGTCATTTTGTTACTTTTCTATAGTCATTTGTTACATTTTCGTTTCCAGCTTGTTTTACACTTATGGTCAGTGATTTGTTTGTTGATTGTGTCAAACAGAGTGTTCTTGCTGGTGGCAATTGGAGCTATTTCCTTGTTCTCATGCTTACTCCTCTGTCAAAGTAGTATCCCAATGTTATCATTTGTTGATTATTACTATTCAAAGGATGCTTGCGTGGGACCTATGATGGCTCGGTATGCCCCGCTAGTAGCAAGAACTGTTGGCCTGATATTAACGATATACTGTTTATACACATGTTTCTTCCCAACTCTAGGCGAGCTGCTGGTAGACATCGAAAAATAATGATCCGTTCAAATGAAGGGAGTTCAAGAAGGTTCTAAAGTGTGGACGATGCAATGGTTCGAGTCATAATAGAAAGACTTGTCAAAACCTCTGATAGTTCCCTTTTCATCCAGACATAGGACGACATAAGCATGTTTGTTTGAATCGTTTTGAAGTTCAGTTTAGAGTGCACCTCAGCTTGGGATCTGTATTTTTTTATGAACTTTATTTTAGTAGTTGTTAAATTTGATTTATGTTTTTTCTTGTTTTTTGCATATGGGGTATGTCCTGTTTTTTTGGTAATGGATGCACCGAAGGAACTGTCTTCAGGTACATAGTGCCAATAGTTACAAACAAACTCCCAGACGTACTTTTCGTACTGTCTGTATATGTCACCATGTACTGAGAACAAAATGAAATGCGTTACAATATGTATATGATATACGACGTACTATGCGATATACGACGTACTATGCGTCGCATAGTACGTCGTATATCATATACATATTGTAACGCAGTTCATTTTGTTCTCAGTACATGGTGACATATACAGACAGTACGAAAAGTACGTCTGGGAGTTTGTTTGTACTAGTTGTTTTATTGGAATGAACATGTGAGCAATTATATATATGGCATTCCCAGTAAATGTGTTCTTTTTATGTTATAAAGACTTTGTTAAGATTATTTTTTTTCACATGGTGCCTGTTAAAATTTTGTATAAAAATATAGAAATAGTACGAATGGTATTAGTATTTGTTGTAAACACATAGTACGTTGTGTACAAACAATACCACGTTATTTTTCCAGACACACAGTAGGTAATGTTAATTTCCATCCTTTTTGTTTTTTATGTTTTAGGATTTTGTTAAGATTCAATTTGTTTCAAATCAAGCTTGCTTAAAATTTGCATAAAAATATAGAAGTTAGTACAGAATGGTATCAACTTATCACACAAGAAACACAATACATATCGTAGAGACAGTACCTAAAGTACTTTTGGTAGGTAACTTTTTTTGCTTCATGGAAAGAACAAGTGAAGATATACATAAACTCTAAACCCTAAACGTCATTTCTTATCTCATATAATGCTTGATAAAATATTGTATAAAACTATAGGTATTCATATGAATTGTTTGCGGGAAACGAACAAGTGAGCATTTTATATATATCACGCTTGGTATATGCGTACATATCTTGCAGTTAGTACATACATTACATATCACACATAGTATACATTCATGTACGTGACTGATGGTGCTTCAACTTTTTCAGCTTTAAAATGCATTGATGGGACTGCAACTGATGGTGTTTCGTTTCCCCCACATTTTCAATGATGTATCCTGCACACATCGTATAGTGTGCCTAGAAGGTATAGGTTTTGACAATTTCCAAGGGCAGAGACGTAATTTTTTTGCAAACTTTTTGGGCTAACACAATTAATATGGCTATGAGCTTTAATTTTTTTATGGGTGGCTATGTACTCTTATTTTCATTAAAATTAGGCTACTTGGAACGTGACTATTTACCAAGTCATCTGAAAAGTCTTGGCTACACCATTCCTGCCTATTCATGCGGTGCGGGATGATTTGAATCTTCTTAAGATCTCTTCTTCGATTAAGTTTTTGTCATGGAGTCTCAAATTACAGTGCTGCCGGAGAATGAACCGCCACCGGAGTTGGTGAAGATTAAGAAAATTTCTAGAGTGAGGCTTCGTGGTTTTACGAAAGAATAAGCTCGCCGCTACCGGACTCAATTTTACGAAACCGATGTAAGTAGTAGTAATCAATTCTGGTTTTGGTTTTGTGTTTTTAGATAGATAGAAAGGGTAATTGAATTGAATTCCAAAGATACGACATGGATCAATACCCTCAGGTTGAAATGGGGCTGATTATTCCATTGAATATTGAAACAAATCCTACAGCCAAAGGAAACGCCCTTAAATTTGGGTATTTTGCTGTTCAACAATACAACAACAAACAAGTTAGTGATTTACTGAATCAATTAATTAATCAATTTATGCCAAAGTTAGATTTTTAATTTTACAGGAGGCCAAGGGAGGAGGAGTGATGCTAGAATTTGTGAAGCCTTTGAAGATTAACATACAGGGTGCCGCTGGCTTCAATTACTACATTACTTTCGAGGCTAAGGATGTCGGGGCATCTGATGATCAATCTCGCATTTATCAAGCTAAAGTTTTTGACGGAATTAATGTCACCAAGGTCACTCATTTCAGGCTTAAACCTACTGCACCTGGAAGCTCTGGTATTTTCTTTTCCCTTTGTATAATATCTGCTTGCTTGACTTTCTGTCTAGAGATAACATGTATGTAATTCTCGTGTTTATGGGTCTACGTCTACGGCTGCAATTAAATAAGTAGGAGTCACTATATACCATGGTTAGATTAATGAAATTGCTAACTAACTTTCAGCCATAGGAGAGCTTCTCTCATAGAGCAGAAGCCATCTCTCGCCTACTTGTTGGATATACTTGAATCTGAGTATAATGCCTTTTTTTACGGCAATTTAAAATTGATTTAATAAACCCTCTTGGGAGATGTTCGTAGCCTTCATCTTAGCTATGAATATCGAGCTGTTATCCTCTTAAACGAACTAGCTCAAACGATAATCTCAAACATTTTTCTAAACTCTCGGTATCAAAGATGACCTCAGTTTGCAACATACAAACCAAGAGTATTTTTCTACACCCTTCAGCCTAACCGATTTCCTAATTCTTGTGTGAGTGCAGATTTGAGCACTGAGCTATTTTTTGTAATCATCGAACCGACCTGAATTACAAATGTCCTGAACTAAGCTTCATAACCCACCCACCCCCATTCTCATCTAAATCAAAAGCAGCCTCAAAATACTTTACTTGTCCACGAACTTACTCAACATTCTGCTGAACAAAACCAAAATGTCTCTATCAGTGGTGAAGCATGATGGTTCATGAATGAACTATGGGGCAATCTTGATTTATCCAACCTCAACCTAGTAAACACCATATCTTGGTAATGAATAAGGGATCGTCAGATAATGATGAAACAATTGACACTACAAAAAAACTGTCAAAATGCGACCAGAAATTTGCGACCAAAAAAATATGGTAGCTTTCTGGTGACCATCTGGTCACTTTCTTTGAAGGTTGACTCTAAGTGACCATTTGGTCACTTTTTTTGCGACCATATGGTCGCATTTTTGTGACTAAAATGTTCCTTGGTAGCAAAAAATGGAGCGTAATTTTGGAGGGAAGAAAGCTACCAAATGGTCACAATAAAAAGTGTTTTTTGCGACCATATGGTCGCATTTTTGTGACTAAAATGTTCCTTGGTAGCAAAAAATGGCGCGTAATTTTGGAGGGAAGAAAGCTACCAAATGGTCGCAATAAAAAGTGACCAGATGGTCGCAATTTTGGTGACCAAAAGTGAGCAGTGGTAGCTTATAATTGGAGGGAAGAAAGCTACCAAATGGTCGCAATAAAAAGTGACCAGATGGTCGCAATTTTGGTGACCAAAAGTGAGCAGTGGTAGCTTATAATTGGAGGGAAGAAAGCTACCAAATGGTCGCAATAAAAAGTGACTAGATGGTCGCAATTTTGGTGACCATAAAGTGAGCAGTGGTAGCTTATAATTGGAGGGAAGAAAGCTACCAAATGGTCGCAATAAAAAGTGACCAGATGGTCGCAATTTTGGTGACCGTAAAGTGAGCAGTGGTAGCTTATAATTGGAGGGAATAAAGCTACCAAATGGTCGCAATAAAAAGTGACCAGATGGTCGCAAATTATGTGATTTCTATGGGACCAATAATTGATAAAGAATTTGGTGGGATAAAAGCTACCAAGTGGTCACCTAAAAAGTGACCATGTGGTCGTAAATTCTGACTTGATGTGACCCGGGGCAGTGAGGAAAATAGCGGGAAACTGCGACCAGGTGGTAGCAAAAATACTACCATCTGGTCGCAAATGAGCAGATGAGTCCATTATAAAAACCCCTCCACCCATTGTTTCTTAGCATTAAGTAAAAAGAAAATGAGAGAGTGGATGTATGTTCGTTTGATAGACGGGTATTTGAACGATGAGTTCGTGGCCGGGGTTGAACAGTTTGTTGAGTTTTGCATGACAACTGTCTATTATGAAAAGTATGGTGGAAAGCTACGCTGCCCGTGCAGGAAATGCGACAATAGGAGAATCATACCGGTTACAGAGTTGAAGGTGCATCTTTATACTGTGGGGTTTGTGCAGAATTATTATCACTGGGTGTTTCAGGGGGAAACACAGGAAATGTTCGACGCTGCATTACAGGAATCGAGACGATACGAAGGTAGCAGCTCGAATGTAGAGGTTGTTGACGAAGAACGGAATGATGAACAACAGTATTGTCAGATGCAGCAAATGATAATTGATGGTGCGGGGTATGGGGGCAATGAAAATTTCCGTGAAAGTTTAAACGTGAAGCGAAGATGAACGGGTTGTAGAAGAGGAAATGAATCCAGGAAGCACGTAAGATGCACGAGATGCTAAAGACGACCCAGTAGACCATTGTACGATGGGTGTGAGGTAAGTCAACTTGCTTCGCTCTGGAACTTTTAAATATAAAGGCGCGATACAACACATAGGGTAGAGGATTTGATGCGATTGCATCGTGGTTTCGTCGATGCGCTCCGGAAGAAAATAATATGCCCCACGTTTTTACGACACGAAAAAGCTAGTGGGGGGACTTGGATTACCCGTGGAGAAAATAGATTCGTGTCAAAACGGATGCATGATTTTCTGGGATGTGGATGAGGACCTGCATCATTGCAAATCCTGTTTTCTTCCAAGATACAAACAAGGGAAACGCACTGATTCGAATGCCCGCATGTTCTATTTACCGACCCCACGTCTGCACCGGTTGTATGCATCGGATGTGACGACCTCGCACATGAGATGGCATCACGAGCATTCACAGGATGAAGGTGTTATGAGACATCCCTCGGATCTTTGCGGCATGGAAGCATTTAAATAATTGTCATCCCGGATTTTGCACAAGATCCAAGAAACGTCGATTGGGCTTATGCACAGATGGCTTCAACCCGTTCGGGGCATCCGGGGCACAATATTCAGTTTGGCCAGTCATGGTAACCCCGTATAACTTGCCTCCCTCGATGTGCATGTGAGACCCGGTGATTTTTCTAATAGTGATCGTACCTGGGCCGAAAAGTCCAAAACAGAAACTGGATGTGTATTTGCAACCACTTATTGCAGAGTTGAAAAGGTTGTGGGTCGACGGTGTTATGAGCGTCGACATTTTGAAGAAACAAAATTTCTTGATCCCCGCGTTAACTGGACGATCGGTGACTTCCCTGCATATTCATTGCTGTCAGGTATGTTGATATTTAATGGCTTTCATATACATTTTTGAGTCGGTGTTTAGCTTTTGTTATTGCTTTCCTTAGTCATTGTAGTTAATTGTGTGAACCTCAATCACCTCCTCTTAAAGGATGGAGTACGGCGGGGACATACGCATGTCCGCATTGCATGCTAGACACAGATGCATTTTATCTCAGAAACGGTCGGAAAACTTGTTGGTTTGACTGTCACCGTCGATTCTTGCCTTTGAATCACACTTTCCTGGTTCAAACGGCGTGACTAGAAGAAGGGTCGACGAGTAAGAAAACAAACCCCCCGACCATGTATAGTGGAAGACAAATTTGCACGGTATAGATACTATAGGGATGCGAAGATTACCGTGGAAGGTGCGGAGAGTGCAAACAATGCATCTGGAAAAAACACGGGTTGGAAGAAACGAAGTATTTTTTGGGATCTACCGTATTGGGAAGATCTACTGATTAGACACAATCTTGATGTAATGCATATCGAGAAGAATTTCTTTGACAACATTTTCAATACGATTTTGAACGTTTGGGAAAAACGAAGGACAATCAAGGCACGTTATGATATACGGGAGATATGTGATCGTCCTGAGTTGGAGCCTGCGACGACAATGATAATTACGCCAAAAGCAAAGTACATGTTGACGACGGATGAAAAGAAAACATTATTTGAGTGGATCAAATCCATCAAATTCCCAGGACGGATACGTTTGAATTTGAGTCGGTGTATAGACAGTCAAAAACATATCATGTTCGGGATGAAAAGCCACGATTGTCATATATTCATGCAACGATTGATGCCCGTCGCGTTGGACCGTTCCTAGAGAATAGACATTGGGAGCCGCTTGCCCAGTTGAGTGTTTTTTTGGGGACTTGACATGTACGAGGCGACGGAAGCTACTGTCGCTTCAATGAGTTCCAGGAGATAGCCAGTTATTATTTGTAAGTTGGAGCGAATGTTCCCCACCGGCTTTTTTGACTCCATGGAGCATATTCCAATGCATCTTCCATACGAGGCATTCTTAGGGGGTCCCGTACATTACACTGGATGTACCCATTTGAAAGGTAAGCACGTTATTTTGTAATGTACGCGTATGAATCAAGATCAGTGATCATCGAATGTTAATAATGTTTTGTACCCACAGTACTTACGTCGGTTGAAAAAGATGGTTGGAAATAGATCACGAGTAGAAGGATCTATCGTAGTCGTGCACCGACGCAAGAGACTACCACATTTTGTTCATACTACTTTGATCAACACATTGCGAAGCGATTTCGGACCGTCAAAACGAAACGTTGTCGATAATTTACTTGAAGGTGTTGACATGAACGACTTGCCGATTTTTACGGAACCTGGCATGACAGTTGGAAGATCGGTCGCGGCGTTGACCGGTCCCGAGTATCACGTAATGCGGACATACGTGTTATGCAAACGCGCAGAGATCGAGCCTTACATAGAGTGAGTTTGTAACTTAACATTATTCCATCGCATAAACAATTACAAACTATTTGCTAACTATTTTTGTAACATACAAATTATTTCTAAACGTATACGTTCGAATGACACGAGTTGGTCTTACAGACGCTGAGGAGGGGTCAATAATCGACAAAGAGTTTCGTTCTTGGTTCAGTGGATACGTGAGTTATTTTAAATTGTCAAACAACCGTTGCATTATGTTGAAACAATTACTATCTTCCTAACATTCTTGTATGTGGACAATGACACAGGTTGACTCCCTACATTACCAGGTGGATGATCCTCGCATCATTTCTTTAGCAAAGGGACCTGGACGGATAGCAAGGTCATATGGTGGATACGTCGGAAAGCGATTCTGATTTCAAACGAAGTCGCATTCGATGAAGCAGGGCAACAAACAACGGTGGTGTTTGCATAAAAGGTCACGTGTTCGGCCAAACGAAGACGATTACTTGAGTAATCGATGAGATTCTTGAGATTCAATACGCAAGTCCGACGCTAAAACGCATTGTCGTTCAACCGCACTTGGTTTGAGACAACCAGGCGAGGCGAGTCCGTAAGATTGATCATTTACAAATCGTTGAGGTAAAGAAGTCTAAGCATATGCGCGCACCGATAGGTTCGTCCTGGCTTCACAAGCGATTCAAGTTTATTACGAACTATCCGATTAATAGACGAGATCCTGGCCAGATTGGTTAGTTGTTTGTAAAGTTAAACCACGCCAGGTAGAAGAAAACTTGTCCGAGAAAGACGACCACGCAGAGGAAGCGTTGCTTTTCAAGAAGATGAGATACGATCTCGTGCAATCGACGATGGTCGAGGATGCGAATCTTGTTCGTCCTTTGAACGATGGAACGATAACATTGCATGATGATGATGATATACATGCTTCCACTTCTCACGCACGTGACATTGATCTTGAATTTATTCGAGACGATGAATCTGATGAAGAAACAGAAGAAGAAGAAGAAGACTGTATGTGACGGACTTCTTGGAGACGATGATGAATGAGATATTTCGTTAACTTGATTATTCAAATGTGTGTGTATGTGTTTAATTAATTAAAACTATTTCTTTTAAGGAAAGATTAAAAAAAAAAAAAAAATTATATTTGCGACCAGGTGGTCGCAATTTCACACAAAAAGGTGACCACATGGTAGTAATTTAGAAGTGAAATGCGACCAGTTGGTCGCATTTTATAATTATATTTTTAAAAAATATAAGTAAAATGGCTACCATATGGTCGCAAAAATGAGCGGTAAATTTAAATTTCCATAAAATTTATGGCGGTGAATTTAAAGATTACGACCATCTGGTCGCAATATTTGGCGGTGGGCTACCATATGGTCGCAAAAATGAGCGGTAAATTTAAATTTCCATGAAATTTATGGCGGTGAATTTAAAGATTACGACCATCTGGTCGCAATATTTGGAGGTGAATTTCATTATTGCGACCAGATGGTCGCAATTATTGATGGGACTCGTGATATGACAAATTGTTATGGATCATGGTAAAGTGGTGACCATATGGTCGCTTTTTCATGAAATGCTACCATATGGTCGCAAATATCTCAAGAAATGCGACCAAGTTGGTCGCCATTTTCCCCAAAGACGCGCGACCTTTCGTTTCTTGTCATAATTACATATTTGCGACCATTTGGTCGCAAAATCTGATTTAAATTCCCATCGTTTTCCTTTTCCCCTGTTTCGCTTTTCTTCCTTTCTCTTTTTCTTCCTCTCTTTTTGTTCTTTTCTCTCTTTCCCCTCTCCCGTTCCCTGGTTATTTCTTCCCAGTTCCGTTCTCGTTCTTACTCTAAATCTAAAACCCTCAAACCCCAATCCCGGTTTCTATTACGAGGTTAGTTTTCGTATAAAATTGAAATTTAGTTTAAGAATTTATTTTACTTAGTTTTAGTTTTTAGTTTTCAATTAAGTAGTTTAGTTTTGTTTTGTTAATTTAATTAGTTTTAGTTTAATGAATCTAAATTTGTGTAATCAATTACTTAGTTTACTTTTGTTTAATTCATAGCATTTTAGTTTACATTAACTAATTAATTAGTTTAGTTTAATTTTGTTACTTTAAGTAATTTTAGTTTAATTAATCTAATAGTTTAATTAATCTAACTTAGTTTACTTTAATTCAATTTAAGTAGTAATTAATTTAATTACTTAATCTAATTTAGTTTAATTACTTATTTAGTTTATTTAAGATAGTTTACTTTAATTTAATAAAATTAAACTAAATTAATTTATAATTACACTAGTTTAAATTTAAATTTTAGTTTAATTAATGTAATTTAGATTACTTTAATTAAATCAATTAATTTAAAGTAGGGTAATTAATTCAAATAGTTTAACTTCAATTATACTTAAGTAGTTTAAATTAATTAATTACACTAATTTAATTAATTAATTTTAGTTTAATGAATAAATAAAAATTGTTTAATTACTTAATTTTAGTTAAAATTTGATTAAAGTAAAGTACAATTAGATTAATTAATTAGAATAATTTTGTTTAAGTATTCTAATCAATTAATTTGAAATAAAGTAAATTAAAATTAGATTAATTGAAACTAAAATTAATTCAATTAAACTTAAGATTAATTAATTAAAACTAACATAAACTAATCATTTAATTTGAATTAAAGTAAATTAAAATTAGTTTAATTGAAACTAAAATTAATTCAATTAAACTTAAGATTAATTAATTACAACTAAAATAAACTAATCAATTAATTTGAATTAAAGTAAATTAAAATTAGATTAATTGAACTAAAATTAATTCAATTAAACTTAAGATTAATTAATTAAAACTAAAATAAACTAATCAATTAATTTGAATTAAAGTAAATTAAAATTAGATTAATTGAAACTAAAATTAATTGAATTAAATTAATTTGAGTTTAATTCAATTAATTTTAGTTCAATTAATATAATTAAATAAATAATTAATAATTAATAAATAATTAATAATTAATAATTAATTAACTAATTATTGAAATTTAAATTTTAAAAAAAAATTCTTAAATGCGACCAGATGGTCACTTTTTAGGCGACCATCTGATCGCATTTTAACTGAGCCTAAAAGTGACCATTTGGTCCCATAAAATGCGACCATTTGGTCACTTTTTTATGTGACCAATTGGTCACTTATCTTTCACATAAAATGCGACCAGATGGTCACTTTTTAGGTGACCATCTGGTCGCATTTTAACTGAGCCTAAAAGTGACCATTTGGTAGCATAAAATGCGACCATTTGGTCACTTTTTATGTGACCAAATGGTCACTTTTTATGTGACCAAATGGTCACTTCTATTGAAGATAAATTACGACCATATGGTCACTTTTAATGCGACCATCTGGTCGCATTTTTGAAAGGTTAACTTTTTTGGGACCAAAAATTGTTGGTCGCATTTTTGTGACCGTCCAGTCGCACAAATTAAAAACCGACCAGCTTTTTAGCAACCACTCAGTTGGTCGCATTTTTGGTCGCAATTTCCTGGTCGCAAATTGACAGTTTTTTTGTAGTGTGATATCTCCCATATAGAAAATGCCTTGTTACTATGACATTATTATTCTCCACTGTTTTTAAAACATGTTGTGTACACATGAAAGTATAAAAATGAAAACTCATTAGAGTGACCTATTTTGTTTTTATAATCAAGACTTTGGTAGGGTCGTGTGGTTGTCCCGTGCGATAGTTGATGTGTGCGCAAGCTTGTGCGGACACTCACAGATATATAAAAAAATTTAATAATAAGCATAATTTAGATTTTTTAGAATTCCTCCCTAGTTTTTTCTTTCGTTTTGTTATTTAGATTTAGTTGCTTCCTCTGATTTTCATATTTAGATTTTGTTATTTTGTATGATTTTCGAGTTGAAGTTGCTTAGGCCATGTTTACTTGGAGGGAATGAGAATGAGATTATTTCATTTTCATTGATCTTGTTTACTTAAAACTTGGAATGGGAATGAGAATGAGACTATTTCATTTCCATTGATCTTGTTTACTTAAAATTTGGAATGGGAATGGGAATGGGAATGGGAGTGGGGGACCCACACAATTTGGGAATCTCATTCCCAATTTTCAAACAATTTCATTCCCTCATACAACTTCATCAATCTCATTCTCATTCCTTATTTTGTGGGTCCCACACGAAATAATACTTCATTCCCATTTCAAGACTCTAGTAAACAATATTAATGGTAATTCTTTTCATTCCCATTCCGATTCCGATTCCAATTTTTTTTTAGTAAACACAATCAAAGAAATCTTATTCCCATTCCATAATTTTTCATTCCGATTCTTTCTCATTCCCATTCCCGCTAAGTAAACGAGGCCTTAGTTTATTTGGTTTTGCTATTTTGATTTTTTTTAATCAATAGTTCTTTTTAAAAGATAAAATCTTTGGTTTAGTTCACTGTGTTTAAATGTGTCTAATGATTTTATTTTAACCATTCATTAAATTAACAAAAATTATCTCAAGTAGCAGCATATTTCTATCTATACATTTAAAGATAGTAGGAGAAACATTAAAAAAGGCAGGGAAGTATGGGAGAATTTGAAGAAAAAGCTATCTATACATTTAAAGATAGTGTTTTTTTTAAATTTAAACACTCAACATTTATATTTCAAATCAATAATTTAAGGAAAAATGAAATATAAGTTTTTATTTGACTGGAAACTCTTGGTATTTTCTTTTCCCTTTTTATAATATCTGTTTGCTTGGCTTTGTGGAATATCTCATTAATATCTTATTGTTCATTCAATGTTCCCCTCTTTTTTGTACCTGACTCTGTCTAGAGATAACATGTATGAAATAGTCTACTTCTTGTGTTTATGGGTCCGGGTCCATTTCTACCGCATGTGTCTGCGTTAATGCCCGGATGCAATAAAATAAGTAGGAGTCAGAGTCACTCTATACCATGGTTAGATTAATGAAATTGCCCGGAATAGTAGGGTTGTCATCCTCCTATTCCGGTTTAAATCAAAGATTTGGTAACCCAACTGGAGACACTTGTTTTCGTCCCGTGTTATTTAAATTAACTTTAGTTGTGAAAAAAATTGTCAAAAAAGATAATAGTTTTTTATTTAAAGTTTAGTAATTAGATTTTGAGGATAAAGTTAATATAATTGCAATTTGTTTGAATTTTGAGTTGAATGAAAAAATTAAAAAAAAAACATTTCATTTTTCATAATGTAATTTAATTTCTATGAAAATATATTTAATTGAGCTTTAATTTTTAGGGCAAAATGCAAAAAAACACTCATGTGGTTTTTGTTAAAGACAAACACATCTCCTATACTTTGAATATGAATATTTATATCCCTATAGTTTCACAATTATGTAAATTGACCCATCCCCTCTACGTCGTTGATTTTCTTTTAGTCATAACTTTTTTGTTTGAACTCCGATTTGAATGATTCAAGATGTTATGGAATCTCGTTTCGAGCTTTACGTTGTAGTCACTTAAAAACTTAGAAATCATCAGTGTATAAAATGGTTATCATCATCAAAATATTTGATTGGGTTGAAGTCGTAAACACTTCTATATAAGGATGATTTAGAAATTTTTGGTGTCTACAATGTAGAGCTCGAAATGAGGATTTCATACCATCTTGAATCATTCAAATCAAAATACAAACGAAAAAGTTATGATTAAAAGAAAATCAAGGGGTAGAAAGGATGGGTCAATTTGCACAATTTTAAAATTATAATGTTATAAATATTCATTTTCAAATTACAAAAGGTGTAATTGTATTTGACCAAAACACATTAGTGTTTTTTGCATTTTTATTTTTTTATTGTTAAGATTAAAAGATTTAGAACGTGACTATTTACCAAGTCATCTCAAAAGTCTTGGCTATCACCATGCCTGCCTACTCATGCGGTGGGGGATGATTTGAATCTTCTTAAGATCTCTTGTTCGATTAAGTTTTTGTCATGGAGTCTCAACTCACAGTGCCGCCGGAGATGGTGAAGATTGAGAAATTTTCTAGAGTGAGGCTTCGTGGTTTTACAGAAGAAGAAGCGCCGCTACGAGACTCAACTTTACGAAACCTACGTAAGTAGTAGTAATCAATTCTGTTTTTGGTTTTGTGTTTTTAGATAGATAGAAAGGGTAATTGAATTGAATTCCAGGGATACGACATGGATCAATACTCTCAGGTTGAATTGGGGCTGATTATTCCATTGAATATTGAAACAAATCCTACAGCCAAAGGAAACGCCCTTAAGTTTGGGGATTTTGCTGGTCAAGATTACAACAACAAACAAGTTAGTGATTTACTACACTACGGAATCAATTAATTACTTAATTTATGCCAAAGTTAGATTTCCCGTCCCGTTTAATTTTATAGGAGGCCGGGGGAGGAGGAGTGATGCTAGAATTTGTGAAGCCTTTGAAGATTAACATACAGGGTGCTGCTGGCTTCAATTACTACATTACTTTCGAGATTAAGGATGTCGGGGCATCTGAATATCTGATGATCAGTCTCACATTTATCAAGCTAAAGTTTTTGACGGAATTAATGTCACCAAGGTCACTCATTTCAGGCAGCTTAAACCTACTGCACCTGGAAACTCTGGTATTTTCTTTTCCGTTCTGTTTGTTTGGCTTTGTGGAATATCTGATCAAATCATGCAAAATCTGATTGTTCAATGTTCCCTTTGTTTTTTTGTACCTGTCTCTGTCTAGAGATAACATGACTTCTCATGTTTATGGGTTCAGGTCTACGGCTGCAATAAAATAAGTAGGAGTCACTCTATACCATGGTTAGATTAATGAATCTATCAGCCATAGGAGAGCTTCTCTCATATTGGATAGACTTGAATCTGAGTTCACGGCAATTGAGTTAATAACCCTCTTGGGAGATGTTCGTAGCCTTCATCCTTAGCTATGAATGTCGAGCTGTTATCCTCTTAAACTAGCTCAAGCGATAATCTCAAACATTTCTCTAAATTCTCAGTATCAAAGATGACCTCAGTTTGCGACATCCAAACCAAGGGTATTTTTCTACACCTTTCAGCCTAACCGATTTCCTAATTCTTGTGTGAGTGGAGATTTGAGCACTGAGCTATTTTTTGTTATCATCGAACCAACCTGAATTACAAATGTCCTGAACTGAGTCACCCCATGCTGATCTAAATCAAAAGCAGCCTCAAAATAAAATACTTTACTTGTCCAGGTACTTACTCAACATTCTGCTGAACAAAACTAAAATGTCTCTCTCAGTGGGGCATCTTGATTTATCCAACCTCAACCAAGTAAACACCATATCTTGGTAATGAATAAGGGATGGTCAGATAATGGTAAAACAATTCATGTCTCCCATATAGAAAATGCCTTGTTACCATCACATTATTATTCTCCACTGCTTTTTAAACATGTTGTGTACACATGTAAGTATAAAAAAGAAAACTCATTAGAGTGACCTATTCTGTTTTTATAATCAAGATTTTGGTAGGGTCGTGTGTTGTTCTGTGAGAATAGTATAGTTAAGGTGCACGCATGTTTGTACGGACACTCACGGATATATAAAAACAAATAATAATAATAATAATAATAATAATAATCAGGATTTTTAGAATTCCGCCTGAGTTTTTCTCTCTCGTTTTGTTATTTAGATTTAGTTGCTCTCTGATTTTCATATTTAGCTTTTGTTATTTTGTATAATTTTTTAAATTTTAGTTTTGATTTTTTTTAATCAGTTGTTCTTTTAAAAAATAAAATCTTTGGTTTAGTTCACTGTGTTGAAATGTCTTATGGCAATAATGTTTTGACATTTTAATAATTGACTTTATATTAGTGAAAACATTAAAAAAGGCAGGAAAATATGGGAGATTTTGAAGAAAAAGCTCTATCTACATTTAGGGTAAAGTACTCCTTTGGTCCCTGAGTTTTGGAGCTCGTGTCTATTTGGTCCCTACGTTTTCAATTTGTGTCTAAGTGGTCCCTGAGTTTTGGATATTGTGTCTATTTGGTCCTTGCGTTTCAATTTGTGTCTATTTAGTCCCTGAGTTTTAAATATTGTGTCTATTTGGTCTCTGAGTTTTCAAGTTGTGTCTAAATGGTCTCTGGATTATTAGAAATAAGTTTAATTCTTCCTTAATTTGTTAACTCATTAACATAATATCGACTTAATGGTGACGTAAAATGTTTAATTAATCAAAATACTGATAAGAGATTAATAATTATGTCAAATTTTAGGCCTAGATTTATGAAAGATTTAATCCCATCTTCGTATTTTGACCAATTAAACATGTTATGTCAGCGTTAAGTCAATAATCTTATAAGAAGTTAACGAATACATTAAATTAAGAACCAATTAAACTTATTTCTTATAGTTCTTGAAAATCTAGGGACCAAATAGACACAGTATCCAAAACTCAGGGACCACTTAGACACAAATTGAAAACGCAGGGACCAAATAGATACAATATCCAAAACTCAGGGACCACTTAGACACAAATTGAAAACGCAGGGACCAAATAGACACGACCTCCAAAACTTAGGGACTAAAAGGGTACTTTACCCATACATTTATAGATAGTGGTTCAAATGCAAGAGTATATATATATATATTTCAAATCAATAAATTATGGGAAAATTAAATATAAGCTTTTAATTTACTGGGCAATTAGGCCTTATTGAAGTTAATAGCAGATGGTATGGTATGGTATTTGGTAATTTTCTATTTAACCACTTTTCTTTATTTACAGGTGATTGAAAGCATGTCTACAAATTTGAGACTTTCATGTGTCTTGAGAAATAGAAATATGGAGTTTTTTTTTTAATACAATGTTGGGGTGGGAGACTGAACTACTCGAGTGTAGAACTACAATATACTATTTATTCATAAATTTCGTGTTAGTTTGACAAAACTAAACATATGCACGATATTTTCATGGTTATACTAATTCCGTTATACGCGTAAGCTATATTTTCTTTTAACAAGCATTTTAGTCAAATGGTAAAACATTTTTAAATAAAATAAAAATATTTTCTAACTTATTTCTTTAAAATAAAAACTATTAAATCTCTTCCACCAAACACCGTTTCTCACACCAATTTTTTAACACTTTATTATCAGTATTTTTTTTTTTTTATCAATTTACCATTCAACAACATCCCGATTTATTTTTTAAAATGGTTTCATAAAAAATAAAATAATATGCACTTTTCCTAAAAAAATCTAATAATAGACCAAAAAAAAAAATCGGAAAATAATATGAATTAAATTCAAATTAATTTAATTACATTAGTAAATATTGAATTTATGTTTGATAAGAAATATGAAATTTATATAAGATAATCAAAATATTCAAAATAATATGAATGATTTTATGTAAGATAAATAACATTACTTAATTTAATATCTATTGATACAATTTAAAAGTTAATCAATTTGTACCAATTTAAATTTAAAAATAATAATTTTATTTAAATTGATAAAAAAATAAAAGAGCTTTTGATAAATAATTCAATCTTTAATATATTAAAAATGGGATGTCGGGGAATATTTTTTAGATAATTTTATCCCTTTACATTTTTAATTATTTTCAATAATGCCATTGGAACTCAGTAATACTTCATATTATTAATGAAAAAAAAACATAATATTATTATTACATCAATTTAATTTAATTATTTGAAAAAAATAATTACTCATAATTATTAACTTATTTTTGCTATAAAAAAATGCAGCGAATTACTTTTTTTTTCCCCTCATGAAGATAGTGTTGGGGGCGAACAAAATCCCACATCGGTTAGGAAAGGGTATGATTATGGGTGTATAAGGGGAAAGACACATCTCTATTGGTATGAGACATTTTGGGTGAAACCAAAAGTAAAGTCATGCTGGCCTTGTCCCAAAATGGACAATATCATACCGATGTGAAGTTGTGGTGGCCCAGTTTCCCCTAACAGAGAGTATTAACTTTTTTTTTTTTACAAAAGTATTAAATTGTTGTGGTGAATACTAATTAGTTATTATCATAAATTATCAATTTAATTCATCTAAGAGAACATGTGTTGAGACTTTTTTATTTCCTCAAATTCATAACTGATGAAATATTAAACAAGATCATAATGAATTAAATTTTCAACCTCTTCATTTTCTCTTCTTTATTATAGGATAAAATAAAATGCATTTCGTACTGCCATTGTTGTCGTTTGGAATTGAAGGTTTGTGGCTCAAATATTATTTCCATTGTTCGTGTTAATCATATTACTTCTATACGTCATGATATGAGAAATGAAGCGTAATGAAGCATAATGGCATTTTTATTTGTAAGTATACATTTTACATCGCATCAATATTCTCTTTTAAGATTATTCTTTTATCTCTATAATATCTCCTACCATTTTTAGTGGTATGTTTTTGGGAAAACTGGGTATATAGCCCAAATTCAAAAAACCTAAAGCATAATAGCCCCAAAGAAAAAAATAAAACAAAATGGCCCAGAGAATTTTCAAATGAGAATGAAAATACAATAATGCCCTTCTAAAATTAAGGAAAAAAAATAAAGAAGAAAGAGAAAAAGATTTGAATATACTAAAATCAAGAAAACATTAAATATGAAAAAACCATATAAGAAAATAAGAGAGAAAATTTGAAATTAAATAAATAAAAAAAAAACTAAAAAAAAAAAATCAAACTTTTCAAAAATGATAACTATTTTTTCCCCAGAATCTTCAAAAAATTCTTTTACGCACATCCAGTATTATAATGTACAGTATACTATAATATAATATAGGGTAAAATGCAAATAAGACCCCTGTGGTCTTTTCAAAATGCATGAGCACCCCCTGTACTTTGAAAATGACAAATCGCACCCCTGTAGTTCCAATTTTTTTCAATCAGACCACTCCCTTCAATGTCAATAATTTTCTTTTAGCCATAACTTCTTCGTTTGAACTCCGATTTGGATGATTCAAGATGTTTTGGAATCTTCATTTCCGGCTTTACATAATCGTCGCTTCGAAACTTTGAAATCATCAATAACCAAAAGAGCTAACGATGTCAATCATACCTAGTGTTTCGATATTAATAAAATCTTTTATTTATTAATGATTTCAAAAATTTGAAGTGACATTTATGTAGAGCCTAAAATGAGGATTCCAAAACATTTTGAATCGTCCAAATCGGAGTTCAAACGAAGAAGTTGTGGCTAAAAGAAAATTATTGACATTGAAGGGGAGGGGTCTGATTGAAAAAAATTGGAACCACAGGGGTGCGATTTGCCATTTTCAAAGTACAGGGGGTGTTCATGCATTTTGAAAAGACCACAGGGGTCTTATTTGCATTTTACCCTATAATATAATATATTTATGTACAATACGAAAAAGTGTAATAAAGTAATATAATATAATATACTGTACATAATATTATATATTTATGTACAGTACGAAAAAGATGCAATAAAGCAATAATATATAATGTACATAATATTAATATTTATGTATAGTACGAAAAAAGTAGAAGAACTATATTCATGTACAGTATAGTAAAAAACTTGTTCTCAACAGTGAATGCTTGAAAAAACAAGAAGATGAAGAATAACCATATTCATGTACAGTATAATAAAAAAAACTTGAACTATACAGCGAACCCAGAAAAAAAAAATAAGAAGAAGAAGAACCATATTCATGTACAGTATAATAAAAAAAACGCGTATTGTACATCGAACCAGGAAAAAAAAAGAGAAGAAGAGGAGGAGGAGGAGGAGGAGGAGGAGGAGAACCTAAAAAGAGAAGAAGAGGAGGAGGAGGAGGAGGAGGAGAAGAAGAACCTTCGACCTTGGCCATCGGAAAATTGCACATCTAAGAAATCATGATTAAAAAAAATATTGCAAACCTTAACTCAACAAATGAAGAACATCCCAAGAACCAAAAAATTTAAAAAAAGCCATCCAAAGAAGAACGCAAAGAAGAAAGAGAATGAGAAGGTGAAGGAGGAAGAGGAGAAGAAGAAGGAGAAGAGAACCCTAAAAAATCCCAAAAAAAATGATGAAACATGAAACTATAGAAAAAATAAAGAAGGAAAAAAAAAGAAATACAAAATCCCACGATTTGTGGAGTAATTAAACCAAAAAGAAAATAAACATTGACAAATCAACAATTAAACAAAAAAAATAACAAATTAAATAAGGGTGAAATGAGTATATATAAAAAAGAGATACTCTAAAAAGGCTAAAAAAACATAAGGAATTAAAGAGGCTATAAAAACATATGGTGTAGATAAAATGGGCTATATAGTAGATCATCCCTATGTTTTTTACCATACCGATTGAAATAAAATAAAAAACTTATAATCATGCTTATTATGAAATTCTCATTTCTGATTTTGATCCAAAGTATGGTGGTCTAATATGAATTGCATCTCACATTGCAAAAACACTTAAATTATTAAAAAAATTGAGACAAGCAGAGATCGAGCAGCAAGCAATGAAATCAGAAATTATAGTAAATATGTACAAAAATATGTGATTTTTTAAAAGTAAGCAAATTTTCCCACCAATTTAATTCCTCTTCCAAGAAACCCTTAATTATTTCTCTTTTACCAAGTTTTCTTTTGAACCACAGTTTAGTCGACGGCTTCTGATTTTTGTATAATCAAATTATTTAAATATGATTTAATTAGTTTTAATGAGACTCATCTCTATGGAATTATGACATATATGATCTAATTACATGATAATTAGTAAGAGTTTCATTAATAAAAAAAATTAATAAATACTTTAATAAATATGTTAAAAGGAAAATAATACGTAGTAAAAATCTGGTTACTAAAAATGACATTTAGCATAAATTTGATTGCAATATTTTAAAATAATTGATTAGTTTAGCATAAAAATAGCATTTAATTACCAAAAAAAAATGTCACCAAAGACTAAAACACAAGCTTAAATACGAGAGAAACCTGTCATCTTACTAAGCCTAAATAAGCGCCAAAACACAGTTGGCAGTTGACTGAAATTTAAAAACAGAAAAGTAACCTTTTTTTAAGACAATTACAATTGTTTAGAAACTGATTTCTCTTTATGCTGCTTTTCATGCTTTGTATCAGCTGCCATGTGCTCATTTGATGACAAACCATCTTTAGCCTCTCACAAAATCTCCACCTTAAGATTAAGGGCTCATTTGGGATAGTTTTTATAAGTGTTTAACAATGTTTTTTAATGGTAATAAAAAAACACTTTTAAACACTTTCAAAAGTTATTCCAAGCGAATACTAAGATTCAGAATCATTCATCATTCCTCATTTGAAAGAGACTTGCTATTTCGAACTTTGTTTTCATAGTTCATAGAGGGTTAAAGTCTGTGACATTCACGATTTTTTACATACATATATCACTAAATGACACTAAATTTTGACGTCGTGTCTATTTGCTCCCTGAGTTTTTACTATATGTCTATCTGGGTATTTGAATTTTCACTTTATGCCTACTTTGGTCCATGAATTATTGAAAATATGCTAAATGATCTCCGTCGTTAGTTATCCATTCTTGACACTAACAAAAAATTGTCTAATAAAAATCTTTATTTCTCATTTTAAATCTTTACTTTGTTAATGTTCATACTAATTTTTCAACAAATTATTAACCAATTTGTTTCACATGAATTTGAATATATTCATCATGAAGACAGAAGAAGAGGGTAGTTCAATTTGGATAAAAAATGAGATACAATTTACTTAAAAATAATTTGATTAAATTTGCTTCTTTGATAGTAAGTTTTTTAAGATTTTTTTAAATAAAATAAATTTGCATACTAATTATTAAAATGTTTGATTTTTTTTGTTTTAAATTACTCAAATATATAGGAAAAATATATGAATATCTCTTAATAGTAGGAAAAAATATATGAATATCTTTTCATTTTAAAGCTAGAAGCAATGTTACCTATCGTAATGGTAAACAAGTGTCATACGGATGCTAAAACCAAACAAAATTTCTGGATTGTTAAGACAGTTTAGGCAAGTCCTAGTGTGACAATAAGTGTGGCAGAATTCTTAAGAGTATATTAATTTTTCTCGCATATATATATACACACACATACATAAATCCATTCATACACACACACACACATTACATAAATATTTATACATACATAGACATATATACATACACACACACATATACAAATATATACATAATATATATACATACATACATATACATATATATATCATTGTCAGATCATTAAATTACACATTTGATTTTTTACGTCATGTCTATTTTCCACATGAGATTTTACTGTGTGTCCAATTTGTTTTTGAGTTTTTAATATCTGTTTATTTTGTTCCACGATTTATGAAAATAAGTTTAAAATGTCATGTCGTTAGTTGTCCATACTTGACCCTAACATAAATATGTTTGTTAAAAATCTTGCTCATACACATTTTATTTATTTATTATCATTCATATTAATTTGTTTTACAAGTTATTCAATAATTTGTTTTAATATAATTTTGGTTCTTTCATTATAAAGACATAAACAATGGGTTCACTTTTGTTGTAGTTTTTTTATTGGAGAGATCATGGTGTACTCTCAGAAGTAAAGCATAAAAAAGAAACTAGTAAGTATGTTTTGAATTAGAACAAATCTCAAATAAAATAATTTACCTACAAATGCTTAGTTTATTTTTTTTAATAATGTAGATAGTTGTTAGGCAATGGTGGCAGTTTCCACTGTGAAAGCCATTTTCATGATCGAGAAAAAAAATAAAAGTAGTGATTTCTGCTCAAGATCTCATAAATAATATCAATCAGTTGTCAGAAGATAATAAAAAAATATCATCCAAACGAGTGTAGAATTGAGAATTCTATTTATGGTTATGAATACATGGCTTCAAAGGGTGTAGCTTTGGACTCACATTACAAATTTGAAGATAAAAGAAATACAAAATAAAAAAAAGGGCGATATGATTATAAATTTATTATCATATTGAATGATATTTAATATTTAATATTCCTGCTTCTGTAAAGACATGAAATATACATCATACTTGGTTATGAGTTTGTCTCAGATGATATCGGTGAGAGTGAATTGATTTTTCTCCTGAAAAAGATATCACTCACTGTCACACTTGTTTTAATTGCCACACATATTCTATAGACATATATAGATACATACATATATACATACATTACATAAATATTTATATATACATATACATACGTACATACATACATATATATATATACATACATATATATACATATATATACACACACACACACACACACACACACACACACACACACATATATATATATATATATATATATATATATATCATTGTCATGAATAACACATTTGATTTTGGACGTCATGTCTATTTTCCATATGAGTTTTTAGTATGTGTCCAATTTTTTTGAGTTTTCAATTTATGTTTATTTTGTTTCACGATTTATTGAAAATAGGTCTAAAAGATCATGTCGTTAGTTGTCCAACTTGACCTTAATATAAATTTGTTTGTTAAAAATATTGATTTCTCATATAAATTTTTTAATTTATTATCCTTCATATTAATTTGTTTTACAAATGATTCATTAATTCATTTTAATAGAATTGTAGTACTTTCATCATAATGACAGAAGCAGTGAATTCAATTGATTGGGGAGATCAAGGTGTACTCTCAAAAGTTAAGGGTCAGAAAGAAACTAGTAAGTATGTTTTGAATCTAAACACATCTCAAATAAAATAATATATCTACAAATGTGTAGTTTTTTTTTTTACTAATGTAGATAGTTGTTGGGCAGTGGTAGTTTTCATTGTTGAAGCCCTTTTCATGATCGAGAAAAAAATAAAAGTAGTGTTTTTTGCTCAATATCTCATACATAATATCGATCAGTCTTTAGAGGATTATAAATAATATAAACTAGTGTAGATTTGGGAATTCTATTTATGGTTATGAATATATTGCTTGAATGGGTGTAGCCCTGGCTTTAGATTACAAATTTGAAGCTCAAAGAAATGCAAAGTAAAAAAAAAAGGGTCGGTATGATTATAAATTTATTAATCTTATTGAATGATAATTAATATTTAACATTTTTGTTTTTATAGGGACAATAAATATGAAAGATATTTGGTTATAAGTTTGTCCCTGAAGATATTAGTGAGAGTGAATTGACGGTTCTCGTGAAAAAGAGACCAGTTACTGCCACACTTGTTTTAACTGGAGCATTTATGACACTAAAGAAGGTTTGTTAATTAACGTTTTACAAGTCAATTCTATAGATTAAACTTATTTTATTATTTGACTTTTTTAGATACATAGATACATACATACACACATACACACATATATAGATATAAACATAGATATATAGACATATATAGATACATACATATATACATATATATATACATACATTACATAAATATTTATACATACATATACATTTATGCATACATACATAAACACACACACATATATATAGATACATACATACATACATATATATACATACATACATACATACATACATACATTTATATATATATATATATATATATATATATATATTATATCATTGCCAGATCATCAAATGACACATTTGATATTAGACATCATGTCTATTTTCTCCCTGAATTTTTACTATGTGTCCAATTTATTTTTGAGTTTTCAATTTATGTCTATTTTGTTCCACAAATAGGTCTAAAAAGTCATGTCGTTAGTTGTCCATACTTGACACTAACATAAATCTTTATTTCTCATATAAATTTTTAATTTATTATCATTCATATTAATTTGTATTACAAGTTATTCACTAATTCGTTTTAATAGAATTTTAGTGCTTTCATCATGAAGACAAAAGAAGTGGGTTTATTTTCATTGGAAATGAGGCACAATTTAAATAAAATTTGTATATGTTTTGTGATAGTTTTTTTTTTTTTAATAATTTTTCTCAAAATGACTTAAATTTGCATACTTATAACTAAAATATAATTTTTTTAAAAAAAATTAGTCAAATATATAGGAATAACTATATGAATGTCTCTCAATATATAATAAATATATTTAATTAAAGCTAGAGGCAATGTTACGTGTCGTAATCATAATCGGATGCAATATTGATGCTAAATCCAAACAAAACTTCAAGATTGTTCACAATAGTTTGGGCAATTTAGGGAGTGAGGACGGGTATGGCAGGGTTTATAAGAAGTTTCATCTTATAAAGTTTATATAATAAACTATTTTAAAAACATGACTATTTATATTAAAACTCTCCTTCAAATGATATGTTGATTTTCTTTCCTTTATCTGTAAATATATACATAAATAAATATATACACACACATATATATACATACATACATAGACATATATAAATGCATACATACATATATTTATAGACATATATAGATACATACATACACGTATATAAATACATACATACAAACATATTACCTTTTTTTAATCTAATGTCTATTTCTTTTTTATAAATTTGTAGTCATTTGAATGGAGAGATCACGGTGTACTCTCAAAAGTTATCAAAAAGAAAGAAACTAGTAAGTATGTTTTGAATTAAAACACATCTCAAATAAAAAAAAATTATCTACAAATGCTTGGTTAATGGTAGATGTTTCCACTGTGAAGCCATTTTCATGATCGAGAAAAAAAATAAAAGTAGTATTTTATACTCAAGATTTCATAGATAGTCTCGATCTATTGTTAGAGGATAATAAAAAATACCATCCAAACGAGTGTCGATTTGGAAATTGTATTCATGGTTATGAATATATGGCTTCAAAGTAGGGATGGCAACGGGATGAGGCGGGGTCGGGGATGTATTTCCCATCCTCTAATAAAAAAATCGGGGGCGGGTTCGGGGATTCCCCGTTCGGGTATCAGTTTTCCCTCGGGGAAAATTTCCCGTTTTATATTTTAATTCTTATTTAAAAAGGAATATAAAAATGAAATATATATATATATATATTTAAAATATACGTTTTTAAGACAAAAAGAAAACATAATACTAAACATTTTATAATTTATTAGTTAATATAATCACATCATATATTTTTTTTTCAATAAATAAAGATAAAAAGTAAAAAAAAATATAAAGATATTATTAAAATATCAGGTTTGAGGTCAGTGGCGGGATGATTTTTGTATTCCCATCCCCGTGCCCTAAAATAAATCAGGAGAAATTTTCCCTGCTAACCCTAATAAATCAGGGATTTCCTGTCCCTAAAGGGTGTAGCCCTAGAGTCAGATTATGAATTTGAAGGTAAAAGAAATACAAAGTCAAAGAAAAGAGAGGTGGTATGATTATAAATTTATTAATTTATTATCTTATTGAATAATATTTAATATTTAATATATCTGCTTCTGTAGGACAAGAAATATACAACATATTTGGTTATAGGTTTGTCTCAGATGATATTAGTGAGAGTGAATTGATTGTTCTCGTGACTTAGAGACCACTTCCTGCCACACTTGTTTTAATTGAAGAACTTATGACACTAAAGAAGGTTTGTTAATTTACTTTTTATAAGCCAATTCTATAGATTAAATTTATTTTATCATTTGATTTTTTTATATTCCTTAAATGTTTATATATATATATATATATATATATATATATATATATATATATATATATATATATATATATATATATATATATATATATATAAAGAAAGAAAGAAATATATGAAGGGCTCACAATAGAAGAGAAAATTATTGGGATAAAGGAAGGAGAACTACATGCCGTAAAAGTAATCGGGTGCAATACTAATGTTGAAACTAAATAAAACTTCTGGATTGTTCAGAACAGTTTGGGCAATTCGTGGTGTGATGGTGGGTGTGGCAGGGTTCTTAAGACCTCTAGCCTACCTGACGAAAGAAATGATATTTTGTTTTTTTTTTCAACAAATCACAACTCCCCTTAGATCTCCTCCATTTAAAGTCTTGATTACATTGACATAATACGGAGCTAGAAAACTAAAACAAGGAAAAATAACATAAAAATGAGTAATGAATTTGCATTTCTTCTTCTTTTGTTTTTTCTTTTTTCTTTCAATAGAATTTAGCTTAGTTGATATGATTAAAAACTAGATTGCCCATTGGGCACACTCATTTGCTAAGAGAGAGGAGTGCATATACAATTACAACTCAAATGGTGGGTAACTATGTCACCCCAAAACTTATTCAAGCAATTATTTTGAAGCTCATTATGAATAGTGGAAAAATTTTCTACTTAGGATCACTAGGTTTGATCACTCAATGTTTCCTTCTCACATATGGAAGTAATCGTCAAGGATCTAAACCGGCTAAATGAGTTTACAAACAATTGACTTAAAAAGGGGAAGTGTAGAAGAATCTAAAGCCCAAAACGCACTTAACTAATGTTTAGAACTATCTTAAAGTAATCACAAAAGGCAATTATATCATTTGAAACATCCTAACTGTTAGGAATGGTGTCCTAGAACTTGTAATTATTTAATTATAATAATTTATTTCGAATAAATTAAATAAATAAACATAAGTTCTTTATATTATCTAGATTGATTCAATTAATGATATTAGGAATATATGGAAATATATAAATATCAAACATTCAAATAGTAAACCCTAAGTTACTCTTATGAAATCACGACTTAGTATGTGAGTCATACAAGAGGATTAAAGTCGAGATGAGTAACTTAAACGTGTCTACAGTAAACGGATAACGTTTGGAAACCTTATCCTGGTAACACTGTTGATAGCTTCGCATTTTGTTTATACACAAATGATCAAATCCTGATCATTCATGTGGGAGACATGAAATGGAAGTATCATATGCAATGTTGATTGTATAAGACAGGACCACGATGTTCGATCAAATTTCTCATTAGTATCGTTTACGAGAAATAATCGAATATCAAACTAAGTTTATCAACCGTGATAGATCTCAATCCTGAGTGAAATGCGGATTCCTATTTGTGGAGTTATGTTCTTTGATTCACATAGTTGAGAGCGATCTGTAAGAACGCTCAATACACTCCTGTTTTGGGAACATGACTAGATAAGTAGCTGGGAACTCATTTTCACGAGATGAAATTCATAACTTTCCTATAAATTAACGGTATCAGTGCGATACCTAAACATTTTAGGAACTTTAAGAAACTCTCTTGATGTACTGATTCGAGACATGAACAAGTGACGTCACGAATTCTATTGATCACAGAAGTACCTTATCTCTAGTTCGACTAAAGATAAAGTTCATTGGAGAATGAGCGGGAACACAAGGATAAAACGGTTATTACAGGGGCAAAACGGTAAATTTATCCACCTGTAATTATGAGGGTTCCACGTGAAGGATAATATCACAGATATAAATAATGATAAACTAAATGGACAATAACTCATCTATAGTGAGGGGAGTTCAGCTATGAATCTATAGTGGAATTATTCATAGTTAGATAATAAGTAATTAACTGATTATGTGTTAATCACTTAATTGACTAATTATTAAGCCCATGATCTATAGGTCCATCAGGTCCCTATGCTAGCCCAAATATCGTAGTCGCGAAATCAAGTAGAAGAAATGGAAAGTTTAAGTAAAGCGAATTACTTAAAATAGGCAATATTAATTGTTTAAATATTTAATATATTTAAACGGTAATTAATATAAACATTATTAATAGTTTAAATAATGAGTTTATTTAAACATGAAATTAATAATGAAATATTATTAATTAGATATTATTAATTATTTGAATATTGAGTATATTTAAATAGTAATTAATAATTTAAAATTAATTAACAATTATTAATTGTTTAAATAATTATTTTATTTGAACGGAAATTAATAATTAAAATTAATTAATTAATAATAAAATATTGTCAATAAAATTATTAATTAAATAATAAGTTTATTTAATGGAAATTAATAATTATAATATTTATTATTAATTATTTAAATAATGAAAATTATTTAAATGGAAATTAATAATTAAATATAAATTTGATAATATTTATTCAGGAGAAAATATTAATATTATTAATTGTTTAAATAAAATATTTTATTTAAATGGTAATTAGTAAATAAATTAATTAAGTTGGACTTATTAATTTAAGAGAGAGTTTCAAGCCCAATTGGATTAATGAACCCAATTGAGATTGGCCCAAAATAATTAATTAAATAAATTAGAATTATTTATTAATTATACATAATTTCGGCCATACATGTATTTTAGGAAGAGATAATTGCTTGAATTACATCCTAAAATAACTACAGAGATTTATTTACCCAAGATAAATAAAATAAAGAAAAGAATATTGTAGATACCGTATTTTGTCCAGGCTAAATTTATTAATTTTTATTTTTAAAATAAATAAAATTGAAATAAAAAATAAAATTTGATTGTTTTAAAAATAGAGATAATTTTATTCTTAAAAATAAAATTGATCTTATATTTTAAAAAATAATTAGATTTTAATTTTGTTTTAAATTTAAATGATAAAGACAATTTTTATTTCAAAAAATAAAATTGGCTTTTAATTTTAAATATAAAATAATTTTCGATTTTATTTATTTTAAAAGTTGTTATTTAAATTTGTTTTTTTTAAAATTATTGTAGAGATAAGGTAGTTAATTTTAAATGGTCAAAGATAAATATGACTTGGGATATATTTAAATAAATTTGTAGAGATATTATTTGATTTAGATTGAGTTAATCTCTAAAAATTATCTGTTATTATCATAAGCTTATCTCAATCTATTTTAAATGTCTCTAATTTTGGCTATAAATAAGACCTCTCACTCTTAGAATAGGTCACAGTAGAAACGGTAGAAAGACATAGAAGAAAAGAAGAAAAAAAAGAGAAAATGTAGAGATCACATCTCAAAGTTTTGGGGAGAGAAAACCTATCAAATTTCTCAATCTCATTCTCTCCCAAACCAATCCATCCAAAGGTAAATTCTTTTCTCTTCTTTAGATTATTTCTTAGTCAAATGAGTCTTCCGTGTTTCCATTAAATTCGTGATTTTTAGGTTCTTACTTTTATTATGTGGTTAATTTTATTTGAAAATAGACTGATAGTCGAAGATATAGGAAAAAGAATCAGTCAATTTCGATTTCTGGTTTGAGAGTTATGATTTTTTGAAGTTAAAGGTTTTAACAGAAATTACTGTTTTCGGGAAAAACTGCAGCGTTTTTTATTCTGAATATTTTCGGTGATATTTATCAGATATATGTATTTACAATTTATTTTTCCTTGAAACTAGACTGATAAATGAAGCTTTTGCAACAAGAATCACCTCGTTTAGATCTCTATTAAAAAATATATGATTTTTCAAAGTTGATACAAATGCTGCAAGATTTTTGTACAAAATAAAACGTGATTGAGATGTCTTTTATATGAATTCTGATTTTTATTCATAAAATAAATTAATTTTAACATTATAGTTCAATGATATATTAATAAGGTATATTTAGGTTAAAGAATCAAGTCAAAACACATTTTAATTAACGAGATATGAAATTTTCAAGTTTAGACTTTGATTTGAAATAATTGGTACTTTTAATTGGCTTGTGATATTAGTACATTTAAATTCTTTTATTTTTTTTTATTATATCAAAATTATCTTAATAAAATTATATTTTGGGGAAAGAGTAATATGTTTACTGCGAATTTGATAAATGTGTGGAAATCGTCACAATTGTGAAGGTTGAGTAATGTGTTTATCAAAGTCTCAATAAGTGTACAAAAACCCTAGAAATAACAATAGTTTTATTTAAATAATAAATACTAGATTTGTTGTTTTAAACTAAAAAGGAGTATTTTGAATAAAGGTAATAATAAATGTTTTAAAATATAAATACAAACCCGATGATGAGATTTTGAGAAGTAACGACTCTCAATTTCTCTAGGTGAGGAATTCTCAATTCCGATATTTGTTCAATTAACGGTCATAACCCCGCTCAATTAATCTTTGAACTTACGTCATTCTTGATGTTAAGAGAAGATTTAAATGAGACATTTGTTTTCATAAACAAAAATTAATCTTTTCACAAATTAGTTAAATTAAGGACCAATAATTAAAAATTAGATAGTATAAGATAAGATTAGGGTAACCGTTTTTTTAAATGGATGTCGTAGGGTGCTAGTACCTTCCCTATACATAAATGACTCCCGAACCTGATCTGGTTTTTCGTAGACAATTTTTAGTAATTAGGTGACCAATCACACCCGAATTTGGTTGGTGGCGACTCCAAATTTTTCTCTTTTACGAAGAGGCCCATAAATTGGACGTTGGTGCTCCGCGTCGCAATTACGTTGTGACAAATATATTCTCTTATTTATCTATGACATTTTCGAAATTGCAAGATAAAGGAAAGAGATAATCTTTTTTCTCTTTGTATTTATCTCTATAGATTAATCCTAATGTGATTAGGATTCCTATTTTCATATAAATAGGAGGGTTGGGTCATTCATAAATCACACAATTCAATTCCATAGAAAATTGTAACTCTCTCTTCCTCTCTCCCACCCCTTGGACGAAATTCCCTATTCAAAATTGGGAAGAAAATATTTTTCTTCTTCCCAATTTCTTCTAAAGTTCGATCCCACAATCGTGTTTTGTTTGATCGATCGGGATATAGCATAGAAGATCTGGTGTTGCTGAGGATTTGATGCTGTAAAGAAACCTCCAACCGATTCTCCATTAATTACTCAATGTAAGTATAATTGGTTTTAATTTTCGAAATTAAGCATGAATCTACATGTTTTATATCACAAATTGCATGATGTTAATAGATCCGTTATTAAATGTTAATAAGTTTACTAAATAAAATTCCGCTAATTTAGTAAATCATCCCTTCACTAACCAATCAAAATTTAAGAAAACGACACTTTTTTTTAACAAGTTTATGTTTTTTTTAAGGAAACATCTCAAAGCATCATCGAGAATCATTATTTCATCAACTATCGACACATATTATCAACAAGAGAGAACAAAAGGGAAATAGCCTGAAACTTAAAATTAGTATCTAAAAATAGATACCACACCCCAAACTTAAATCATGGTATGTCCTTACAACATGGAAAAAGAAAAAGGGCTCAAAACTAGCAAAGTAAGCAATGCTATCAAATGGAACAAGATGAGTTCATCTTGAAGAGACAAATAAATAGAGCAACCCAACAGAAAACCAAAAGAGAACTATAAGCTTAAAAAAATAAGGGGGCATAGAACAAATATGAGAAGATAACTCCCCTCTATTGCGATCATAAATGCTCCTCCATGTCTATTTTGTTTTTATCATTTTTCCCAACTTAGTATCAACCTTGGCGAACTTTACTTGATTTTGTTTTAAAATCAAAATAAAAGGGAAAAAAAATAGTAGTATTAAATCCTAAAAAGTAAGATACCTAACAATGCAAAAGAAAATTAAAAAAACTAACTAGAAAAACATAAAAGCAATTTAAACTACTTAGCTATGATGGTTTGCTTCCCAACTAGCGTTTTTTTTAAAGTCAACGGCTTGACTTTACCACTTTTATCTAGTGGGTTTTCCTTGGAATTGAGTTTTGAGCTTATTACCAAGCACTTCCCCTATCCTTGAATTAAAAAAAATTAATAAAATTAAAAACTAAAGAGTAACAAAAACTAAATTCTTTGAGTAACTAAGCTTTTGATCATTTCTCTCTCTCACTCTTTTATCAGCCTATTGTGCTTATTATAACATTTATGAGAGAGTTTATTTTATAAGGATTATTATTCATACACTCTATATTGTAATGACTTGGAGAGTGTTTTGATTCTTCGAGTGGAAGAAGTGAACTTGCACACACATAAAAGGAATGTAGTTCCGTAATCCAAATCCACAAGGGGAGCTTATGGTATGATCAAAACAAGAACGGGAGATTGTTCATTCAAAATCGTCATAAGGAAAGCTTGTGATCGAATCCATCAAAGAAGGTGTCGTTGCAAGTAGCAAAAGAAGACAAAAGAAAAAAAATGGAGTTTTTTCGTTTGTGCCTTGTTGCTTTAATTTCTTGTATTAAACGATTAACGATTCTAGTGGATTTTTTCTGGGCTAGTCCCCGTGAATTTTTACCAGTTGTAGGTTTCTCACGTTAATCACTTTTCTGTGTCAATCTCTCTTCTCACTTTTCTTTTATAATTATGTCTTCAACTTTTATGTTGTTGCATCCACTGTGTTATAACAGTGAATCCATAGGCTATTAATTAAATTTGTGAAACATTATTAATTTGTTTGAAATTAATTAAATCAATCACAAGAATTAGGTCTAACAAGTGGTATCAGAAGGAGTTCACTTAATTTATTAGCGAGATATTGGAATATATTTTGACCTATTTTGTGTTTTGTGTAAGGGTGTCCAAGAAGAAGAGAAATCAAAATTTCTTCAAAGGAACAAGAAGTCTATCCCTAAATCTCTTGAAAAGAAGAAAATAATGGCATTTACTCGGAGTGATAAAGAAAATAGTGTAAGTAATGTTGAACATATTACATCTTTTACTAATTATTCTAATGATGCGCAAAAATCTTGTACTAAAGATGATAACTTAGAATGTAAAGATGAAAAGTATCAAAGTGATGAATATGATGCCAATGAGGATTCCATTGAAGAAGTATACACCAAATTCTTTGAAAAATATGTAATATACGGAAGTGTTAGAATGTTAGAGTTGTCAGACTATACTTGATATACAGAAATGATAATTTTAGTATCTTTAAAATTTAAATAGTAAAAAATGGCTAAATACTCAACTTTCTCAGGATATGACTATCTACTTAAAAACTCACCCCGACTGACCATATTGATTTTCCTCACTTATTTTATTACTAAAGAATAATAATAATGTGGCCATAATAAATTTATGAGAACAATAAGAAAAATTAGGTGTGAGGCTATGATTGGTGAATTAAAAACATGATAACAGAAAAACCATAAAAGAAAAATAATTATAAAAAAAAAAATTCTAGAAAGGCAAAGCTCTTTCTCTTTTCTATTTTTTTCGAGGTCGTTGACACGAAACAATCTCTTCTTGCTCCTCTTCCATTTCCGAGCCCTAATATCTCGTTTTTGTCTGAAACAAAAATAAAATTCACTTTTTTTTTCTTAATTCCATATATTATTACATGATATTTTATACTCATCTCATCCTACCCCATTGATTTTAGAAATGTATTTTTCGTCTCTATGATGATTTTTTAGGGTGTAATTTCAAAATCTAAAAAATGAATTTAAAAAATTAAATTATTTTAGATCCAATTTTAACACTTTGCAAAGTTGAGGGGTCCAACTACTGAAATTGAAAATTTAAGGATGTAAGTGTTACGACCTCTATAATTTAACGGTGGTTTGTGTAATTTCACCAATAAATAATCTAATACGAGATAGAATTAGAGGTAATTTTTAAAAAAATTCATTGACAAATGTCAAGTGTTTTTTGCATTTTGTAATTATTTTATTGTTAAGATGAAAAGATTTAGAAGGTGACTATTTACCAAGTCATATTAAAAGTCTTGGCTATCACCAATCCTGCCTACTCATGCGGTGCGATCGATCGGTGCTTTTTTAAGATCTCCTCTTCGATTAGGCTTTTGTCATGGAGTCTAAAATCACAGTGGCGCCGGAGAAGGTGAAGTTAGTTTAATTTTATAGGAGGCCGAGGGAGGAGGAGGAGTGATGCTAGAATTTGTGAAGCCTTTGAAGATTAACATACAGGGTGCCGCTGGCTTCAATTACTACATTACTTTCGAGGCTAAGGATGTCGGGGCACCTGATGATCAATCTCGCATTTATCAAGCTAAAGTTTTCGACGGAGTTACTGTCACCAAGGTCCTTCATTTCAGGCTTAAACCTACTGGACCTGGTATTTTCTTTTCCCTTTTTATAATGCTTGCCTTTCTGTCTAGACTAGAGATAACATGTATGAATTAGTCTACTTCTCGTAATGTCCTGAACTGAGCTTCATACATTTGAAGAAAAGGAAGGGAAGTATTAGGAGAATTTGAAGAAAAGGCTATCTATACATTTAAAAAAAAAAAAAAAAACTCAACATTTATATTTCAAAATCAACAATTTAAGGAAAAATGAAATGTTTTCATTTGACTGGCCATTTAGGCCTAGTTTATTGAAATTAATAGCACATATGGTATGGTATTTGGTTATTTTGAATATAACATGTTTTCTTTATTTGCAGGGAATTGAAGGCATGTCCACAAATTTGAGACTTTCATGTGGCTTGAGAATAGAAATATGGTGTCATCTTTTTTTTATAACCGGTGTCTTTTTAATATAACTAGTATAAATAACGTGCGTTGCACGTGGTTGTGCATTGTTTTGACATTGAATTTATGAGAAATATCTACATCACTCACAGTTTGATGGAAAACATTCGCTCTTCTTCTTTATCCTTTCGTTAATTTTTATCATCTCCATTACAAAGACCCCATGTGTGATAATCATTTCTACTATCCCATAATATATTTTTCCCATGACCTAAGGAAACACAACCCCATTCTTTTTTAAAACTTAACTGAACTAAAAAAGAAAAAAGAGAAAAGAAAACCAATAATATATAATTAATGATCCTAAAACTTGGCAAAGATTAGTATAAATATCATGTAATAATGTTTATTTAGAATTATTTACATCATTACACTAGAGATTCGTGCGTGAGGCCACCAACACCATATGTTTTTTATTTTTTTCATTTTAACAAATATCATGTTCTATAGGTTGTACGACTGTCTTTGAGTTCTAAGTGAATATTATGGTCTAAAATCACCTATTTGAAATGCTGATAATCCAAAAAGAAATTACCCAATTTCTTTCTCAAGAATCGGTTCATCTTCGTAGATCATGTAATATTTCTTTGTTAAGACAGAATTTCCCAAAAAAGAGTTTATATTCATGGATATTTTGTTATACTCCGGTTGATATCTTTCAACTATTTATTATACTACACTTTTCTTTAAAGTCGACGGCCCGATTTTATCACTTTTTTTAATAGGTTTTCCGTGGAATTGAGTTTTAACCTCCTTTGTCAAGCACTTCTCCTATCCTTGAATTAAAAAAATAAAAAATAAAAACTAAAGAGTAACAAAAACTAAATGCTTTAACACTAATTAAATCTGATTAATCATCGGCAACAGTGCCAATAATTATTGTTGAAATTTGTGATACGCAAGTGCACGTAGTCAAACAAGTAAAAAAGTGATCAATAAGTTATCGTTCCCACGAGGATTAGTAAATTAATTAGGTATTTAAAAATTAATTTGTAATAAACTAAAACTAATGATAATTTGGAATGATATAGTTGAAGTGAAAAACTTATTAATAATTACCTAATTTGGCATTTTATTTTCATTTGAAAGGATTTTTTTAACACAAGGAATATTTCTTTTTACTTTATCATTATTAGTTGTCATTGATCAATTTATCTTGAATATTAATTCATTGAAAGTTGTTTTTGATTATATGAGAAGTTATTGAGCAAATTGTGAATTTTGATTGTGAAATTTGTTTAATTATATGGAAGCCTTTTTAATGGATACTTTGACAGCTTTTTACAACCACAGTATGGTTGTTTAATAAATAAATCAATTTTAGAATTGAAGTTTTTATACAAGAAAAAGTTCCAGCCGTGGGAATAACTGTTGCTGTGTTAACATATTTGAATCTGACAGAATCTCCCTTATTTGAAGATTCAAGGTATTGTGTATAAATTGAAGGTTGTATATTAGCTTGAGTACCAAGCTTTTGATCATTTCTCTCTCTCACTCTTTTATCAACCTATTGTGCTTATTATAACATTTATGATAGAGTTTATTTTGTAAGGATTATTATTCATACACTTTATCTTGTAATGGCTTGGAGAATGTTTTGATTTTTCGGGAGGAAGAAGTCAACCTGCATACACATTAAGGAAGGGAGATTCTTGATCAAAATCTACAAGGGGAGCTTATGATCAAAACAAGAACGAGAGATTTTTTATTCAAAATCATCATAACGAAAGCTTGTGATCGAATCCATTGAAGAATGTGTCGTTGCATTGCAAGTAGTAAAAGAAGACAGAAAAAAGGGAGTTTTTTCGTTTGTGTCTTGTTGCTTTAATTTCTTTTATTAAATGACTACGTTTCTAGTGGATTTTTTCTTGACTAGTTCCTATGAGTTTTTACCACTTGTATGTTTCTCACGTTAATAACTTTTCGGTGTCAATCTCTCTTCTCATCGTTCTTTTATAATTATGTCTTTCAACTTTTATGTTATTGCATCTACTGTTATATCCATGAGCTATTAATTAAATTTGTGAAACATTATTAATTTACTTGAAATTAATTAAATCAATCACAAGAATTAGGTCTAAGAAGTGATTTCAAAGTAAATTTGCTTGATTTATTAGTGAGATCTTGAAATATATTTTGACCTATTGTGTGTTTTGTGTGATGTGCAAGAAGAAGAGAAATCAAAATTTCTTTAAAGGAACAATAAATCTATCCCTAAATCTCTTGAAAAGAAGAAAATTATGACATTAATGTTGAACCTATTACATCTATTACCCATGACTGTAATGATGTGCATAAATCTTGTACTAAAGACGATAACTTAGAATGTAAAGATGAAAACTATGAAATTGATGAATATGATGTTAATGAGGATTCCATAGAAGAAGCATACACCAAATTCTATGAAGAATATGTAATATACGAAAGTGTAAGAATGACAAAGTTATCCGACTATACTTAAATAGTAAAAAATACAAAATACTCAACTTTTTTAAGACATGACTATCTACTTAAAAACCCACCCAAGTGACTCTATTGATTTTACTCACTTATTTTATTACTAAAGAAAAATAATAATGTGGCCATAATAAATTTATGAGAACAATAAGAAAAATTAGGTGTGAGGCTATGATTGGTGAATTAAAACAGATAACAGAAAAACCATAAAAGATAATAATTAAAAAAAAAAAAAAAGTGTAGAAAGGCAAAGCAAAGCAAAGCTCTTTCTCTTTTCCATTTTTTTCGAGGTCGTTGACACGAAACCAACCTCCTATTGCTCCTCTCTTCCATTTCCGAGCCCTAATCTCTCGTTTTTGTCTGAAACAAAAATAAAAATCACTTTTTTTGGTTTTTTCGATTTTTGATCATAAACAAAAAAAATGCAGCATCAGAGATTAAAGCAACAGCAACAACAAGCTTTGATGCAGCAAGCTCTTCTTCATCAACAATCTCTTTATCATCCTGGTCTCTTAGCTCATCCTCAGGTTTCAAAATTCATTTTTTTGTTCTTTTGATTCTCGTTTCTGTTTTTTTTTTTTGTTGCCCTTTTGCGCTTGATTTTCAGCTGTGTTTTTCTGTGAATTAGAGAATGAGTTTAGGGTTAGAGGTTTATTGATTTAGTTTGTAGGGAAAGTTGTGTTTGTACGATTCCAAATTCGAGCTGATTTGAGTGATTTTTAGCTTCATGGATTGAATATTAATACCATACGGTACAATTCTCGTAATGTTCGGGTCGGGTAGGAACGATGGTGAAGCTTCTTTTTTTTTTTTTTTTTTTTTTTCATGAACTTCAGTTCCGAATTGCTTGGAATTGTACCATGAAACAAATTTTGGAATGGCATTAATGTGTTTTAAAAGCGTGTTTTTTGTAATTGCAGTATCTTGAAAAGCGGCATAACTGTCAGCATTGTTTTTAAACTATCAGGATTAGTTAGAAATCCTCCAGATCAGGGTCTTTTTTCATTTTCCTTTTACCCTTTCTGTTTGCAGATTGAGCCAATTCCTAGTGGAAATCTACCTCCTGGTTTTGATGCGAGTACTTGCCGCAGTGTGTGAGTGTTTGCCTAGATACTACTATTTATTTTTTCCTTCTTATTTTGGATTTTGTTTTGTTTTTTGTTTTCTGCCTCAAGTGTGATCTCCTGTCTGTATCTTCCGAAGCCGTATTATCAGTCTCTATGTTTGTAGCCATTGACAAAATATAATTTCTTATTTTGTTTTGTGAAACTGGGGCTATCATTTCATCATGGGGATTAAATGCTATTCTTGTTTATCTTTCTGTTTATGAGGAGTCCTTTTAAATAGAGTTTTCGCTTGTTATGTTGACCCATGACGAATTCTTTTGATTATCTTCTCTTGCCCTCATCTCTCTCCCACTCCCTGTTGCCTTTTTGATTTTTTTATCTTTGCTTTTGTATAATGCAGATATGTTGGAAATATCCATTCACAAGTAACAGAACCACTTCTTCAAGAGGTTTTTGGAAGTATTGGCCTTGTTGAAGGATGTAAACTTGTCAGGAAAGAGAAGGTTTGTCTCTTTGATTGTACGCTATCCTTCTTCTACCTCTGTCTGAATATTGTTCTTCTACCGTCTGTTGTATAATTAGATGCTATTTACATCTGTGTTGACTCATTTTACAGTCATCTTATGGATTTGTCCACTACTTTGATCGCCGATCAGCTGCCCTCTCTATCTTGTCACTCAATGGAAGGCATTTGTGAGTAACATGAAAATTGTAAATCATTCTTGGGTAGTAGTAGTAATAGTATAATCTTAACTCTGTTATGTGCTTTGCAGGTTTGGACAGCCGATCAAAGTCAACTGGGCATATGCCAGTAGTCAGAGGGAAGACACAACAGGTAGGATTTTCTGCTGATTATCATTCCAGTAACAGTAACTGATTCTGTGATGTTTTTCTATCTAAGTAATTTTCTCACAATCATTAATAGCTTCTGTTGCTCTGTGCAGGTCATTTCAACATTTTTGTTGGTGACCTTAGTCCAGAGGTTACTGATGCTATGTTGTATGCGTGCTTTTCTCCCTACACGAGTTGTTCGTAAGTATCATTAGTTGATAATTGTATTTCATCTTCTGTTTTGCACTTTCCGTTTGATGGATCGTTCAAAATGAGGAAATAATATCCACCACTTAAACCATAATATGATACTTGCTTAAAAGTTGAGCGTTTCAGGTTCATTGACCATTGCAACTTTTTTGTCATGTTTTACTAATTTCAGAGATGCTAGGGTTATGTGGGATCAGAAGACTGGGAGATCAAGAGGGTTTGGATTTGTTTCCTTCCGAAACCAACAGGTTCTTAGCTTTTCGTTTAAGTTCTTGCTAACTTTTCTTTCTTTAATCCTGCTCTGAAGCATTAACATCGTGGATGCACCTTTCAGGATGCTCAAAGTGCAATAAATGAATTAACTGGTATGATCTGGTTCTCATCTTTTGTTGTTGGCCAACTATTGCAATATCTTTTGGCATCTTCTAGTTCTTCTGTTAGATTTATGTTACTTCTGCTCACAGCTCTTCAATCTGACCATCTTTTGGACTTGTTTTCAACACTTAGGTAAGTGGCTTGGGAGTAGACAGATACGTTGTAACTGGGCAACCAAAGGTGCTGGAGCAAATGAAGATAAGCAGAGCTCAGATTCCAAAAGCGTGGTGGAACTATCAAATGGCTCATCTGGTGAGTTTTGTACAGAACCTGGACACAAGTTAGGTGTATAACTGCGTCTTTATATTTCACCAGTCACTGAAAAGATACTTGCTTTCATTTTCTTTTCATTCTAAAATTATATTGTGATCCATTTATTTGATTAGAAAACAGAAGAAAACTGCTGCATGTGTGAAATTTGCTGTAATTATCCTGGGTATTAGAGTGAGATCTAAAAAGCTTACCTTCATCATTTTGATTGTGCAGAAGATGGTAAAGAGTCTGTAAATAATGAGGCTCCCGAGAGCAACCCTCAATATACTACTGTTTATGTGGGCAGTCTTGCTCCAGAGGTAAGAAACCTCGTTCATTATAGTGTGATCAATGAGCCCTTTAACATGCATGCAGAATAGCACACTCTTGCACACAATGTTGCTTTATACTATAATGGAAAAGTTGATTGGGGGTGTGTTGTGCTATCTCATGTGACGGATTTGCTGTTACATTTTTCTAGCTCTAAATGTCCATGATTGGATAGATGTTTGATAAAATAGTAGAGGTGTTTATTTATGTTATTACAGCTACAAGTCTCTTGAACATTCTAGAGGTCTAGTCTAGAAACTCCACTCTCTTCTGTACTTCCTGCCTTTCCTACTTGTCTTACCCAACTATTACATGTCCTGGAATTGGAAAAACCCTGCCCCCCATAGTTACAGTTAAACAGTACTCAACTGTCAATTAATAAACTGCCAATCAGCCATCTTTCTAGCAAACAATATTGCCAACTTCCTCCTAGAGTAAGAAAAACGAATATGGGACTTAAGAGTGTCTATTTTTTTGTATAAGAGACATCTCAATGATTTCCTTTTTTGCAGGTCACTCAATTTGATCTTCATCGCCATTTTCATTCTCTTGGTGCTGGGGCAATCGAGGAGGTTCGAATTCAGCGGGATAAAGGATTTGGTTTTGTGAGGTACAACACGCATGCTGAGGCAGCTCTGGCTATTCAGTTGGGAAATACTCAGTCTTTTCTTTATGGCAGACAAATAAAGGTGTAGTTCTGCTTCACATGGAGAAGCTATTCTCTTACTGCCAAAATGTTTTATTGTCCACAAAGACCTCATAAAATATTAATGCTGTCACTTATCTATTTCTATTAGTTGACTCTTCTGATTGCTTTGGATTAATGGTATTGATCATGACTCCTTAGAAGGGCAGAAGCTTACTTAGTACCAATTTTACAGTTCATACACACTAAGTTTTGGTTGTAGCATCCTTTAAATATCGCATGGCATTCATATGATGCCGTGTTTATTTTGTGTTGGACAAATTATAGTGTCAAGCTTTCAATTGTTCTAACTCATTTTCAATAGAGTTCAAATTTCTAGTTTTTTACTATGGCCACAATCTTCTATGGTTACCTTGAATTTTGATAGGATATCAAGTAACCATCAATATTATTTTATTTTTCTTACCTTTTTCCGTTGCAAATTAGCTGTTGAATTGATTTATTGGGAATGGCTTAGCTTCTTATTAGTGAAATAGGTTGAAAATACTAAATAGAACAATCTGGATACTATGGTAGCTTGCTATTGTATTTCCTCTTTGTTATTCACTACTCGTTATGAGAGCGTGTCTCATATCCCTTGGTATTGCTTCTGTGGAAAACATTTTTGAAGTTTGCATCTGTGAATAAAAAAAAGTTCCTTCTTACTCTGTATTTGAGGAACAGAATGATTGTTACATAATCTAGGATTGTTTACAAACTAGTCAATTCATTTGGGAACCAATGCAATAGGTTTTTGGCTGTGCTTGGAACTTACAGTGTTCCTTTCTTATTGCAGTGCTCTTGGGGTAGCAAACCCACACCACCAGGAACATCATCAAATCCACTTCCACTACCTGCAACTGCTTCCGCTCCTGGCCTTTCGGCAGCCGACCTTTTGGCTTATGAGCGGCAACTAGCAATAAGCAAGATGGGTGGTGTTCATGCACTCATGCACCCTCAGGGGCATCCTCTTAAGCAGGCGCCCATAGGAATTGGTGGAGCTGGAGGTAGCCAGGCAATATACGATGGCGGCTTCCAGAACATCGCTGCTGCCCAGCAGCTCATGTATTACCAGTAATATATATGGCAGAACTTCATTTGATGAGACTCATCTATATCGTCTACCCTTTTGCTGAGATTCTGAGCCTTCAGTGCATTTTTTATTTATCAGTTTTTCTTCTTTTCGAGGTTCTTTTGCATGTAGTGCTCATATCTATGGAAATTATGTTTGTTATACTTTTTTTTTTCTCTTTCCCTTTTCTATTTATAGAGGAAGAGTGGCTGTGGCATTAGAGGAAGTTGTTTGACAATCTAATCAGAAAGTATATTGTAATTGTGTTTTTTTCTCCTTTCCATATGACAGAATTTAGCAATATAATGTAGAATATATTCAACTGATGAGCCAACAGTTCCTTGCTCCCAATAAAAAAGAAGCAGCAGAATAAAAAAAAGAAAGAAGAAACAGGTTTTATGGCTAAGATGGTTTTATTTCATCCTGCAAAAATCAGTCTCAATGGTTAGTAAGGCTTTCGCTTTACATTTGAATTTATTTTATTTAGAGTAAATATTTTACTTTGATTATATTATTTTATTTAGTGGTCAAGAGTATCTTTTAATTTAAAAATCAAGGGTTTGTTTAGATGTTTTTTAAAAACAATTTTTTGTTTTTTTTAATGAGTCCAGTGAAAGCACGTTTTAAAAGTTAGTTTCTCGTAATTTTTAATGTGATCTTTGGTTTAAAAGGATTACTTTTTTTAATGTATATATTGACCCTAAATAGATAAATATCTAATGGTTCGAATAGTTTTTTTTTTTTTTGTCAACTTGAGTATAACTCAACTGCTTAGGTATTTACTCCCTTTCCATGAGGTCAAAGGTTCGAGTATCCCCTTCTTTTTCCCAATTTGACGTAACAGCTAAAAAAATAATATATATATACACACACATTTTTTCTTTAATATTTTCTACCATGTCATTTAATTTAATTAAAGATGCATGTTCCAAGTTTTTCAAATAACTGTTTTTTTTTAAAAAATAAATAAAAAAACAACATTCATAGTGTGAACATATCCAAACCAATTGTCCAAACTGAATTGAACTAAACCTACCGGTTTGGTTCATTTTTATACCTCCATTTGTCTAAACTAATCCGAACCAATTAATAACGGTTTGGTTTGGTTTTACACGATCCAAACTAAATCAATTTATAATATATTCGAATTTTTAATTATCAATTAAGACTTAATAAAATATGAAAAAAATAAAAATAATCTTAAATCTTATATTTGTTATGTTTGTATAATTAGTACAAGGCTTTATAAATTTATTATGTTTGTATTTTTAATTTCTATTTTGTTTTGTTAGTTTTGATTTTTTTTTCAAATCCCCATTTTCTCTCTTTCTTTATTTTAGGATTTTTTTAAATATTTAATTTCTCCTTAATTTTAAGCATTTTCAAATCTTCATTCTCTTTTCTTTCCTTCTTAATTAAGTTAATAAGGGTTGTTTGGGTAGAGAAGGCTATCTATGAATATAAAAACCAAACCATTTGGTTCGGTTCTATATATTGAATAGTTCAGTTCATATAATCTAGACGGAAGATCTAATCGGTTCTAAAATTATAACAAAATCCAAACCAAATCAATCCAATATTTAGTCTATATACATATTACAGTGATAAGTGGTAATACATTTAGATTGCCAATGAGATGGTTATTTCTCGTGACAAGGTTGAATGTTGTAATAAAACCTTTAATTCGGTTACACGTGATTTTCCAGGCTAAAAGTGAGCTTCAATCCATTAAAAAATTGGTTGAATTATTTTCAATTTAGAGCTTTCAAAAGTCAAGATAGATTTTCTAAAATGTGCAATATATTAATAATGTCTTTGGATAAGCGAGATGAAATTACTGAGATGGTCTTACATAAATAAGATTATGTAAACTCACAAAAATGAAAATGATGTAGAAGGTTATTCTCCAATTTTCCACTTCATCTACATACAAAAACTAAGTCCTTCTCTACATTGTAAGGGATCAAAGCTACTACTAGTGATTGCAGTTAATCAGTCTGTTTCCAACCTTGCTATGTATTCATCATAAAAGTCGGCAGCTTTCTCAAGATCGCCAAGTTCGGTGTAGCAATCGGCAATTGCTCCATACGCTTCAGTGTTTCCTGATTGCTCTCCTTCTCGTTCGGATATTGCCAAAACCATAGAATGGTATTTGATTGCTTCTCGGTACTTGCCTTGCCTCTGCAATGAAGCCCCTGAAAGATCAAATTTCGAATTAGAGTTAATATGGTGTGAACAGAAGCTCATAACAATGGTTGATTGATAAGAGGAAAGGAACAAAGCAATTACGAAAAAATATGCATGAATCATCTAAGGCAACATTGCTATTGCAGAGCCATTTTTTGGTGCAAAACCACAATACAAGGATGAAAAAACATAAACATTCGATTCAGAAATGTGTTTTACCCATCTCAAGATTCCGTCTGTGATTCACAAGAAGTTATGGAAATCAAATCATAAAGCCAATAACCAATCTTTAGTACTACAATATTGTGGTTAACATAAACCCAAAGAGAGAATCATATTAGATGTTGGCAGAGAATTGGTTGGACATAGTGGTCTAAAGAACTCGAATTCAACTAACAAATCATGATACAATCTTGTACCTACATATTAAGAAAATGTACATTGACAACTTTTTTTTTAAAAAGGCTCCCAGTAAAGTATTAGATATCAATGAGCTGATAATTTTGACAGAGCCGAAAAAATTCGGTGGTCTGCCTTATAAACAATATGAGAAGCAAGAAATGAAAACAGACCTACACCCCTTGCAGCCTTCTTCTCCTCAACAGAATCTTTTAAACTCTGAGCAAGCTCAAGAGCCACCTTAAACTCCACAAATGCCTTTTCCGGGGCTTGATTTCTCAAAAAGTTCTTTCCGGATTTCAATCGAGAGATCAACTCCTGCTTCCTTGAATCAACGATAACTTCATTCTCGGATATTCTTCCACCAACAGGAGCATAACTTAAGCTGGGAGCGTAAGACTCAATTTTTGCTTGCCTTCTTAGAGCTGCATTGATTTGGCGAAGCTGTTCATTTAATCGCTTCAGTTCTCCTTTTCTCTGCCGAGCGAGCAACCCTATCAAAAGTAAGACAAATTAAACCTGTTTCATATTCTCCATTCAAACCATAAAACGAATTTTTTTAGAAAAATAATAAATGATAAAGTCCTTTATAGTAGAAACCTAATAGTGAAACCAGCAAATCACTTCTCTTCTACATATCATCTAACTTTAGGGATGAATAAATTGGCATTTCAAGGTGGAATATGCTGCTTACTATCCTCGTTCCCACCCCCACTCAAACTAGAAAGGTAAAGAAAATGATATGGAAAATGAATAATGAAGATGCTGCAGGCTAGGATCAAAAGCTCAGTCTTTAATCTATCTTCCAGGTCACTGGAATGTATGAACGTGATCAAGCCACTCATGATCAAATCTTACAACGGCATAAAGAAGCGTAAGCCTTACCTCCTACAGTAGCCCCTACAAGGGCAACAGAGAGAATTATAGGCATGTTGAAATCAGAATTTCCAGCCTCACAAGTTTCAGCCAAAGCTTTCAATGGTACAGAAAACATCAAGGCATTAGTGAAAAGAAACGCCATAGTTGGAAATCCTGCCTCGATGTTTCCCTGTGAAGGATAAAATTATTAAATGAAAACGAGAACATATTAAATTGAGCAACAACACAATATATATAGCAAACCAGGAGAAATTTCATTGAATAATAATAGAGCAGAAAAGGGTGACATTAGAAACCCAAGAGGACTACAAACTGTTGGTCACAACATATTCAATTAACCAACAGCATAATAATAAAGAGAGGTCACCCTCCATATCTTACAAAAGGGTACTGAAAATGAACCCGAATGATTATAAAGTTCACACCCATCTTTCTTGAACTTATAATGCTTATGGTTTCCATCACTTTGCAGATTCAAATCATACTTCCAGATGGGAAATCACACCAACAATGGGTAAGTAAAATTGTTTCACCAAAATTTGGATCAATTAAAGATATGGACCTAAAATGTAACCAAGGAGCGAAGCAGAAAAAATGAAAAACAAACTTCAACTCATTTGGAAAAATTAATGAAAAACAGAAATAGGAGAATTTTTGTGAACATCTCTAAATCTCGGGCTGATATTTGAGATTTTGTGGTTCATAACGACTCCATTTGGAGTGCAAATTGAAATTCTGTTTGTAATTATCCACATTCGATTATTGGAAGGCCTTTTTGTAGTTCATTTTGGCCTTCCATTCATAAATGAGAAGTCTTGTTTCTTATTAAAAAAAAAAACTACGTAATGGAACAATAATACTAGATACCATCTGAAACAAAATCAAAACTGCAATAAAGAAACTCACCATCATACCTGACATTTAAGCATTGGAGACACAGTTTTTATTCCAACTGATCTGACAATGCTATCTCCACAATATGTAACAACATTATCCGCATTAACTGAAATATGAGGTATTCCCCCTGTTATTAATAAAAAAGATACAAAATTTTCAGTCAGCTTTTTATGACTAAAAGATTAAAAATTTACCCCTTTCATTAAGTACCCACTTAATCAAAGCTCTGGGTCTATAATTAAAGGAGGGAAAACACAGAATTTGCCAGTTTCAACCTCACAAAAACACTAGGATAGAAAAACCCATTTTTGCTTTCTTCCTCAATTTGTCATATTTTCATGTAATCATGTATGAACTTACTGGAAAATAGTTATAAATCTTAAACATAGACAGAAAGTTTGGGAATTTGCTTTAAGAAATGGAATGGAAAAGGAAGGAAAGATAGTAAGAAGATGAAGAATACTCACCGGAAAGAGGGAATTTCCTTGAGAATTGATCGGAGGCGGCGGGAGGAGAATGGCGGGAAAAGATGAATGAACAACGCATCGCCATCGCCATCACCATTGATTAGCTCAGCTTCGGATAAACGTTGCCGGTCCTTCAGTGAAGCCAAGCCAAGCCTGCGTTCTCTCTCTCTCCTCTATAAGAGAGTGTCAGAATTCAGATGATAGATAGAATGTCAAAATAAATAAATAAATAATCATTACCACTTTAATCAAGTTTTTTTTAAGGGAAAATTATATATTTGGCCACGGTGTCATAATGTCATAATGGTTTATAGTCACCATTTTAAAAGTAAAAGTTATTAGTCATTTTTACTTTTTTCTAGATTTTTTTGTTTAACAAATTTCCTTTTTTACCTTGATGATGTTAATTAATAAAATGAGCTCATTTATTAAGAATCATTTCTCTTTCCAGGTAATGATTATTCTAGCTACTTTTTACACTCTTCCCATTTAATGACTCTTCATTTTCCCTTTTTTTTTTTTTAATTTACCATTAATTAACAAAGGTAATAGTGACTATCCATATTCCCTCCATTTTTTCACTATTTTCATGTAGCTCCACCATCATTTTCGGCTAACCCTTTTCTTCATTAATATTGATTTCATTTTTCACTATTTCCATGTATCTACCATCAATTTCAGCTGGTCATAATGTCATATATACTGTATATAATGAATGTATATAACAATTATACATGACTTATAATATTAAGTTACAAAATAACGTGACATCCAAGTTATTAGTTAACTTACGTATGTTTTTTGTCTTATTTTTTACAAATAAGATTGTTATTTTTTTTGTTTATCAATTATATTGTATGGTTTACTAAGTTGTTCTTTATCATTAAGTAATGTATTTTTATACATTACACACAAATATCATTGAACTTTGGTTTAATTAAATCACAGTTTATCAATGTCGTATATGTGTATTCGTATAGCCTTATATATTTTCATATACAGTATATACCAAAATATATAACTAATGAGTAATTTTTAAAATAATAGCCATACATAAATAAGTACATTGAGTTTTTTTGTTCATCATTTATATTGTATGGTTTACTAAATTGTTCTTTATCATTAAGTAATGTATTTTATATATTAACACAAATATCATTGAACTTTGGTTTAATTAAATCATAGTTATCATTGTCTTATATGTGTATTCGTATAGACTTCTTATCTATTTTCATATACAGTATATACCAAAATATATAACTAATGAGTAATTTTAAAAAATCCTTGACGATTGCTGTTTTTTTTTCTTCAAGAACACTAAAAAAAACTAGTAAAATAGAATTATCCATCTAAAAAACCATAGATTTCTGGAAATATATTTTAGTTTTCCACCATATTTCTTCATATTGAATGAGTTTTCTTTTAATGAATGATGTGTAATTTTTTTTTCTCTTGTTTTTGTCCTCTTTTCACCATCAATGGAGTTGTTTACTCTTATTCACATCCTTCTTGATGTCTTTCATCGTCCGAGTTAGCTTAATGTTGAAATGAGGCTCATCTTCATTAGTTGTAGTCTTCTTTCTCGTTCCCTAATTTAAAAAAATATATAGTATACGTTTCATATTCCACGCACAGATCTGACATTTTCAGTTTTAAAAAACACAAATGAGGAGGAAGACGATGTTCAAACCTTTTTTTGTGTTTTTTCTTCAACATCTATCGTGGCCAATGATTCTCGTTCATCCTCATGGGTCTCTTCATGGTCTTCATCATATTCACTCTCATCAAATGCTGATAGTAACATTCATCGTTTGTCATTGCCCTTTTTAGTTGGTTTTATGAAATCTGGAGATGATTTAGAGCCAAATAGTTTTTGTTTGTTTTTGGGTTTTGATTTCTTAATCTGAGAGAGAATGGGAGAGGGGAAATGAAATTAATGGAGGGAAGGTCAAATGGAAAAGGAAGAAGAAGAAGAGGAAGAGTTGCACATCTTTCAATGACTTCTCATAATTAACTATCAATTTTTTCTCCTGCATGGGTATTGAAAACCGTGCCTTGTTTTTTCAGCCACTTTTCTTTGTGTAACCGTGCAAGGGTATATGTGTCATTACATCTCTCAATTTCTCTCTCCAAGTGGCTACTAACATTTATTTTTAGGATAGTAGATATAGAGTTTTATTACAAGTGTTGATGTGACTATTAATATAGATAACCCTTTTTTAAGGGCATTTTAGATTGAACAAAAGTTCTTACTTCGATTTCTATTTTCAATTGTATAATGTCTTATTTATTTCATGATTTAGTGTTTGTGAATATGGATGTAGGAGTATATACTCCATGGAGAGTAGATAAGTTTTGTTTCTAAAATTAAATAGCCAAGATCACTTTAACATAATAAGATTATACGTACCATATATTTTTTTCAGCGACAATTTTTTATTGGGTTGAAGTAGTCTTAATTGCTTAAAATTAAATAGTCATATTTTATCCTTTTAGATATATATTTCTATGTATGTCACTACTTTAAAGTTTATAACTTGAATAACAGATGTATTGTTCAATAATTTATTGTTAATTATTGAACTTAGATTATTAAAATTAAATTCATAAACTTAAAATAAAATGAGAGTTTTAATTCGTAAAAACTAACTTAGATATAATAAAAATCATTAACACATGTATTAAAAAACAAATCATTATAAAGCAAATACCAAACTATTAAGAAGCAAATAGTAATGGAAAATATCTTTATATCTTCACTATCTATTAAATAAAAAATTCATCGTTGGCAAGAATACAATTTATATGCTTATAATACATATATAAACACATTAGAGCTTTGAGTGTAGCCTATAAGTTTGTGTCTTGACATGTCTTTTGGTGATATCCTTGAGAGTAGGGCAGCCTGAAAGTGCCATAGTGATTTCCAATTCATTCTTTAGCATATCAAATACCATTCTCACTCCATTTTCTCCCATTGCTGCTAGCCCATATATAGCTGGTCTCCCTATCTGTTATAAGAAAGAACCAACAACAAGAAGTCTCTAAATTATATTTTAATGGTAAATCCTAAGAGACCTATAAAATGAAAAAACAAAAACTCTCTTAATGGAAGGAGCGGAATCAACGTCTTCATCATCATCCGGTTTCTTCTCCTCATGTGATTTTACAACTAGTCCTGTCTAGGCGAGTAATAACCTTGGGGACTCTGATCCCATGGACTAGCTTTTTATTTAGTTGTTGCTTTGGTTTTGTGCTTTGTTGTGTACTTGTGGGCTTATTGTCATGATTTGGATGTTTCTTTCTAGCTTTTTCTGAGTTATGCCTTGATCTCGGGCTGTGACATCCGTTATATATATATATATATATATATATATATATATATATATATATAAAAGTCTCTTAATGGTAGATTAATATTCTAAATTTGAGCTTACAAGTACAGCTTTTGCACCAAGGGCTAATGCCTTGAAGACATCCGATCCTCGGCGCACCCCGCCATCCAAAAGGACCGGAACTTTCCCACCAACAGCATCAACCACCTGCATAATCCATAGTTGTACAGCCAAGGGTAATGACTTTACTTCAATAGTTAATACCAATTAAATATTCTCAAACTGTAAGGCCAAAAGGATTGGTATAACAAGCAAATAGAATTAACAAAGAAGAGAAAAACTTGTATGAAAAAGATTCAAGTTAAAGGTGAACCAAAACAAAATATGTTAAAAGGGAAGCCAGGCCTTTTCCTTTACCTCTTCTAGGACAGAAATGGCGGGAGGAGTAAAATCTAGCTGGCGGCCTCCGTGATTGGAGACGATAATGCCATCGATGCCTACTTCCACAGCCTTACTTGCTGCCAAACATATTTAGTTTTTTTTTTTTTCAATGAATGGGCCATGACTTAGATATATAGAATATCAATTCATCAACTGGAAACAGCCAGTTTATATTAGATCCCCAACCAAAGAATTTCCCCTTTCATCGCATCGATTGAAAGATGAATTGGTGCACGCAAGTTGACTAGGACACTCACGGTTCACGGGTATCAAAAGGAAAAAGACTCGGCATTTTGGAACAAATCTATGAAGAAGGTTTGCGTTGCATTTTAAAACAAACTCTAAAGTAAAATTACAATGCAAATGATTTAAGTATCATGAATTCTAAGCTTAATCTTACCATCTTCAATTGGCAAGCTAGTGATTGATCTTAACCATTCTATATCCTGTGGATGGTAGAATATTATACTCAAAAGCCAAAAACATTAAAAAAAAAAAAGCTTGAGACCACCTCTTTAGTTATGATATATTAAATCTACATTATATGATGATAATTATGATTCTTCATGGAATATTTTTTAGCAAAAAAAAAATTGTAAATTTGTAGTAAATGATTGCTTTTGAAACATACTTCCCAACACAGAGATGCATCAAAGGTTGCTCTGACATGAGCTTCTAACTTTGAACTTTTATCCTATATAAATTCATAGGTTAAGTTTATGAGATAAACTTAAGAAAGAAAAGTTCTTCAACTGATAAGAGGTGGGAATTGAATTATTACTCACAGAATCGACTTCAACTGATCCGAGGCCTTCGAGATTCTTTATTTGAGGTGCGATCATCCTACAAATTCAATCAAATCATATTGTAGATAAGACAGAATTGAAGTTTTATTTACACGATCGACTCGAGATTAAACAAAAGATTTCGCAAGCACTCTATACTGATGATTGCTTTCGATAAGGCGACTCATGTCGAAAAGAAATGAAATGTGAATCTTTGTTACTTGTTCTTTATGTCAGCCTCTCTCCTGCCAACTTTGGGAGTGTCAACAGTCAAGACAATTGCATTATATCCATTTCTTTCAGCTCTCTGTACTAGATGAGCCGAAACTTCTCGCCTTTTGTAAACCTGATCATGGAGGGAGAAACGGAGATTAAGCTTAATATCAATTTGAATCAAGATCTAAAGTAATAAAAACAAAAAAAATCAGCAAAGTGAAATTTAAAGAGCTAAAAATGGGGTTAAATACATATAATTGAAAGAACCGAACGGCATTGCAGCTAGAAGAAACTTCCTCCAATGAACATGTTGATCCAAATGATAAAACCTACAAATGAAAACTGATCAACTTCAATATGTCAAAATGCATGTCAAAATTTCATAGTTTTACTGATATACCATTATCAAAATTTCATAGTTTTACTGATATACCATTATGGTATCGGAGGCAGCTGCTGCTCTGGCTGTAGCTACTTCTCCTGAAATAAACACAGAAAATCAGCAAGAAAAACAGACAGCAGAAACTCTTTTGTCTCAACAAAAAAAATACGGTACGAGGTTTTAACTTTTAACCTTCAGGATGCACCAACTTATGCATTGAAGTTGGAGCAATCATGACAGGAGCTGATATTCTATAACCCAATATGGTTGTTGACATATCAATCTTGCTCACATCAATAAGAATTCTAGGCTGTATCCTAAGAAAGTCATCAAAACCGTCATAATAGTATTCTAATCGACATTGGATGATAAAAATCGGTCATTTACGTACGTGATTCTTTGGAAAGCTTGTATGTTGTCTTTAAGTGTGTACTGGTCCTCAGCTCCCCCAGCATAGAAATCATAGTACATTTTGGGAAGCGCCTGCTTAGCCAATCTCTCAAAATCATTCAAATTAACAAGATCAGAAGACATTCTGTGTGGTAAATCTGAGAGATTAGAACATTAATCAGAGGTCAATGCCAAAGAATAATGCCTTGAGAAGTGTAGCTCAGGCTCATAATGTGGATAAAGAAAAGGATTTTTTTTTGGCCAAGTTCAATAATTATCCAACATGGGAAAACTTTATTCTGCCTCAAAATATCTTCTAGTTTAATGAGAATCACGTCTTCATACTGTCCCACTCCTACCTACCATGTTTTCTTTAAATTTCTACTTTCATTAATTTTGAACCTTTTTCTATGTATTTCATTATTATTATTATTATTATTATTACTATTACTATTATTAAATCAGAGTTCTTATTTATGATCAAGCAAAGAGGAACTATTTTAGCTAAGGTTAGCATGAAAAAAATATGATTATTTTAATTAAGTTTCCTGTGATAGATAGTTAAGATATTCTAAGTTTCCCGTCATGGTTAGAAGTGAGAATATCTTATATTTGTGATCTTAGTATGAGATATTTTGGCGGAATCCAAAAGTAAAGACAAATTTAGTTTAAAATAAATAATACCATACCAATATAAAAAGATACAAGACGTTTGTTGTCTTAGACAATTTACCAATTATACTTTTTAGATCTATTTTATATATAAACAATTTTTGAAAGAAGACAAATGATGTTACTTCTGGTCTAAAGCATAGATTGCAGCTTCTGAGAGTGTGTCTTGACATGACTTCTGGTAATATCATTGATAGAAGGGCAACCAGAAAGTGCCATAGTGATCTCTAATTCACTCTTTAACATTTCCAACACTCTTCTTACTCCCTTCTCTCCCTTTGCTGCTAGCCCATATATTACTGGTCTTCCTATCTGAATCAATATATTATATATAGTCAAATTTCAATCAATTATAATAACTAATCAGATTGCCCGTAAATATTGTAGTCTCTATTTTCAGGGGGCGGGGCAAGCAAAAATCATATTGAACAGTTTTTTTTATGAATATTTCTCATCTCTTAGAAACAAAAAATAAAAAACTATGTAATGGGAGTTTGAATATTTTATAAGATCAAGCAAGGAATATAGAGCTTACAAGGACTGCCTGTGCACCAAGGGCTAATGCCTTGAAGACATCTGTTCCTCGCCGAATGCCTCCATCCAAGAGGACGGGAACTTTACCCTTGACAGCATGAACTACCTGCATTCAAACTTCATGTTAAATCTTTATAGCTGAAACACATGCCTATCAGTTAACATACAATGGGAAGAAGCTAAAAAAAATACAACAATTTCTAGTTCTAGCCGTTGTATGTTTTAAACCGAGAGCCTGCTTTAGGATCCACTTTATTTCAATGCCATTTACTTACCAACATAAACTCTAAGATTACAGTAATAGGTAAAAAACAAGTACGATACATGTTGTGTATGAGTTTTTACTATAATTGATAAGCATGATTCTCATTCTAATTTTAAGTTGCCAACCTGCGATTCGGACCGGTAATTGTTCACATAATACACTGAGAATGAGATCTCGGCTAATGTGGAAAATGCAATCACCTAAAAACTTATGAGAACATATCATGAATTTTGAAATAAGAATTTCCTTGAAGGCTGTAAATTAAAAGAAAACCATAATAACCTTGGGGAAAGAGAACAAAGGTATTGTGCATTTCGTTTTCATTTTTGTATAATTATGTCTCCTTGTATTCACATCTTTGGCTAATAAACATGTACTGCATAAATACTATACCTCTTCGAGGACGGAAACAGTGGCAGGACTAAAATCTAGTTGACGGGCACCGTGATTGGAGACAATAATCCCATCAATGCCTACTTCCACAGCCTTAGTTGCTGACAATAATCAATGATGTTTATCAGTTAAGCATCATTACAGAAACTTAAATTTCCAGATTATAATGAGTTAATAGTTCATCCTTAACTGCATGTGAATTAAATGCAAAAATATGATATTTCAGAATATTCATATGATAGAGATAAGTAGAAGGTTGACATCGTGACTCAAATCCTTCGTAAAACCGATTCAAAGGTCTTTATGCTGTTACTCTAATCTTATTCTTACCATCTTCATGAGAGAGAATTCCCTTTATCAGAATTGGCAAGGTAGTGATTGATCTTAACCACCCTATATCCTGTGGATGGTAGAATATCATAATTACGAAATCTTGGACAAATAGAACTTTTGAATAGTACAAATTTCTGTAAGAAACTATTACTCAAATTTTTCGCGTGCTGTACGTTTGATTCATATACCTTAGAGAAAGTCTATATGGCACAGAAATGATTACATTATTGAGTTACATGAGGATGCGCTCGATCAAAAAACTAATTATTTAAGCATCAAATTAAATTATTCTAACGTAGAAATTCGAGTACATGATAGCAGTCTGAGAAAATTATTGGACTTACTTCCCAGCACAGAGATGCATCCATGGTCTCTTTAACAAAAGATTCTAAACTTGAACCTTTGTCCTGAATAAGATCAAGAGTTAAATGTACTGTCAAATAAGCCTAAGATCGAATTTTTGTTGCTGTAAATTTACTCACATTGTTAACTTCAAGTGACAAGAGGCCTTCAAGATTCTTTTTGGGAGGCGCAATCATCCTACAAATTCATCCAAATCCCATTCGAGATTAGACAAAACCAATGGTAGTGCTTACTAATGAGATAAAGGAAACACGAGATCTCATCTCATGACTTGAAGAGTTCAGATAATAGTTATGTCACATAACAAGGAATGCAATGCATAGGGAAAAAAACTAAGAGATGAAGGATTGCTACTTGTTCTTAATGTCAGCTTCCCTTCTACCAAGTCGAGGAGTATCAGCGGTCAGAACAATGGCCTTGAATCCGAGTCTCTCGGCTCTCTGTACTAGCAAGGCAGAGATATCACGCCTTTTGAAAACCTGATTACAGGGTGTGAAACTTGATTTAAACTTGCAAACCTAGCATCTAAAAAACAAAAAATTGAATAAGTGAAAGAGTTAAAAGAAGGGCCAATTACATATAATTGGTAAAAACGGACAGCGTTGCAGCTAGAGGCAACTTCTTCTATTGAGCATGATGAGGAAAATGATAAAACCTGAAAAAAAAAAACCAACCAAATTCAAATACCAAATTGCACAAGTAGAATAGCTTATAGTTTGTAATCATATTAGGAGTACTACCATTATGGTTTTTTCAGCAGCAGCTGCCCTAGCTGTGGCTACCTCTCCTGATATGAACACAGATATCAACAAGCAAAACGGAAACAAAAACCATTTCTCAAAAAAGAAATTAATTAAAAAAAAAGGTTTAACCTTCATGGTATGCCAACTTATGCATAGAAGTTGGAGCAATGATGATAGGTGATGATATTTGATAACCCAATATGGTTGTTGACATATCAATTCTGCTCACATCGACAAGAACTCGAGGTCGAATCCTGGAAGAACCTTTAAAAAACAGATGAATAACATTTCATACCAAGTTTTACATAACAATCATCAATTAGCTTCAGAATTACGTGATTCTACGGAATGCTTGTATGTTCTCTGTAAGTGTGTGCTGATCTTCAGCTCCCCCTGTATAGAAATCATAATACATTTTCGGAAGCGCCTGCCGCGCTAATTCTTTGAAGTCATTCACATTCACTGGATCGGATGACATTTTTATCCTAACAAAATAGAAACTAAGACATTATTTCGTTATAGGTAATAGACCTCCTAAAAACTGTTATAGCAGATACAACAGAAGATACTCCAAAATCTCTACATCAGTATGATATTGTCTACTATGAGCTTAGGTTTACATGAATTTACTTTTGTTCCACCCAAACAGATCGTACCGGAAATCCGATGCGGGAATTTGGTCACACCTTCAATAAAAGATACCACCAAACAAACTAGTAAACTTAAAATACCAGAAACAAGCAAAATGATCCTCTAAACTTTTAGGCTCATAAAGGAATGAAACATAAGCAATATTCATCATAACATACTTGAGAAAGCAGCAGCAAATTTGGAAACAAATAGAGCTTACAAAAATAAAGAACAACTCTGAAAACTAATTGTAGAAAAAGAAAAAAAAAAACATATGATTTTTTTGTTTTGTTACCTTGATTCAAATTCAAAGTACAGTTTCAATGGAGAATGGGTAGAGGTTGTTATCTCTATGAATTTAGAAGCTATAAGTTGAAGAACAGTAGGATTTGGAGAGATGTTTCTGATGGTTTTGGAAAATGATTAATAGGAGTAAAATTATAGATAATAGCTATTTGAAGTTTTAATGATGAAAAATGTGTTTTATTTTTTTTTTTCCATTTAAAACTATATCATATTTTTTTATTAGTAATTACTAAAATAATTTACTTTTGACTAAATTGGACCGACAAAAAAAATGTAACCTTGCCTAGTTAAGGGAGAAGTAGTTTAAATAATAAATATATATTTTTATATTGACATGTGTGGTCCAAAAATGGACAAATAATTCAAAGCACGGAAATTAAAGGAAAAAAAAAAGGTAATCTTCAGATTTCAACGTTTCCTTATCCTAAATAAATCACATTAGTTTTGGGATTTTCAATAAAAAAAAAATCTTTTTTTTTTCAATTATTATTATTATGTGTAAATGAGATTATTGATACCCAAAACAGAGCAGTACGCCTGTATGAGCCTGCCCTGCCATCATCATTTATTATCTCCTTTGGCCCAAACATCAAACCTTTTGGAAAAAAAAGAGGATAAAAGTTCATTTATTATTCTTGGACTTATAATTAATAACCTCTATTAGGTTGTGTGAAGGCTAATTAAAATGTAAATTTGTCTTGGCCCATAGTTGAAGTGGGAGGCCCGTTTACCAGCCCATCATCTCAGTTCAGCTGCTTGTTCATTTTGTAGCCCACGTATATTTTGCCTTCAGCTCAATTATTGTTAATTCTGCTGAAGAATGCTTTCTGCATGTTGAAGTAAGAGTTGTCTTCACGTGGGCAATTGATCAGTAGTTGTCAAGGAGGGAATAAAAAGAAGAAGGCTGAAAGGATTGATATCATCTTCTTTCTATTCTCAGTTTTCTGGTTTTACATTCTTGCTATTCTCTCTCTCTTTGTGTAATGTAAAATATTAATAATGTGAGCATCCATCTCAAAACCAATTGGTAATGAGAGGAGAGACCCTTAGAGTTTATAAACCTTGTGAGTTCCCTACATCTTTCCGATGTGGGATTCTCAACATGTCCCCTCAAGATGGTGCCTCTTTTAGGTTCACCATCTTGGGTCGAATCCCATTTTTGGATCGAATGCCCGTTTGGGCTTGTTGGGCTCTGATACCATATTAATAATGTGGGCATCCATCTCAAAACCAATTGGTAATGAGAGGAGGGGCCCTTAGACTTTATAAATGTTATGAGTTCGCTACATCTTTCCTATGTGAAATTCTCAACATCCCCCTCAAGATGGTGCCTCTTTTGGGCTCACCATTCTTGGGTCGAATCCCATTTTTTGGATCGAATGCTCGTTTGGGCTTGTTGGGCTCTGATACCATATTAATAATGTGGGCATCCATCTCAAAACCAATTGGTGATGAGAGGAGAGGCCCTTAGAGTTTATAAACCTTGTGAGTTCCCTACATCTTTCCGATGTGGGATTCTCAACATAAAAAGGTCAAAGGCTGAGTGTGGAAGAAACCTTCATGCATGGTGTTCTTCATGATTGAGAGTGAGTGATTTGTAAAGAGATCTTATTTGGTGTTTGTTCGAAAGCAGTTTCTAGTGCATAATCTTGGAGGATTATGATCTTTAATCAGGATAAATTCTCTTGTGTTAAATTCTTTTTCTTTTTTTTTTTGTGTTTTCTTAGTTTAGTTTCTGGAATTTGTTAAGTGTTTATAGCTTATTAGTTCACAAGTGGTATCAAAGCTGGGATTCTGAAAGAAAACTCAGAGCAAAGGTTCAGAGAAGATTCAAGAACTCAAAAACTTTGAATTCTTGAAGAAGACACCAAATCTCAAGAATCTTGAAGTTCTTGAAGAAGTCAGTATTGATCAAAGATCATCAGAGGAATAGATGTCAATGAAATTCGAATTATATCCATTTAATGGAACTGGAGATTTCACTTCTTGGAGGAAGAAGATGAAGGCTCTCCTCGTACAACAGAAGCTTCACAAAACTATTGAATATCCAATAAGCTTACCTATCAACATGAATGATCAAGAAAGGGCAGATCTACAATTGAATGTCTATTCCATTATCTTCTTGTATTTGGCTGATAATGTTTTGAGGCAGGTAGATGGCCTACACACTAGATATGAAGTCTGGGATAAATTATAAGAGATCTTCATCACAAAGTGTCTCACAAATAGAATTTTACTAAAGGAGAAGTTCTTTGGTTTTAGAATGGAAAACTCTAAAACCTTAGAATATAACTTGGATGAATTCAAGAAAATCATCATCACCCTAGCTTCAATTGATGAAGAAAAGATTGGTGATGAAAGCAAAACAATAATCCCCTTGAATGCCCTATCAGACAACTACAGAGAGCTTAAAGCTGCCATCAAGTTTGGGAGGACCACAATCACACTTGATGAGGTAATTTCTGCCTTAAGATCTTGGGAATTAGAGTTATGACAGATAAAAATCATTCTGCTAGTAGTAGTCAAGGCGAGGGCCTTAATTTCAGGGGTAGATCAAATGACAGGAACAAGAAGTGGAAAAGAAAATCTAGATCTAAATCTAGGGGTAACTTTAAAACTGTTATGTGTTCACTATGTAATGAGTTAGGCCATATTAAGAAATTATGTCCTAAAAGAAAGAACAATGGTAGAGATAACTCAGGCTACAATAAAAACTAGAAAGACCAAACCAATAATATAGAAAAAGCAGTGAATAATGAGGATGATGGAGATGCCCTTCTGGTGTCAACTATTCAGACTAAAGATGAGTGGATATTAGATTTAGGATGTACCTTTCACATGTCCCCTAATAAAAACTGGTTTATTAATCTAAAATTGATTAATAATGGTGGTAATGTACCTAGGAAATGACAACCTTTGCAAGGTAGAAGGAATGGGAGAGGTAAGAATCAAAACCAGTGAGTGGCCTATTAGGATCCTAAATAATGTAAGATACATACTTGGTCTAAATAGAAATCTCATTTTTTTGGGAACTCTTGACTTTGAAGGCCTAGAATATAAAGCTAAGAATGGAATACTAAAGGTAATAAGTGGCTCCCTTGTGATATTCAAAGGGATTAAGCAAAATGGCTTCTATTACCTCCAAGGTGAGGTGGTTGCTGGATCTGCTTCAACCATCTCCTCGTTACCTGAGAGTCAAACCAACTCTGGCATCACAGATTAGGTCATATTAGTGAGAAAGGTTTGGTAGAGCTAGCCAAACAAGGAATTCTAGATAACACTAAGATAACCAAGCTGAATTTCTATGAGAGTTGTGTCTTAGGAAAGTCAAAGAGAGTAAACTTCACTAGGTTTCTGCACACCACCACAGGCACTCTGAATTATGTCCATTCAAATATGTGGGGGCTATCCAAACGACCATCCTTAGGGAACATTAGGTACTTCATGACACTTATTGATTATTTTCTAGGAAAGTTTTCGTGTACTTTCTCAAAAATAAATCTGATGCATTTCAATGCTTCAAAGACTAGAAGAAAAGGGTAGAGGTCCAAACCAATAGGAAAGTTAACCTTAAGAATAGACAATGGATTAGAATACCTTAGTGAAGAGTTCAACTTGTTTTGTAGGGAAGAAGGGCTAACTAGGCACAAAACTGTTAGGCTCAAAATGGAGTTGCTGAGAGGATGAATAGAACCATCTTAGATAAGGTAAGGTGCATGATGAACACTGCCAACCAGCCAAAGAAATTTTGAGCTGAAGCTGTTAAAACAGCATGCTACTTAATCAATAAGTGTCTCTCTTCAACTTTAAATTTTAAAATACCACAAGGGTGTGGACTGGGAATGTTCCAAATCTAGGAAACCTAAGAACCTATGGTAGCACTGCTAGGGTACCCAAATGGGGTAAAGGGCTATAAACTTTGGAAACCTCTAGAGCATGGTCATTATAAGATATTCATCAGCAGACATGTGACATTCAATGAAGATGAAATGTTTTTGAAACCATTTAACCCTTCCGGTGAGAATAGTGCAGAAACAGTAAAAGAAAAGAGGGCTCAAGTGCAGGTGGAGCTAGCTGACAAAGAGGAACAGCAGACTGATGAAGCAATTCCACGACCAGTCTCAATGGAAGATCCTCAAGAGGAAGATGTAGAATCATGACATCAAATGCAAGATGTGGAGGATCTTAACAACTATCAGCTAGCCAGAGATAGAAACAGTAGAGAAATGAGGCCTTCAAGCAGGTTTGCAAATGCTGACTATGACTCTTATGCTTTTTCTGTTACAAACCAACTAGTAAATAGTGAGCCACTGACTTATAAAGATGCCTTATCTGATGTTAACAAAACTAAATCGATTCATGACATGAAAGAAGAAATGGAAAGCCTAAATAAGAATAAAACTTGGATACTAGTAGACAAACCTAAAAACCAAATGTTAGTAGGTTGTAAATAGATCTTTAAAAGAAAAGATGAAATACCAGGGATAGTAAAAAAGGTTCAAGGCTAGGCTAGTTACTAAGGGGTTTACTCAAAAAGAGGGAATAGACTACAATGAGATATATTCACATGTAGTCAGACATGTTTCCATAAGAATCCTTCTAGTCTATGTTACTGAGTACAATCTTGAACTTGAATAATTAGATGTCAAAACAACCTTCTTACATGGTGATCTAGTTGAGTCTATGTACATGTCTCAACCAGAAGGTTTTGTCTCTAAAGGAAATGAACATAAAGTGTGTCGGTTAAAGAAACCACTCTATGGTTTAAAACAGTCCCCTAGGCAGTGGTATCTCAAGTTTGATAATTTCATGTTAAAATCTGGATTTACTAAGAGCTGTCATGATAGTTGTGTGTATATTAAATGGTTAGACAATGAGTGCCCTATGTGTCTCTTATATATTGATGACACATGTTAGTTGCATGCTTAAAGAAAAGTGAGATAGACAAATTAAAAATCTTATTAAATAAGAAGTTTGAAATGAAAGATTTAGGTAAAGCTCAGACCATCTTAAGAATTCATATTAATAGAGATAGGTCTAATGATACTATCTATCTTACACAACACAAGTATATCCAGAAAACTCAAGAAAAGTTCAAAATGAACAATTCTAAGGCAATCTCTTCTCCTATAGCTACACTTTAAACTGTTTGCATCTTTAAGTCAAAAGTCTGTAGAAGAAGAGCATGAAATGAATAATACTCCATATGCAAGTGTAGTTGGCACTGTTATGGATTCTATGGTCTGTACCAGACCAGACCTTGCGTATGCATCGAGTCTCATCAGTAGGTACATGGCTAATCCTGGTAAGGGACATTGAGAAACTGTCAAATGGGTATTAAGGTATCTAAAAGGTACCTAGAACTTTGGTTTAAAGTATACTAAGAGTGATGTTTTTAACAGTACAAATTGTAGGGTATTATGATTCTGATTTTGCAGGTGACTTAGATAAAAGAAGATCACTCTCAGGTATTGTATTTACCATATTTGACAACACCATCAATTGGAAAACTAGCCTACAACCAGTAGAAGCTCTTTCAACTACTGAAGCTAAGTATGAAGCTGTCACTGAGGCTGTCAAATAATCTTTGTGGATAAAAGGCCTTGTGTCTGAACCAGGTCTTCCATGAAAGCCAGACTGCCATCCACCTCACTAAGAACCAGGTCTTCCATGACAGGACTAAGCACATAGAGGTGAAGTATCATTTTGTAAGGGATATAATTAACAAAGGTAAGGTGTTAATTACTAAAATACATACTGATGAGAACCCTGCAGATATGTTAACAAAATCAGTCACTACCATTAAATTTAGCAAGTGTCTAAACTCACTTGGTGTGACTTGTTTTAATCCACGTTGAAGAAACTTGATGAGTTGGAGAATTGTGTCTTAGAGATTACGCATTGGAAGGCTAGAACATATTAATCAAGTTGGAGATTTTTGAAGGCTGATTAAAATGTAAATTTTTCTTGGCCCATAGTTTAAGTGTAAGACCTATTTACCAGCCCATCATCTCAGATTCGCTGCTTATCCATTTTGTAGCCCACGTATATTTTACCTTCAGCTCAATTATTCTTAATTCTGTTGAAGAATGCTTTCAGCATGTTGAAGTAAGAGCTGTCTTCAAGTGGGCAATTGATCAACAACTGTCAATGAGGGAATAAAAGGAAGAAGGCTGAAAGGATTGATATAATTATCTTGACCACGAACCACCATATTCCTTTTAATCTAAACAGCCTAAGCAATAAAAAAAACAATGAAATTATTTATTTAATTTTATAAAATGAAAACCTTAAAATTAAAATTGATTCACTTGATTGAATACAAAGGGAGTACTTTAAAGGGAAATTTACATGAATGTTATAATTTGGTGAAATATTTACAAATTTGTTAGAAAAAAAATATTTACAAAAATGTTAGAATTTCAAAAGGCGAGTATATCTGTCAATCACTATTATTATATCAATCAACAACTAATAGTATATCAGACAATAACTAATAGTATATGAATGATGTATAATAGTATATCAGTGATAGTCGACTAATAAACTATCATTGATATACTAATATTTCACTAATATACTAATAGTGATTGACTGATATATTCACAATATTTGAAATTCTAACATTTTTGTTAATATTTTTTTTCCTAACAAATTTGTAAATATTATAAAAAAAAATTTAACATATTTGAAATTGCCCCGATTTTAAGAAGTATTTTTTTTATAATAATTCAATATAGAAAAAATAATTGATCCACTACATTGACCTTTGTGTTAATAAAATTTGAAACACGCATTGGTATATATGCTCGACCTTAAGAAAAAAAGGCAATTATTGAAATAACATATTTTTACATACTAATTACTGAAATGTTAGAATTTTTCAAAAACTACTAAAATAGCATAATTATAGTTCAATAATTTAATAATGAAAGATAATCAAATAGGTTGATAAATTATTGAACTTGAACTTAAAAAAAAAACATAAAAATTCATTAACTAGTAAATAACTATGAAAAATAGTTCAATAATTTATTGAATTATAATTATGCTATTTGAATAATTTTTTAAAAAATCTGACATTTTAGTAATTAGTATGCAGATTTATGTTATTTGAGACAAATTCTGTAAGAAAAATTAAAAGAGAAAAGATCTATTTAGTGTAAATATTAAATAGAGTGGCTCACTTTACTTGCTGCTTTTCATTTTATTAGAACTAAGTGTCTGTTTGAGATAACTTTTGAAAGTGTTTAAAAATATTTTTAAATAAAGAAAGTGTTTTTTACCACCATTAAAAAACGGTTTCCGTATTTTTAAATAAGGAAATTGACAACGGTTTTTATGAATTGTATTTAATGGACAATTGACGTGCTTGATAAATAGAGAGGCGGCAGACATTATCTCCAAATCTGAGAGGCGGTGATTTCATATGCTCAATTGGCCGTGACTTCCTACTCTACAACTGAGAAGATTAAAACGACAGACAAAAGGGGTGTTGGGCGTTGCTCATATTTTTGGCTTTCGTGGTTCTCGGCAACAGTGGGGTTGTGAGTGACTTTTGTGGTAAAAGTTTGAGAGAAATATTGTAAAAGAAAGAGTTTTTTTTCTTGAGAGCTTTTGAGCGGTTAATACACATTGTATTTTTCAAAGTCCCAAACATATTGAAAATACATCCCTCAAGGATTCCAAGCCATATCTTACATATAAACACATTAAAGCATAGATTGTAGCTTCTGAGAGTGTGTCTTGACATGGCTTCTGGTAATATCATTGATAGAAGGGCAACCAGAAAGTGCCATAGTGATCTCTAATTCACTCTTTAACATTTTCAACACTCTTCTTACTCCCTCTTCTCCCTTTGCTGCTAGCCCATATATTACTGGTCTTCCTATCTGAATCAAAATATATTATATATAGTCAAATTTCAATCAATTATAACTAATCAGATTGCCCTGTTATGATTATAGTTTCTATTTTCAGGGACAGGGCAAGCAAAGATCATATTGAACCGTTTTTTATGAATACTTCTTATCTCTTAGAAACAAAAAATAAAAAACTATGTAATGGGAGTTTGAATATTTTATAAGATCAAGCAAGGAATATAAGAGCTTACAAGGACTGCCTGTGCACCAAGGGCTAATGCCTTGAAGACATCTGTTCCTTGTCGAATGCCTCCGTCCAAGAGGACGGGAACTTTACCCTTGACAGCATGAACTACCTGCATTCAAGCTTCCTGTTAAATCTATATTAGCTGAAACACATGCCTATCGGTTAACATACAATGGGAAGAAGCTCAAAGATGTACAGCAATTTCTAGTTCTAGCCATTGTATGCTTTAGAATGAGAGCCTGCTTCAGGAACCACTTCATTTCAATGCCATTTGCTTCCCAATCCCAACATAAAATCTAAGATTACAGTTAAAGGTAAAAATCAAGTTATGTTAGATGTTGTGTATGAGTTTTTACTTTAATTGATAAGCATGATTCTCGCCTTATTTTAAATTGCCAACCTACAATTCGGACCGGTACGTAATCGTTCACATAATACTTTGTGCATTAACCTAAAAACTTATGAGAACATATCATGAATTTTGAAATAAGGATTTCCCTTGAAGGCTACAAATTAAAGAAATCCATCATAACCTTGCGGGAAAGAGAACAAAGGTACTTTGCATTTCGTTTTTTGAATAAATTGGATTATAATTATATCTCCTTGTATTCACATATTTGGTTAATAAACATGTAATGCATAAATACTATACCTCTTCAAGGACAGAAACAGTGGCAGGACTAAAATCTAGTTGCCGGCCGCCGTGATTGGAGACAATAATCCCATCAATGCCTACTTCCACAGCCTTAGTTGCTGACAATAATTTAAAGGGATTTGCATTATAATAAGATTTTCCTTTAATCATCAAGTCTTTACCTTCAGTCATCATTACAGAAACTTAATTGCCAGATTAAAATGAGTTCATGGTTCATCCTTAACCATATGTGAGTTAAATGCAAAAATTATGATATTCGTATGAAAGAGATAAAGAGAAGGTTGACATCGTGACTCAAATCCTTCGTAAAACCGATTCAAAGGTCTTTAGGCTGTTATACTCTAATCTTATTCTTACCATCTTCATGAGAGGATATTCCCTTTATCAGAATTGGCAAGCTAGTGATTGATCTTAACCACCCTATATCCTGTGGATGGTAGAATATCATAAATACGAAATCTTGGACAGACAAAACTTTTGAATAGTACAAATTTCTATAAGAAACTATTACTCAATTTTTTCTCGTGCTGTACATTTATTCATATAAAGTCTATATGACACAGAAATGATTACATTATTGAGTTACACGAGGATGCGCTCGATGAAAAAACTAATTAATTAAGCATCAAAGTAAATTATTCTAATGTAGAAATTCGAGTACGTGATAGCAGTCTAAGCAAATTATTGGACTTACTTCCCAGCACAGAGATGCATCAAAGGTCTCTTTAGCAAAAGATTCTAAATTTGAACCTTTGTCCTGAATAAGATCAAGAGTTAAATGTAACGTCAAATAAGCCTAAGATCGAATTTTTATTGTCGTGAATTGACTCACATTGTTAACTTCAAGTGACAAGAGGCCTTCAAGATTCTTCATGGGAGGTGCAATCATCCTACAAATTCATCCAAATCCCATTCAAGATTAGACAAAACCAATGGTAGTGCTTACAAGATTAATGAGATAAAGGAAACACGAGATCTCATCTCATGACTTAAAAAGTTCGTATAATAGTTATGTAACAAGGAATGCAATACATAGGGAAAGGAACTAAGAGATCAAGGATTGCTACTTGTTCTTAATGTCAGCTTCCCTTCTACCAAGACGAGGAGTATCAGCGGTCAGGACAATAGCCTTGAATCCGAGTCTCTCGGCTCTCTGTACTAGCAAGGCAGAGATATCACGCCTTTTGAAAACCTGATTACAGGATGTGAAACTTGATTTAAATTTGCAAACCTAGTAGTTAAAGAACAAAAAATTGAACAAGTGAAAGAGTTAAAGAAGGGTCAATTACACATAATTGGAAAAAACGGACAGCGTTGCAGCTTGAGGCAACTTCTTCTATTGAGCAGGATGAGGAAAGGGATAAAACCTGCAAAAAAAAAAAAAAAGGGACCAAATTCAAATACCAAATTGTACAAGTAGAATAGCTTATAGTTTGTAGTCACATTAGAAGTACTACCATTATGGTTTTTTCGGCAGCAGCTGCCCTGGCTGTGGCTACCTCTCCTGATATGAACACAGATATGAGCAAGCAAAACCGAAACAAAAAAAATTTCTCAATAAAGAAATCAATTAAAAAAAAAAAGTTTAACCTTCATGGTATGCCAACTTATGTGCAGAAGTTGGAGCAATGATGATAGGTGATGATATTTGATAGCCCAATATGGTTGTTGACATATCAATTCTGCTCACATCGACAAGAACTCGAGGTCGAATCCTGAAGAACCTTTAAAAAACTGATGAATAACATTTCATACCGTGTTTTACATAACAATCATCAATTAGCTTCAGAATTACGTGATTCTACGGAATGCTTGTATGTTCTCTGTAAGTGTGTGCTGATCTTCAGCTCCCCCTGTATAGAAATCATAATACATTTTCGGAAGCGCCTGCCGTGCTAATTCTTTGAAGTCATTCACATTCACTGGATCGGATGACATTTTTATCCTAACAAAATAGAAACTAAGACATTATTTCGTTATCAGTAATAGACTTCCTAAAAAATGTTATAGCAGATACAACAGAAGATACTCCAAAATCTCTACATCAGTATGATATTGTCTACTACGAGCTTGTTTACTTTTGTTTCACCCACCACAAATCATACCGGAAATGCGATACGGGACTTTGATCACACCTCCAATAAAAGATACCACCAAACAAACTAGTAAACTTAAAATACCAGAAACAAGCAAGATGATCCCCTAGACTTTTAGGCTCATAAAGGAATGAAACATAAGCAATATTTCATCCCAGCATACTTGAGAAAGCAGCAACAGATTAAAAAAAATAAAGCTTACAAAAATAAGAAACAACTCTGAAAATTATTTGTAGAGAAAAAAAAAACATGATCATTGGACAAATCAAGTTGCTGGCCCTTTCTATGCATATGTGATTTTTTTTTTTTTTTTTTTTGGTTACCTTGAAGCCGTTTTTTGATTCAAACTCAAAGTACAGTCTTCTGTGAATTTAGAAGCTATAGGTTGAAGAACAGGAGGATTTGGACTTGGAGAGATGTTGCTGATGGTTTAGGAAAATAATTAACAGGAGTAAAATTATGGGTTTTTGACTTGATTGACCTTCAAAATTGACAACTATGGGTTATTAATCTCCATTCTCATTTTAAAACTTTTTTGACCTTCTAATGATGTCATTTTTCTGTGAAATATCTAAAAAACTCTTTTATTCTCTCCTTCCATGAGACTTTTTTCTTCCCCGAAACATTTTTCTTCTTTTCTTTCATAAAACCATTTTCTTATCCTCTCAATACTATCTCTTCTATCTCCCCCACTCTCGGCGGCGATGAAGAGCGGCGGTTGGTGGTGGAAACATTTGAAAAACTTTTATTCTCTTGATCTGGGTATGTATGACTTTGAGTTTTGGGGATTTTTCATTTGTAATCGATCCCAAAACCTCAATACCCTCTTCACTCTCTACCTCAACACTCTCTTCACATAACCAAGTAATCTTCAAGCTTTTGATTCTTTAAAAAAAAAATCGGGTTGCTCCTGATTTTGCCCCGATTTATGAGTTTATTCCCCGAATTTTGAGTTTTTCCCTTGAATTTTGAGTTTCTTCCTTGAATTTTGTCTTGAATTTTGAGTTTCTTCCTCGAATTCTTTATTTAAAAAAAAAACCGGGTTGCCCCAAATTTTGCCCTAAATTATGAGTTTCTTCCCCGAACTTTGAGTTTCTTCCTCGAATTTGGACGTCCAAAATTCGGGGAAAAATTCGAGGAAGAAACTCAAAATTCGGGGAAAAAACTCAAAATTCGGGGCAACCTTTTTTTTTTTTTTTTTTTAAGAATTCGAGCAGGAAACTCAAAATTTGAGGTAAAAACTCATAATTCGGGGAAAAACTCATAATTTTTTTTTTTTTAAAGAATCAAAAGCTTGAAGACTACTTGGTTATGTGAAGAGAGTGTTGAGGTGGAGAGTGGAGAGGGTGTTGAGGTTTTGAGATTGATAGAAAATACAAATGAAAAATCTAAAAAACCCAAAGTCATACATACCCAAATCAAGAGAATAAAGATTTTTCAAACGTTTTCCACCACCAACCGCCGCTCTCCGTCACAGTCGTGAGTGAGGGAGATAGTATTGAGAAGATAAAAAATGGTTGCGAGAAGAAAAATGTTTCATGGAAGGAGAGAAAAAAAAAAGTTTCATGGAAGAATAAAAAGGGTGTTTTAGACATTTCACACTAAAATGACATCATCAAAAAGTCAAAAAGTTTAAAATGGAGAATAAAGATTTTTCAAACGTTTTCCACCACCAACCGCCGCTCTCCGTCGCAGTTGTGAGTGAGGGAGATAGTATTGAGAAGATAAAAAATGGTTGCGAGAAGAAAAATGTTTCATGGAAGGAGAGAAAAAAAAAAAGTTTCATGGAAGAATAAAAAGGGCGTTTTAGACATTTCACACCAAAATGACATCATCAAAAAGTCAAAAAGTTTAAAATGAGAATGGAGGTCAATGATTCTTATTTGTCAACTTAATCAAGCTAAAATCCCCTAAAATTATAGACAATAGCCATTTGAAGTTTTATTGATGGAAAATGTGTATTTTTTTTCATTTAAACTTATATCATATTTTTTATTAGTAATACTAAAATAATGTACTTTTGATTGAATTGGACAAAAAAAACGTAGCCTAGATAAGGAGAGATTATTTGAGGAGGCCACCCTTTAAGACTGCCTCTCGAATAGGTGACATGTGTCACTACATGCATGTTTTATTCACACAGTCAAAAATTGCGCGTGACTTGGGAAGGAAATGGTTAGTGTTTTTCTTCTTTTTTTCCCGTAAACCATCGAAGGGGAGGTTCTTTTTCTTTTAAAATTAAAAATCGTAATTTTCTTTTGTACACTGTTAAGTTTCTTCACCATTTTTATAAGATTAATTTATAATTAAAAAGTTTTTATAGAACTGTCTTATCAACTATTTTTCATAATATTTTTTAAAATTTATTAAACTTCTACTCAATATGATATTTTTAATTATTATTAAATAATCAATAATGTTAAATAAATAATCTATAATATAAAATAAATAATTGTCATGTAAGATTTTAAAACTTACCTCAAGTTGATTATAAATATATTCTTTAATCTTAAAAAAATGTAAAAAAGTTGTCTTAAATATCATATTTTTGCATATTAATTATTGAAATGTCATGTCTATTTAAAAATTATTCAAATAGAAATTCACTAGTTCAATAATTTTATTGAACTATTATTTGTTGGTTTTTTTACCCTTTTATTAATTCAATAAATTTATTGAACTGTTGTTTTTATCCAAATAATATGTTTAAATAATAGTATGCAAATAATAGTTCAACAAATTTATTGAATGTTGTTTGGGTTTTTTTTTTTTAAGAAAAAATGTCATTTCAATAATTAATATGCAAAAATTTATTATTTCAGTAATTTCCTACTTTACTAAAAATAAAATATGTAATGTAGATGTAAAAAATTAATACACTCCTATATTTTTATAATTATAATACAAAATTTTACTATTTATTTACTGAAAAATCTTGAATTGATTTCATGTTAAAATATAATTTATCTTCAGTTTTCAATATGTAATCTGTAGCCTCAAATTTAAATGTTAATAATTAAAAAAATCTGCTACTTTATCTATTTAGAAAGGAAAAAAAAAACCATTGTGGTTGTAACTTGTAAGGGGAAAAAAATGAAAGAGCCACTGTGAAAAAACTAACATTCTACAACAACAACAAAAAAAGTAATTTTCTATATTTATTTAAGAAGAAAAAATAATATCTAATAGAAATAGAAGAACAAAAAAATAACCTCTACCACTTTGATGTGAAAAAGAAAAAGACAAAAAAATAACCATCAGTTTCAATTCTTTCCCAACGCGCTGTATGTTGCCGAGTGAATAAAAAATTAATAAAGAAACACATGTCATGTATTCGAGAAGCAGCCTCAAAGGGGCGGCCTAGTTAAGGGAGAAATATTTTTAAAATATTAAATATTTTTTTTTATATTGATGTGTTGTCGAAAAATGGACAAATCATTCATAGCACAAAATGTTGGGAGAATTTAACGATTGACCCATGACTAAATTCAAGAGAAACGAAGAAAATATCGAATGCGGAAGCGTACCTTACTTCATGATCGACATCGATTAGCGTACGGGTTTGGATCTTCCAATCCTTATGCAATCAACGTTATCTGTAGTTTTCTCAGAGAGAATTTCTCCTCTAGGGATGAGAAGAATACGTTATGTTGCATAGGATGGGGACCATAACCCCTTTTTGTTAAGGGCTATTATCACATATACCCAATATCGAGTCTCAGTTTTCAAAAAAACCACAAATAACTTATGGGAGTTATTACAATGTGAATATATAATTCCATGGAATTATGTAATTACTCTTAAGCCAATATTAAAAAAACATTAGTAGATCACTTTAATTTGGCTAATCAAAAATAGCATACACATTTAATAACTACATGTGTGGTCCAAATTATTGAATTTTTCCAACACAAAAAAAAAAATCAATACGATCTAAAAAGTGGCTTAGAGGAAAAACTTTTGATTTCTATTTTTACCCTTATAATTCATTTAAATTTCTATAAAAAACCCTAAACCCTAAAAAAATAATCATTTTATTACCAATTAATTAAATACAATAAACAAATTTTATACTATCTAAATTTTTCTAAATGTACTTTCTTATTATTAAATTAATTATTTACAATAAACAAATTTTATACTATCTAAAATTTTCTAAATATACTTTCTCTTATTATTAATAATTAAATATTATTACCAATTAATTAAATACAATAAACAAATTTTATACTACCTACATTTTTCTAAATATACTTTCTTATTATTAAATTAATTAAATACAATAAACTAAAATTGTCTTCGTTCAATAAATATTTCAAATATATTTTATCATGAGCTTCTTTCAAAAATTAATTTAGTAATAATTTATTGGTCATATTTATAAAATAAATAATTTCATAGACTTATTAAATTTAAAATCAAACACAATAATCAAATTAATTTTTAATAATTTTTTGTCTACTATTTTCTCTAACAAACCTTTCCCTTCCTAATTCCTTTTTTTTTATTATATTAAGACTAGGTCAAGCAGGGGAAAACACACTAAAACAATTCTCTCTCTAATTTAAATATATAATTACGTTAGTGTGATTATTTTTTAAAAGATCAAAACCAAAGAACGTAGCATATCATCTTGTAACACCCCAAATAAATGAGTAATAGAAAAGTTTTGTAACTCGCTAATTGAATTAAAAAATTATTGAAATTTTCACTTTTAATTTACTATATATATACATGTAAATAGAGATGAACTAACACACCAATTTAAAAAACAAAAAACTAGATGTTTGAGAATAGAGTTATGGAAAGGAAATGAATATTAGGTATGAGTAATAAGATGATATAAAATCATTATTAATTTTTAGTCATCTACATGTATTCATCATGCATGAGTAACAAGATGATATAAAATCATGAAATTTAAGTTTTTTTTCATCTTAAAGATATTTTTTAATATGGGTTAAGTTAATTTCTTCCATTTCATTTTAAAATTTAATTTTCAAAATATTAGTGAAGAAAATAACTTCATAATAATATTGACATTTTTATATTGATGTGTGGTCGAAAAATGGACAAATCATTCATAGCACAAAAATAATTATATAAAAAAAGGGAATCCTCAGATTTCAACGTTTCCTTTTCCTAAAGCAATCACATCAATTTTGGATTTTTCTATGAAAAAAAATCCACAGGTATGTCTTTTGTATTTTGGCCTTATTATTATTATTATTATTAGGGTAAAATATTATTTTAGTTTCTGAGTTTTGGAGGTCGTGTCTAATTAGTCCATGCGTTTTCAATTTGTGTCTAAGAGGTCCCTGAGTTTTGGATGTTGTGTCTATTTGGTCCATGCGTTTTCAATTTGTGTCTAAGTGGTCCCTGAGTTTTGGACATTGTGTCTATTTGGTCCCTAGATTTTCAAGAACTATTAGAAATAAGTTTAATTATTAATTTAACGTATTCGTTAATTTTTTACCAGATTATTAACTTAACTCTGAAATAACATGTTTAATTGGTCAAAATACGAAAATAGGATTAAATCTTTAATAAATCTAGGCCTAAAATTTGATATAATTATTAATCTCATGTCAGTATTTTGATCAATTAAACATTTTACGTCACTATTAAGTCGATGTTATATTAATGAGTTAACAAATTAAGGAAGAATTAAACTTATTTCTAATAATCCAGGGACCATTTAGACACAACTTGAAAACTCAGGGACCAAATAGACACAATATTTAAAACTCAGAGACTAAATAGACACAATTTGAAATGCATGGACCAAATAGACACAACGTAGGGACCAAATAGACACGAGCTTCAAAACTCAGGGACCAAATGAGTATTTTACCCTTATTATTATTATTATTATTATGAGTAAATTAGGTGATGGACAATTACAATTATTGATACAAAAAACAGAGCATTTATTAGTATCTCCTTTGGCCCAAACATCAAACCTTTTGGAAAAGAGAGGATAAAAGTTCATTTATTATTCTTCCACTTATAATTAATAACCTCTATTAGGTTGTTATTTTTAGAGAATTATAATTATATAGAGTTTGATTTTATTTTTTTTACTAGTTGTGTGTTTTATAGTTGAGAAGGAATATTTTAGTGGTTAGATCATATATATTTTGTTTGTCTTAGTAATTTGCTCACTTGTTTTGAGACAATAAATTAATTCTGAGCACGATATTGAATATATCGTACATTGAATTTTTTTTTAACACCAAACAACACACAAACAAAGATTGAAAAAAAAAAAAAAACTAAACTACTAGACAACCATCCTGAATAAATGCTGAAAAAAGCCACTGAGGGACATCTTCCGACCAACTAAACGGGCAAGAGCTATCACGAGCATGCTTTGCAATAGCTTGGAGACACCACATTTAAAAGATTAATCACTGAAAGGGAGTCAGATTCCACCCAAATCTTACCAACACCAATTTCTTTAGCAAAGAGGACACCTTCCCAAATGGTAAGAGTCAGATGCATGTGTATTGAGTTTGAACTCAAGATGAAGGGGTCTCTTCCATAGTGGACCAGCCAAAACGAGACAAGAAAGGAGCGACAGAGAGCTCTTAACGGTAGTTTGGGCCAATTCAAACTCAGCAACATAGCCATCCGCCAAATCCAACGGGCAAGAAAAAAATGTAATTATCTTGACTATGAACCACCATATTCCTTTTATTCCAAAGAGCCCAAGCAATCAATGAAATTCTTTATTTAATTTTATAAAATGAAAACCTTAATATCAAAATTGATTCACATGATTGAATACAGAGGGGGCATTTTAAAAAGTAATTTTTATAATAATTCAATATAGAAAAAATAATTGATTCACTACGTTGACCTTATGTTAATAAAATTTGAAACACACATTGGTATATGCTCGACCTTAAGAAAAATTAAAAGAGAAAAGACCTATTTAGTGTAAATATTAAATACAGGATTAAGTGCCTGTTTGCGATAGCTTTTGAAAGTGTTTAAAAATGTTTTTGAATAAAAAATGTGTTTTTTACAACCATTAAGAAACACTTTTTAAAAGTTATCCCAAAATGGGCTTATGCTTATGACAAGAAACAAAACATTTCCATCACAAAAATTCTAGATTAAAATGTTAATAAATAAGACAATATAAGATCAATTATATCTTTAGCTTCCAAAAGACTAATACATGTTCATATTTAATCTGATTCATAAGTTGAGAGAATCCTCACAGTTCACAATGGAACATCTTTCCCTCACAATTGAAATGGTGTTCTTAATCTATCTCAGCCATCAAACTAAACTACAAGCACATGTTGTAACACGGACAATCGGGCACGTAATCGAAGGAATCTGTAGTCTGCACAATTACGCCGAAAATGGAAGGGATCCGATCCACAGCAAGGAAGAGAAGCCTCATAATAATCCAGAATAGAAATCAAGCAGTTGGGTTACCAAATCTTTTATTTAACCTGGAATAGGAGGGTGACAACCCCAAGCAAGATAGCTAAAACTGTGAGAGTGAAACTTATGAATGACAGGCATTTACATGGCTGTTTCTGTTTAATGAGAATCATGTCTTCATACTGTCCCACTCCTACCCACCATATTTTCTTTAAATTTCTACTTTTATTTATGTTGAACCTTTTTCTATGTATTTCATTATTATTATTATTATGAAGTCAGAGTTTTTATTTATGATCAAGCAAAGAGGAACTATTTTAGCTAAGGTCAGCTTGAAAAAAAAGGTGATTATTTCAATTAAATTTCCCGTGATAGACAGTTAAGATATTCTTAGTTTCCCGCCATCATTAGAAGTGAGAATATCATGTGTGCGAGTAAAGATCACATCTTAGTATGAGATATTTTGGACAGAATCCAAAAGTAAAAACAAATTAAGTTTAAAATAAATAATATCATACCAATATAAAGATACAAGACGTTTGTTGTCTTAAACAATTTACTGATTCTACTTTTTAGATCTATTTTATATATATTACAATTTTTGAAAGAAAACAAATGATGTTACTTCTGGTTTAAAGCATAGATTGTAGCTTCTGAGAGTGTGTCTTGACATGGCTTCTGGTAATATCATTGATAGAAGGGCAACCAGAAAGTGCCATAGTGATCTCTAATTCACTCTTTAACATTTTCAACACTCTTCTTACTCCCTCTTCTCCCTTTGCTGCTAGCCCATATATTACTGGTCTTCCTATCTGAATCAAAATATATTATATATAGTCAAATTTCAATCAATTATAACTAATCAGATTGCCCTGTTATGATTATAGTTTCTATTTTCAGGGACAGGGCAAGCAAAGATCATATTGAACCGTTTTTTATGAATACTTCTTATCTCTTAGAAACAAAAAATAAAAAACTATGTAATGGGAGTTTGAATATTTTATAAGATCAAGCAAGGAATATAAGAGCTTACAAGGACTGCCTGTGCACCAAGGGCTAATGCCTTGAAGACATCTGTTCCTCGCCGAATGCCTCCGTCCAAGAGGACGGGAACTTTACCCTTGACAGCATGAACTACCTGCATTCAAGCTTCCTGTTAAATCTATATAAGCTGAAACACATGCCTATCGATTAACATACAATGGGAAGAAGCTCAAAGATGTACAGCAATTTCTAGTTCTAGCCATTGTATGCTTTAGAATGAGAGCCTGCTTCAGGAGCCACTTAATTTCAATGCCATTTGCTTCCCAATCCCAACATAAAATCTAAGATTACAGTTATAGGTAAAAATCAAGTATTTTAGATGTTGTGTATGAGTTTTTACTTCAATTGATAAGCATGATTCTCGCTCTAATTTTAAGTTGCCAACCTACGATTCGTACCGGTACATAATCGTTCACGTAATACTTTGTGCATTAACCTAAAAACTTATGAGAACATATCATGAATTTGAAATAAGGATTTCCCTTGAAGGCTACAAATTAAAGAAAACCATAATAACCTTGGGGAAGGAGATCAAAGGTATTGTGCATTTCGTTTTTGCATAAATGGGAGTATAATTATATCTCCTTGTATTCACATCTTTGACTAATAAACATGTATTGCATAAATACCATACCTCTTCGAGGACAGAAACAGTGGCAGGACTAAAATCTAGTTGCCGGGCACCGTGATTGGAGACAATAATCCCATCAATGCCTACTTCCACAGCCTTAGTTGCTGACAATAATCAACGATGTTTATCAGTTAAGCATCATTACAGAAACTTAAATTGCCAGATTATAATGAGTTCATAGTTCATCCTTAACTGTATGCGAGTTAAATGCAAAAATGTGATATTTCAGAATATTCATATGATAGAGATAAAGAGAAGGTTCACAATGTGATCGTGATTCAAATCCTTTGTAAAACAGATTCAAAGGGTCTTTAGCCGGTTACTCTAATCTTATTCTTACCATCTTCATGAGAGAGAATTCCCTTTATCAGAATTGGCAAGCTAGTGATTGATCTTAACCACCCTATATCCTGTGGATGGCAGAATATCATAAACACCAAATCTTGGAGAAATAAAACTTTTGAATAGTACAAATTTCTGTACGAAACTATAGCTCAATTTTTTCGTGTGCTGTAATTATTACATTATTGAGTTACATGAGAGTGCGTGTGTGCGCTCGATCGAAAAACTAATTAATTAAGCATCAAAGTAAAATATTCTAATGTAGAAATTCGAGTACGTGATAGCAGTTGAGCAAATTATTGGACTTACTTCCCAGCATAGAGATGCATCCATGGTTTCTTTAGCAAAAGATTCTAAATTTGAACCTTTGTCCTGAATAAGATCAACAGTTAAATGTACTATCAAATAAGCCTAAGATCGAACTTTTGTTGCTGTGAATTTACTCACATTGTTAACTTCAAGTGACAAGAGGCCTTCGAGATTCTTCATGGGAGGTGCAATCATCCTACAAATCCATCCAAGTCACATTCAAGATTAGACAAAACCAAAGGGTAATCTTACAAGATTAATGTGAGATATAGGAAACACGAGATCTCATCTCAGACTTAAAGATCAGTTCAGATAACAGTTATGTCACAAGGAATGCAATGCATAGGGGAAGGAACTAAAATATGAAGGATTGCTACTTGTTCTTTATGTCAGCTTCCCTTCTACCAAATCGAGGAGTATCAGCGGTCAGGACAATAGCCTTGAATCCGAGTCTCTCGGCTCTCTGTACTAGCAAGGCAGAGATATCACGCCTTTTAAAAACCTGATTACAGGGTGAGAAACTTGATTTAAACTTGCAAACAAACCTAGCAACTAAAGAGCAAAAAAATGAATAAGTGAAAGAGTTAAAGAAGGACCAATTACATATAATTGGAAAAAACGGACAGCGTTGCAGCTAGAAGCAACTTCTTCTATTGAGCAGGATGAGGAAAAGGATAAAACCTGCAAAGAAAACCAACCAAATTCATATACCAAATTACACGAGTAGAATAGCTTATAGTTTGTAGTCATATTAGGAAGTACCATTATGGTTTTTTCAGCAGCAGCTGCCCTGGCTGTGGCTACCTCTCCTGATATGAACACGGATATCAACGAGAAAAACCGAAACAAAAACCATTTCTCAACAAATAAATCAGTTTAAAAAAAAAGGTTTAACCTTCATGGTATGCCAACTTATGTAAAGCAGTTGGAGCAATGATGATAGGTGATGATATTTGATAACCCAATATGGTTGTTGACATATCAATTCTGCTCACATCAACAAGAACTCGAGGTCGAATCCTGGAAGAACCTTTAAAAAACTGATGAATAACATTTCATACCGTGTTTTACATAACAATCATCAATTAGCTTCAGAATTACGTGATTCTATGGAAAGCTTGTATGTTCTCTGTAAGTGTGTGCTGATCTTCAGCTCCCCCTGCATAGAAATCATAATACATTTTTGGAAGCGCCTGCCGCGCCAATTCTTTAAAATCATTCACATTCACTGGATCAGATGACATTTTATCCTAACAAAATAGAAACTAAGACATTATTTCGTTATCGGTAATAGACTTCCTATAAAATGTTATAGCAGATACAACAACAGATACTAAAAAATCTCTACATCAGTATGATATTGTCTACTACGAGCTTATTTACTTTTGTTCCACCCACCACAAATCATACCGGAAATGCGATACGGGACTTTGATCACACCTCCAATAAAAGATACCACCAAACAAACTAGTAAACTTACATACCAGAAACAAGCAAGATGATCCCCTAAACTTTTTAGGCTCATAAAGGAATGAAACATAAGCAAAATTCATCATAACATACTTGAGAAAGCAACAGCAGATTTGGTAAAAAAAAATAGAGCTTACAAAAATAAGGAACAACTCTGAAAACTAATTGTAGAAAAAGAAAAAAAAAACATATGATTTTTTTATTTTATTTTTGATTACCTTGATTCAAATTCAAAGTACAGTTTCAATGGAGAATAGGTAAAGGTTGTTATCTCTATGAATTTAGAAGCTATAAGTTGAAGAACAGGAGGATTTGGAGAGATGTTGCTGATGGTTTTGGAAAATGATTAATACGAGTAAAATTATAGATAATAGCTATTTGAAGTTTTATTGATGGAAAATGTTTTTTTTTTTTTTTCATTTAAAACTATATCATATATTTTATTAGGACTACTTAATAATAAAAATAGATGGTTTTACTAAATAAAATTTCATGTAAAGTATTTTACTAATTTTTTTAAAATTTTTTTGAAGTACAACTCTAATTATACTAAAATAATTTACTTTTGATTGAATTGGACAAAAAAAATTGTAGCCAAGTTGAGGGAGAAGTATTTTTAAAATAATTTTATATTGACATGTGGGATTAAAAAATAGACAAAACAAGCGGGGGGGTTTGGCCCAAACATAACAAACCCTTTGGAAAAGAGAGGATAAAAGTTCATTTATTATTCCTCTAATTATAATTAGGTTATTATGTTTAGAGAATTATAATTATGTTTATTACTATATTTGTGATGAATATTCTTATGGTTACTATATGAATATTTTTTTGACCGGTCGTGTGTTTACAATTGAGATTGAATATTTTAATGGTTAAGTTATAAAAATTTCATTGTTTTTTTTTTATATATAATAATTTGCTCGCTGGCAATAAATTACATGATATTGACTATATCATTTATTGCAATTCTTTATTTGATCTCCCTTGATTGAATACATGAGTATTTTTAAAAAAAATAATAATCTAATATAGAAAAAATAATTGATTCGCTAAGTTCCCCTTAATGTTAATAAAATTTGAAACTCAACCTTAAGAAAAATAAAAGAGAAATGACCTATTTAGTGTAAATATTAAATAGAGCCGTTCACTTTACATGCTACTTTTCATTTTGTTAGGACAAAAATTCTAGATGAAAATGATAATATAAAAGGCAATATTATATAAGATCAATTAAATCTTTAGCTTCCAAAAGACATATACAGGTTCATATTTAATCTGATTCATAAGTTGAGAGAATCCTCATAGTTAACAATGGAGCATGCTTCCCTCACAATTGAAATGGTGTTTTTAATCTATCTCAACCATCACAAACTAAACTACAATCCAACGTTGTAATACGGATACTAAAAAAACTATAGTTATCAATATCAAATTCATACTAAAAGATTAAATGAAATAATTGAAAGTATCGATATGGTTGGTATTCCAACCTATTATAAATATGTTAAAAAGAAACTATGATTTTGAGTTATTCAACGAAATGGATTAAATAAAATAAATGTTTTTTTTTTTAATTTGAAAAGGGAAAGGTAGGGGTATTTTAAGAAGTAAATTGTATAATAATTTTAAATAGAAAAATCAATTCATTTAGACAAGATGAAAGATCAAGTAAAGAGAGGACTCACTAAGTCGAGCAAATAGAACAAGAAACAATTTATAAATGTTTTGTAATTATCAGTCCATCATATAAATAATTGAGTCACCTTATTTGCAACTTTTCATTTTATTAGGATTAGAGTTTGTTTGGAATAACCACCTAAAAATGTTTTAGGGTTGAAAAAGTTAAGAATTTTTCTTTAAAAAAAAACACCTCTAAACCCTCCGAAAAATTATTCCAAACGGATACTAAGACATGAAAGATAACATTTCCATAAAAAAAAAAAAAAAAAATACATATTCAGCAGTGGGGAAAAGACTTTAAAATCCAAACCATCACTAGAAGAAGAACAATCATTAATTTGTGCAAAAACATAACATAAGATCGATTATATCTGTAGTTTCCAAAAGACTAATACAAGTTCAAATTTATTTCTTTCTGTAATTATTCTACGCAATGATAATCAAGCAAACCATTGAAACTTTAGATGAAAATGTAAATACAAAGAAAAAGGGATGAAATGTGAGCAGTTTCATATATCATTCAAGTAAACTGTAAAAGAAAAAGGGATACCTAATGAAAATATAGAACAGAAAAGGTATAGTTGACCCTTACAGTATCAGTGATGAATTTTTTCTCTCTAATCTGATTCATAAGTTGAGAGAATCTCCTAACAGTTTACAATGGAACATCTTTCCCTCGCAATTGAATGGTGTTCTTAATCTATCTCAGCCATCAAACTAAACTACAATCCCACCTTGTGACAAGGACGATCAGGCACCTATTCGAAGGAAGCTGTAGTCTGCACAATTACGCCAAAAATGGAAGTGATCCATGGCAAGGAAGAGAAGCCTCATAATAATCCAGACTAGCAGTCCGTTTGTTTACCAAATCTTTGATTTAACCCAGAATAGGAGGATAACAACCCCAAGCACGATAGCTACAGGTGCCCACTTCCGAATCAAAGCCTACAAACAAAAGGTGAAAGTGAAACTTGTAAATGACCGGTATTTACTAGGCTCTTTCTGTTTAAACCAATTATGCATACAAAATTTATTGAATTGATAGAACAAGTCCACTTGAAAGGCTATCACAGTCGATGACAAATTTTAATTCATAAATCAAGCACAGGCACCATAAAGCTTATGATCCTGTGAAACACAGTTTAGTAAAGGAAATCTTTCTAAAAAAGGTCTTTGTTATCTACACTACAATCATACGAAACTGAGTGAGACTAAACTTCTAGTAACAGTAGGTAAGTCTTCAGTTGAGTAGAGCTCATTTAGATAAAATTATAATAAGTTAGAACCCCTTAATACGTATAACATGGGACTTCCATTTCCGTACCATCATTACAAGGTGGACACCTAAGTTCGATTGCAAAACTACAAACTATTAAAAATGATATGGGCATAAAAAGTTCATTTTTGGAAACCTAATTGATCTTGAGAACGGTTTCTACCATGTCCTAAGAATTGCAATAATGTTACATTCATTACATACGGATATCAAACAGACGGTCAAGTAAGATTTGCAAATTTTTCTAAGTTGTAAAAGTCCGTCATTTATTGAGCACATATGATTTAACTAACCTGTCGATTCAAGTCTTTTGCCTTGTCAGCATAAATGCGAGATTCTGATGTTAACCGACTTGACATTTCACTAACCTCTGCAAAATTAGTGATTGTAACTTGTAAGATAATACCAAAAAAGCATATTGGCTTGTCTGCTAAATGAAGCACTATTCTAAGTACATATGTTTGGGTCTGAGATAAATGTTTCATGCAATTGTATTTATCATGAAGAGTAAGACATAGAGAAGTAAGACCTTTACCTCTAAATCTGAAATAATATATCTTGGAAAAACAACATTACCAGAATGATTAAATCAAACTCATAAAAAAAATCTAAGTTTCAATGACGTGTCATATGGTGCAACTAGCAAGAAGGAGCAACCAAGTTATTGATGACAAGTTCAACACCCTAAATTGCTCAAAGTTCAACACCCTAAATTGCTCAAACAAGTTCAAATTGATAGCCTCCAGACATTTCAAGCCACAAGGGCACTAATATGGTGAAAATCCCTTCCATGCAAATAAAAAAGAAATAAATACATTTTTTGATACTATAGCCCATAACAAAACATTCTTTTATGGAAACTATTGACCACAAAACATGAATAGCAGGCACAAACATTTAAATTTAAAAAGATGACTTACGATCTAATTTTTCACCCACACCAAGAACTTCCTGAACATTGCGAGTCATTATTTGGTGCACTTCATAGAGTTCATCATTCAACTTGGCAATATTCCGCTGAGTACGAGTGTCCTGATACAACTTCTTCGTTTTTTGTATAAATGTATCTTTTAAACATAAAAGAAAGAAAACGTCAAATCCAGAAGAAAACACATAGAAAACAAGGTTTGCTAGACAAATTTTTAAGAGAAAATTAACAAAGTCTGAAACAAGTGAGCCGCACCAAACTTGATGAATGCATATGGTCTAGCAGCTGTTTCAATTTGAGCACCATTAACACGTTCAAATTCATTCTTAAGATCTTCAAGGTATTGGAAAGCAAGTTTTTTTGGGTAAGCACGATCACACATTGTCAAATAACAAACACGCCCTTCAATTATATAACTGAATACATACGTCAAGGAAACATGATAATTCGGACCAATAAAGACAATAGTACAAATAATGTCGATAAATATGGGAAAGAAATCAATTGCATCAGTCCAAAAGCATCAAGTTCCGAAAGTTAAGTTATTTGCGCCCATTTAGTCCAAAGTCTGTTTCAGATTATAATCTTGCTATAAGTTATAACCAAAATAGTATTAAAGAGAACAAAGGACAGTATAATAACAGAGATCCCTTGCCCAATTCTAGAAAAACTAACAACGCTTTCTGTAGTAATTCAGTAAACCAAGGATTAAAGAGCTAATATGTTTCAAATTCATAAGAAAAACATTGGTTTAAAAGGGATAATAATTTGAAGAAAGCTTAATAAAACATTCGGACTTTAATATCATCAATAAACAGGACACTTTGAAGGCACATAATTTCTGAAATAAATCCAAACCCGATCTCAAGTAAATACTGAATTAAAAGGAACAAATGTATTTCCAAGGGAGGCAGAGAAGCAAGCTGCTTTTCACTAAGAACAAGATATAATAAAAATTGTAACCTAGTAGGGAACTTGGTACACCAATCAATGCATGACCAAAACATTACTTATCTTATAACATAGCGCACGGAAAAAAAATAGTTTTACAAGCTGCAAGGATACTGAAAAATATAAGAGCCAGTTTCGATAGACATCCTCGAAGGCTCATTCTGTCCATTCGATAAGTTCTTGAATAATGCTTTGGCTTGGTGTTTATAATATTCAGAATCATTCAAATCACGACCATCATCAAGTCCCTCAGCGAGTGGAAGACCGTCAGTTATACGGGCAATCAATGTCAGCTTCACCATATTTGATTGAATTCAAGAACTTCTCCCTCTTCCCCAACTACATTGAAAATAGAAACACAATTCAGAGCATAAGACAAAATGTCTCATGGACAAAAACCAGGAAAGATTTGATTATGCTCAATTTTGAAATACCATATAAATCAATTCATGTTAGAGAGAGAAAAAATCACCCAAATCAATTCAAGTCCAGACTTTCAAAGCAGAATCAGCAATTAATTGGTTGATTGAAAAATTAATTTCTAAATTCTTGAACAAAAATAAAATTTCCTCCAACCTAACCATAATCAAATTGACTTGAGAGAAAAGATTACGAACCCATGTAAATCCCAATTGATTGATTAATTACAAATTAGAGCGAGAACGAAATCCTTGACTCTCAAGAAAACTATGGAGACAAATGATTAACGAATCAAATTGGGGAAAAAAATGAAATCTTTTTGAAAAGATGATAGAGAAGTAGAAATTAAATCGTACCTGGTTTATAACATTGGGGTTTTGATTTGAAGGATATTTGAGATCAAAAGATGAATCCAAATATCAAATATAGAATTAAAAACTGAAAATTTTATTGCATTATTATTATTATTGTTACACAACTCGCAGCCGTAACCCGAAACCTCATGAACTGGATCGGGCTATTACTATTTGGATCGGGCTATATCTATTCTACTCTATTCTATATATAATCTTTTTATAACATCTATAAACCCTTATTTGGTTCGTTGTAATCTAAGATACCTCGGATAATCTAATATCTGATATCAGAGTATTTGATTACTATAATTATTAGATAACTGTGTTTGTTTAACTTAATAATAATATGAGGATATCTGATAATTTGAACTGATACAACTGCACACAATAATTCATCTACAAAATATGTTATAAAATTTATCCACAATCTACAAATAAAGATAAGGGTAAAGTACTCTTTTGGACCTTAAGTTTTGGAGGTCGTGTTTATTTGGTACCCACATTTTCAATTTATGTCTAAATAGTCCCTGAGTTTTGGATATTGTTTCTATTTGGTCTCTGCGTTTTCAATTTGTATTTATTTGGTCCCTGAGTTTTAAATTTGTGTCTAAATGGTTCCTGAATTATTAGAAATAAGTTTAATTGTTCCTTAATTCGTTAACTCATTAACATAATATCAACTTAACGGTGACATAAAATGTTTAATTGACCAAAATACTGACATGAGATTAATTAATATGTCAAATTTTAGGCCTAGATTGATGAAGGATTTGAAATAATATTTAATCTTATCTTCATATTTTGACCAATTAAACATGTTATGTTAGCGTTAAGTCAATAATCTGGTAAGAAGTTAACGAATACGTTAAATTAAGGACCAATTAAACTTATTTCTAATAGTTCTTGAAAATCTAGGGACAAAATAGACACAATATCCAAAACTCATGGACCACTTAGACACAAATTGAAAAAGCATGAACCAAATAGACACGACATCCAAAGCTCAGGGACCACTTAGACACAAATTGAAAACGCATGAACCAAATAGACACGACATTCAAAACTCAGGGACCACTTAGACACAAATTGAAAACGTATGGACCAAATAGACACAACTTCCAAAACTCAGGAACTAAAGAGGTACTTTACCCTAAAGATAAATTCAATCATGAAGAAAATGAAAAAAAAAATCTTGCAATACCAACAATAATAGAGTTCATCTAAAAGGAATTTGGAGGGTCTATCAAATGTATTGAGAAGAAATCAAAATATCATAAAACTAAAACTCATGAGAAAAAATCTATATCAAATGTAGCAAAATGAATAGTAAAAAACAAAAAAATCTAACTTATTGAAAATGATTTTGATCCAACCTATCATATAAAAAAGAGAGTTAATTAATAATACAAATAGAAAGCTGGAGAAACTACAAAATTATGAAGAAGAAATAAACGTGAGTGTTTCCTAAATTTTTTTGGCAACTTTTTCTAATTAAATAGCGTTAAAATTGTAAAAAATAAAATTATCTTCTCGTGGGAATCATAGAAAGCACCCGAATTCAAAGGTAATTAAATACCCTCATATCTGGAAAAATATGGATTATAGTAATCTTACCAAGATATTTTTAAATAAACTTCAAACAAACTATGGAATTATATGCCCCTTATAAGGGAATCTTAGATTACTCTTAACGGGCTAAAAGGGAAGTGAGAACAAACATTGACCTCCCATTTTACCTATACTTTTTAAATATATTTTATTTGTATCATTTTGTTTAAAAAAAATTAATTTAATTATAAAAAAACAATCGACATTATGTATGAGTATGTCTTTTTCATCAAAAGACAAAACCATTAAATTTATTTAATTATAAAAAACATGGATATCATGTAATGTATGATGATGTCTTTTCCATCAAAAGATATAGTCATAATTTTTTCGTTTTAAGTCAATAAACACATCTTTACAATGTGTCCCTCCACCAATAACTAATTAAATGCAATTAATTAATTATTAAAACGCTAATAATATATCAATTAGGCCACAATAATTTCTTACATTCTTCCACTTGACGTATATGATATTTGTATTTTAACTTTTTTTGACGTATTCCATTTATTTTTATTTCATCCTATATTTTTTAACATTAAATTCAGTTAATTATATATTAAATTAATTTATATAGGTGTTTTAGTAGTCGAATGGTCTAATCTTTTTAAATTTTAGAAAATTAATGAAAATCAGTGAAAATAATTATGAAAATGTTACCACCTCCCTTTTATAGAAGAAGTGTTAAAACACTAATTAAACAGTTTTCTTATTAAATAGGAGTAACTTAGGGCCTGTTTGGTTTGCAATCCAGATTCAGTTTTATGAATCTGGATTGAATGAATAAAAGGAATCTGCTTTGTTTTGTGTTTGGTTTACAATCCAGAAAAAACCAATTTGGATTCAATTTCTTTTTTAGGCTAAAAAATGAATTCAACTAAAACAAGAATTCAAAATATCCAACTCAAAAATTGAAAAACACAGATTGACCTCACCCACACAATTTAATTCACGGGTTTGAACACATGAGATAAAAATACGAGTCGGGCCCATTTTCCGGGTTTGGGTCGGGTTGGGCCCATTTTTCGAGGTTGACCCGGTCCGTTCTAGATTTTATTTATTTAATTAAATTTTTAATTGCATGTTTTTAACTTTTCAAACTTAAACTTAATTCTAAAGTGATGGAAAAAAAGTTAATTTATTTTTTCAATATATCCTATTTTTTATTTATATTTTGTTTTTATAATTACATATAAGATTAATTTAAATATAAAAAATAAAATAATTTATATATATACGTTTTGGAGGTTGTTGCTCACATTTTTCCTCTGCTTATTGTACTAATGTATGTAGTACTATTTGAATAACGCTATTGGAGGTTTTCAATGCCCAAATGGTCTCTCCTTTCAGTGTGAAAATATTTTTTCAGATTCTCTTTTATTGAGAAATTCTCTCTTTGGTTGCACTAGGTTTTTATGAATTTTATAATGGATCTCATTGTGTCTTGTATAGTTCTCTTTTTCGAAAAAACTGAGTTGTTTTAATCTAAAGAGTTTATTTGATAGACTTGCAATGCTTCTATTATCTTTATTATAATTTTTTTTAAAAGAAAAATTTATCCTAAGAATGAGAATAGTTATAGTTGATGCGGATAAAGATGTTTTCAATTTATAAGTTATGAATTATTAGTTTTTTCAAACTTAAAAATGAATGATTTAAGGTTGGAAGTATTATTTTCACACTGTTCTGATTCACAATCTTATTTTAAATTTTTTGAGTAACCAACCAAACACATATTTCAAATTTCTGAATCTCAATTATAAATTCTGAATTTGTTACCAAACACAATTTCAAAACCAACAAATTCACAGAATACAACTCTGAATTCATTAGAATCCACTAAATTCAAATTCTGCTTTTCAGATTGCATACCAAACAGGGCCTTAAAATCCCTAAACAATGGAAGAGAAAAGTTTAAGGTTATATATATGTGTGTGTATGTGTATGTATGTATGTATGTATATATGTATGTATGTATATATGCATGTATAAGTGTACATATTAGATTCTTAACGCGAGTGATGCACGTCAATTATTTTTATTTTATATTTATACAATAATAATATAATTTTATAAATATTTAGAATCACAAATATTTATGAGTTTTTATAAATACAAATTATCTTATATGTATTACTCAAGTTTTAAATAATCCATAACAATCTTTTATCAACGATGAACAAAAATATATTATAAGATTTATTTTCTAAATTTAAAGTTCAAATTTTTTTTAAAATTAAACTACTGCTCAATTTAATGATTTTAATAGTTAAGTAGTTATTTTGATTGCCAAAAGTACCACTTCAATAATATATATTAAGGGTATAACTTTTTGAGTTAATTTCACTAATAATCTATATTATCTAAAAATGGTTTAGAGGAAAAAATTTTGATTTCCATTTTTACCCTTATAATTCATTTAAATTTCTATAATGTCATCATTCAAAATGAATAATCATTTTATTACCAATTAATTAAATGCAATACCAATTAATTAAATATAATAAACAAATTTTACACTATCTAAATTTTTCTAAATATACTTTCTTATTATTAAATTAATTAAATACAATAAACAAATTTTATACTATCTAAAATTTTCCAAATATACTTTCTTATTATTAATAATTGAATATTATTACCAATTATTACCAATTAATTAAATACGATAAACAAATTTTATTCTATCTAAATTTTTCTAAATATACTTTTTTATTTGTAAATTAATTAAATACAATAAACTAAAATTATCTTCGTTCAATAAATATTTCAAACATATTTTATCATGAGCTTATTTCAAAAATTAATTTAGTAATAATTTATTGGTCATTTTTATAAAATAAATAATTTCATATACTTATTAAATTTAAAATCAAACCCAACAATCAAATTAATTTTTAATAACTTTTCGTCCACTATTATATCTACCAAACCTTTCCCTTCCTAATTCCTTTTTTTTTATTATTATATTAAGACTAGGTTAAGCAGGGGAAAACACACACTAAAACAATACTTTCTCTAATTTAAATATATAATTACGTTATTGTGATTATTTTTAAAAGATCAAAATCAAAGGACATAGCATACCATCTTATAACACCCCAAATAAATGAGAAGTAGAAAAGTTTTGTAACTCACTAATTGAATTAAAAAATTATTGAAATTTTCACTTTTAATTTACTATATATACACATGTAAATAGAGATGAACTAACACACCAATTTAAAAAACAAAAAACTAGATGTTTGAGGATAGAGTTATGGAAAGGAAATGAAAATTAGGTATGAGTAACAAGATGTATAAAATCATTATTAATCTTTAGTCATCTACATGTATCCATCATCCATGAGTAACAAGATGATATAAAATCATGAAATTTAAGTTTTTTTCATCTTAACGATATTTTTTAATATGGGTTACATTAATTTATTCCATTTCATTATAAAATTTGAATTTTCAAAATATTAGTTAAGAAAATAACTTCATAATAATATTGACATTTTTATTATAAAATTTGAAAGACAAACCACGTGCCCCACATGCATGGCACGTGTGAAAAATCTAGTGATAAAAAAAGGGATATATCAAATATACCGAATGTTTTTATTAAATATCAATAGTACCCAAAACTGCCACGGGCCAAATTAAATTACATTGTGAAAAGACAAAACATACCCCTGATTTAATTTCTCCTTAATTTGTGCAAAATTTAAGGAAATTTATAAAATCCCTTAAATTTTACAAAATTAATGGAAAAATAAAATCTAAACAAAAATAAAACTATAACAAAAAATAAAAGAAAAATCTTCAAACTTCTGACTTATTCTTCTAGGAAAATTTGAATGTCTTTCTTGTTCGTCATCCTACAAAATACAGAGATAAAAAGTAAATAGTTTATTGATGTGCACTTAAAATTGATACCGAACACAAATTGAGGAAACAGTTTTGAAAACATATGTAAATAGGCTTTTAAAATAAATATTGAATAAAAATAAACATTTAACTAAAAGTAATTTATTCTACAAAATACAAAGAAAGCGAGTTCGCCGGAGAATTGAAAGGTATAATTTTTTATAAACCGTTTACTTTTAGTAAACATTTATTGATGTGTACTCAAAATTGGTAGAAGGCACAAAATTGAAGATGAAAAAGGTAACAGTTTCTAAAGATATGTAAATAGAAAATTAAAATAAATATTGAACAAAAATAAACATTTTATTAAAAGTACCTCATTCTACAATCGAATCCCACATTCAAACCCTAACCCTCATTCTAACCAGATCAAACAATGATATTGTTACCCAGATCTCGGCGGTGACACGACAGGCGAGCTCCAACGTTGGGATACAACCTTCAAAATTTGGAGAGAATCTGAATCGGCAAAATCTCATGAAGATTCCATTAACGATATCGTCATCTCCGGCAAAGAGAAGCGGTTGGTTAGAGATGAAATATACGACAATCAGTTTCCTAAAATATCATCGTTCATGAGGAGGGAAAGAGAGAAGAGAACAATGAAGAAAACGTTGATGAGGAGGAAAAGAGATAAGAGAACGGTGAAGTTGTCTAAAAATAAACCTAGGTTTTCCTTAAATAAAAATTCATCATATCAATTAAGATTGATTTGAATTCGAAATATTAATAAATTAACAATTGATTAGAATAAGTATTTGGAAAAAATGCAAATTCCACCTTCGATAAGGAAATTAAAAAAAAAAAAAAAAAGATAATCAAGAAAACAGAAAAAAAAAATAATAAATGGGAGGAAGTAAGAGAAGGGACTCGAAATATGGGTGGTGATATATCACTATGGTCGTCCAAGCCATAAACACAACCATTACGATGAACGAGACCTTTCTTATATCAATCGTCACCGTCCTAGCATTCTAACTAAAGAAAAAGAAGAAGATTTGGAATAGAGGAAAAAAAAAATCTAATTTGAAGGAAGATTATCTTGTGTATAAGGAAGGTTGATTTGAATTTAAAATTTAAAAAAAATTGTAAATTAAATAATATGTAATTAATAGAATATAGTTATTAGGAGAGATAAAAGGGTAAGATGGTAAATTAAAAAATCGGAAACCACCATATCACAACCATGAATAGTGTTTCTTGGGTATTTTTTAAATTGATTGTAATATGCCATTAATTTTGAATTTGAGTGAATTAAAGTGGTTATACTTGTAATTAATTCTAACTTTTTTTATGGTTGATTTAAAGAAAGTTGAGAAATGATTAAAATAAATAGAGATTAATATCACTAGTATCCTGATTAATTCACCTAATTTTAAATATGCTGGTTGTTATGATTCTATTTCACTTTTACCCAAAAAAAACACCAAATATGGTGGCGCAAACCATATCTATTTTTTCATCTGTTTACTGTTTTAACCTTTTGGGATTTGCTTTGTTGTTTTTTACGTTTTAATTTTTTCCTGTAATTCTGTAATTCATGGGATTTGCTTCCAGCATGATATCAATATGTTTTTATTGATTTCATTTATTATATCAGTTACTATATTTAAATTATGGAATATGGTAAAAAAAATAAACAAGAAGAAGAGGAACAGAGCTTCGAAAGAGATCGAAAAGCTGAAGCACTAGAAAGAGATCGAGATGTATTAGCGAAATAATAAGAGGAAAACAGTGGTTTAACGGCGAGGTTTCTGGAACAAAAGGAAGGAGATAAAATCTTTGCCCTAGAAGCTCTGATAAGCGAAGAAGCAGAGGCCGAAGCCGTTATATACATGACGCGAGAAGGATTAGGATTCAAGGAATGGAGAAATGGTGATGAGGATAAGGATTGAGTTTCAGAGTCTGAAAAGGAAATGAAACATGTGAGGGTTGAAGATCAAGGAGGGAGGGGTGTGTGGAAGAGGCAAATTTGACACAAACTTAGGGCTGCGTGCCACTTTCTCAGTTTTAAATTGATTTTTTGCTGAGCGGTGGCTAATTTAGACTTTTTTATTTTTTGGGGCAAAATGGAGGGCCAGGGTAACAATTCAGATCCTCGTTTTTCCTTCTTCAATTTTCTCAATTTTGAAACGAAATCGGCCTTTTCTTTAATCGAGAAATCGACGAAGGTGATCGGTGTTGTGGCTCGTGTTGGTGTACAATCGAGAAAGAAAGCAGCAACAAAGGTACTTTTAAGTAAATGTTTATTTTTGTTCAACATTTATTTTTATTTTCTATTTACATATCTCTGAATGAATTGTTTTTCTCTTTCGTTTTTACTTTTTATCTTTGTATTTTGTAGGAGGATGAATAGGAAGGACATTCGAATTTTCCTAAATAAATGTTTACTAAAAGTAAACTGTTTATAAAAAAAATTTACCTTTTTCAATTCTAGGTAAACTCGCTTTCTATGTATTTTGTAGATAAGTTACTTTTAGTAAAATGTTTATTTTTATTCAATGTTTATTTTAACAGCATATCTACATATGTTTTTCAAAACCGTTTCATCAATTTTTATGTCCGGTATCAATTTTAAGTGCACATTAATAAACTGTTTACTTTTTATCTCTGTATTTTTTTAGATGACGAACAAGAAACTCACTTTCTATGTATTTTGTAGATAGGTTACTTTTATTAAAATGTTTATTTTTATTCAATGTTTATTTTAAAAGCCTATTTACATATGTTTTCAAAACTGTTTCATCAATTTTTGTGTCTGATATCAATTTTAAGTGCTCATTAATAAACTGTTTACTTTTTATCTCTGTATTTTTTAGAATGACGAACAAGAAAGACATTCGATTTTCCTTCAAGAAAAAGTCAGAAGGTTGAAGAACAAGTTAGAAGTTTTTTTATTTTATCTTTTGTTATAGTTTTTATTTTTGTTTAGATTTAATTTCTTCTTAATTTTGTAAAATTTAAGGGAATTTAAATTCCCTTAAATTTTACACAAATTAAGAAGAAATTAAATCAGGGGTGTGTTTGTCATTTCACAATGTAATTTAATTTGGCCGGTGGCGGTTTTGGGTAGTTTTGATATTTAATAAAAACATCTGGTATATTTGATATATCCATAATTTTTTTGGTTATTAGTGAAATTCACCCAAATAAATAAATCTATTTATTAAATAATTATAAAATAAAATAAATATTAATATAGAGGGTAAAAAAAAATCAAGTTCCTTTCCATCAAATAAAAAAATCAAGTTTCTTACAACGTTAGCACAAACGGTCAACTAACGAAAACTTAACAGAAAGCCTAAAAAGATAGGTTTTCGAAAAATCAAAGGACAAAAACGTCAATTTTAAAAGTCTAGAGATGAAAATGTAAGAGTAAAAGTGTAGAGACAAAAATGGTATTTCACCCTTAAATTAATAAAATAAGATACATAAGAAGAATAAAAGCTTTTTATTGAAGAATCCGAGAAGACTTGTAAACTTGTTTAAATTGAACAGAGACAGAGTAAAGTAGGTTTGTCTGGAATTCAAAACAAAACTTGATCGATTCGATTGCATTGCAGCCCTTTGAATCTGAAGCTCTAATGGAAAATCACGGTCGCTCTGGAAATTACGGCCGAGGCAGAGGCAGAGGCAGAGGCTGGGGTCGATCCCCCTATTCCGGCCATCATGTAATTTTCCTTCAAACCTTTTCAATACTTTTTCTTTTTCCTGTAACAAAGATTAAGCTTTTTGAATTTTTTTCAATTGAATGATTAGAGGAATAATTGTCTTGAGGTTTATTAAATATTGATGAAAAGGAAGATTAGTTTAATGGTTTTATTGTTTATGGAAATCTTGAATCAGTTAGTAAGGTTGGAATGGAGATGGTGGAGTTTAAAATTTTATAATTATGCTCACTCCATTGCCCTTATTTGTCTGCGATTTCGATTAACTTTTACATTAGGTTATGTTAGAGACAATACGGTCTTCGAGTTCATCGGTTCGTGTTCTAACCTAGGCTAAAATGCAGGCTAGAGGTGATGAGCCTTCTGTTGTTGGTTCTTCTAGCACTAATTGTGGAGTTTACCGTGAAAAAAGTACTCATCAATCATTGTCAACGAATCATCAAAAGAATCTCAAGCCAAAACAGACCCAGCAGTGGCGGCCTTTAAGTGGTGTGAAGGATGCGTCTTTAAATGCTGGAAATCCTCAGCAGGAACGTAATCCAGCTGATGATGTGGGCAATGTCTCTGAACGATCGTTGGAATCTATGGCATCAAATTCAGTTAGTGATAAGGAACACTCATCATCATGTGATCAAAATGTTTCGGAGGACTTGCAATCTGGTGTAGCAAGTCTCCAACTTGGAGAACCTATAGAAGAAGGTGGAAATGGCAGTAATCCATTGCTTTATGATCATTGTAATAGATTTGATGCTGCGAAGCAGCTAATGGATAAGAATTCATCCATACAGTTAATGGAAAATAATGTGTCTGACTGTAAGGAATCAGAGGATCCTAAGCCTTCGTTTAAGTCGGTTCCTTTTGATATTTGTCCTTCAAAAGAGCCAGGCGTTATAAAGCTGAACCTATCTTTATTAGTCAAGAACAGGGAAAAAAGGAATGAAATGAAGCGTGCCAAGGAGGGAAACAAAAAAATCGTGTTGAGACCTGGCATGGTTCTCTTGAAGGGAGGCATTTCCCTTGAGGATCAGGTATGCGTTAATTTTTTGTCTTTCTCATCCTCCCACAAATTATGTGAATCAAAAGTTTGTTATTATATAAATAGTCTCAAATGTCACTGAAATAGTTCTTCATTTATATGTGTTCTCACATCATGTACTTATGGAGATAAAGCGGTGGGAAAGTAGGCACTACTTAGGATGGGATGTAGTTTCGGACGTTACTTTCTGGCTCACTTGGGAGTATTTTAACTCTGTGAATATTTTACTATCTTTTCTTAGCTTCTTACTGGTCCATTTCTCTCTTTGTTATGATCGTAGGTGGCTGTTGTAAAAATGTGTCGGAGCCTTGGTGTAGGCTCTGGAGGTTTCTACCAACCTGGTTATCGTGATGGAGGAAAACTACACTTGAAGATGATGTGCCTTGGTAAAAATTGGGATCCTGAGACTAGTAAATATGGGGAGATCCGTTCGATTGACGATACTAAACCACCAAGCATTCCTGTTGAATTTGACGAGTTGGTTGAAAAGGCAATGGAAGATTCTTATGCTGCTGTGCGAAAAGATTCAAAAACCAAAAATCCTGAACATTTACTTCCATGGATGAAACCAAACATCTGCATTGTAAATTTTTACTCAGAAAATGGGCAATTAGGTCTTCATCAGGTATGCAATGGATCTGCTTTTCATTTGGTGAACGGTTTAATTTTAGCTTATTTTTTCCATTACAATCTTTATTTAATTGCTTCTCAAATAGAGCATCTAACTAGTTATTTACTCATATCTTCTATGCAATGGCCCTGTGACCTTGAATTGTTTTTCTCTCATCAGGATCGAGATGAAAGTCGAGAAAGTCTTGATAAAGGGTTGCCCGTCGTCTCCTTTTCCATTGGTGACTCTGCAGAATTTCTGTTCGGTGATAAGAGTGACCCAAAAGAGGCAGAAAAGGTTACTCTGGAATCAGGTGATATTTTGATATTCGGTGGGAAATCGAGACATGTTTTTCACGGGGTGACTGCAATTCATCCAAACACTGCTCCAAAGGCACTATTAGAGGAAACAAATCTCCGTTCGGGTCGCTTGAATCTCACTTTCCGTCAGTACTGAAAACTTTTTGTCTAGTGAATTACGAGTCATTTAGTTGCTTACCTTTCACTCGAGGGATGCGTATGTGAATGAGCCAACGCCTCAAGGATGATATTTCAAGTTTTCAAGAAAGTTTTATTGATGTAATGAATGTAGATATGGATTCTTAGAAGCACTCATTTTGGCATAGAAAGATATGTACAAAAAGCCTGAATGAAATTTGATGTAATGAACATTCCATCTTTTTACAAAAAAAAAAAGGCTTAAACTCTCTTTCTAAGTCATTTGCTTATGGTCACTAATAATAATAAGTTTGGTCACTAATTGAATTAACCAAATCAATGTTTATTGAATTTGTAGTTAGCTCTGTACGAATAATTATTGATGCAAATCATTTCATAAGGTTGTTTAGATTATTATTACGAATGATAAAGAAATTTGGTTAAAGGAGGATCCGTTGTAGTTTGTAATGAAATAAATTTAATGTAAATTTATTTTAAAAAAAAACATTTCAAGGTAGATTTTGAAGTTTTGATTGGAAAAAAAAAAATCAATAATCAATAATCATGTTTTTTTTAAGCAGTAGATCTATACAAATTATTCTGAATTTAAGTTTCAAATTATAATGGCAATATTTCTCTAAAAAAATTATAATGCCAATATTTATGCTAGCTGAGCAAGCGTTTAACATATTTCAACACCTAAAAGAATGATGGAGATGCGGGGTATCGAACCCCGTACCTCTCGCATGCAAAGCGAGCGCTCTACCGTTTGAGCTACATCCCCATTTTAAGAACAAGAAATAATAAACTGTTATAGATCTATTTAAAACAAATTATTCAACCCCAATTAAGAGTAATTTATTTTTTTTTTTTTCAAGGGCAATTTCAGATATAACAAGATTTAAAAATTATTTACAAATATAACATATATTTTTTTTTTCTATGTGAATCATTGATCAACACTCTAAAGTGACAAATATTGATTATTATTATTAATCATTAATTGGTTTACACAGCAAAAAAAACTGATATATTTATAAATATTTTTTAAATATGATACTCATTAAAATTTTCATGATTTTAATACTAAGATGATTATGATTAGAAGAATCCAATTTTTTAGTGAATATATCAAATCAAAGGTCTTTACTAGTTAAGCTCTTCTTATATCCCAATTGAATCTATGCCAATACCCATTTGTATCCATGTCAATAAATCCTACTTTACATGCCCATAATTTCGTAACTTTATATTATCGGATCTCTTCCTCAAATTTATCTTCAACTTTATTGATATATCTTCAAATTTTTTGCCTCATATTTTCCTCCTTTTTACCTCATGGACTCTAATTATTCTTATACCCACGAATTGTTTCCCAAATTTCCCTATTTTTTTCTTTCTTCCAAAATTTTATTGAAATCCAACTCAACATCAAAATCTAATATTTTTATCTACGTGAGAGTTTCAAATGTAAATTTCATCATTAATTATTAGGATCGTTTTAAACTAACAATATCAAACAATAGTAGATTTTTAAAAGTTTGGGATGAAATTGACACAAATATAAAGGGATAGAGACGAAAGACATAGTTTGACCTTAGTAAACCATTTGTGTTATTTTTTTTAATTGTCTTGTTTTAAAAACATTATATACATACGATTTCCACACAAACCTTACTCCATCTGTAGATGATATTGCATCAAGACTCAAATTCCCTAGTGAAGCTCTCATCTATTGATTTTAAATTAAAATACAGTTTGGGTCCTTAAAATTTACCTATATTTCTAATTTAGCCATTTAATTTTCTATTTTTCCCGTTCAAGTTTATTTTATTTTATTTTAATAACCATTTAAAACCTGACGTGAAATTTAACAAATAAACGAATTTGATTAATATCTAAGTTATTAAATAAACATGAAATTCATATCTACGAAAAAACGAGTCACACATCATTTTCTACATTAAATTTTAACGAAAATTTTAACTATAAGAACACTTTAGAGACTAAAATATAACTTTTAAAAATTTAGAGGTCAGATTAAAAACTGGACAAAATTTAAAGACCACAACAATAGAAATAAAAATACAGCTTTTACAAAGGAAATAAACCAAACTTGTTATTCACAAAAAAAAACCTCTTGGTACATTTCCCTTTGATTATTGTTCTACATATAATCAGTACACAAGGAAATTTGTTCTATCTACACTCCACAAACTAGAAAAAAATTACATAGAATATGTACATACCATTAGATATATGAAATATAAACTATAAGATAATTCTCTTTCATAAAAGAGATCTTCCTTTTCCTTCTCTTTCCTTTAATTTGAATGAAATTAGGCTCTAAAGAAGATACTTGATTACTGATGGATCGGAAAAAGTTCCTCCTGACTTCTCTATATGTCTCACTTCTATTAGATAAAATATAATCTCGCTATTATATTTTATCTAATAAAAATGGGATAAATATGGTCAGTATCCAAGTTTTTTTTTCCTTCTTGTCTTGGTCAACGATCCAAGGCAGTTATCACAATCCTGTGCAATTAACCGAGAGAAGATAGGGATATTAATACTTACTTACTATATAACAAAGAAAGAAACAAGAAAATACAATGCATTATTTATTTATTTGATATAATATGTTTTGCTTTCAATTTCCTTGTACCCTTATCTAGTTTTCTTTGACTTTTTGTTACAGAATAATTTTTTGCTAATTAATTGTTTTAAACCACTTGCAATTTTTTTTTTTTTATTGTTTCTTGATAATTTTGTATCATTAATTAGTAAATAATATATTTTTGGAATAATAAAGAGAAACTGACCAATCATAAACAGTAGGACTTGTTCTCTCAGATCCTTCCAAGGGTCGCCGGCGATATAAATCATCTGATTTCCTTCTCATTAATTTCTTCATTTCTTCCCCTCTCGGCGTCTCCGGCGCTGTTAAAAAAAAATAAAAAAAATAAATCATCCACTTATAAATTATATTTCACATATTTCAAAGAATTCATTTTGTTGGAATTGTTTTGAGAAGAAAAAAAAAATTCTGGATTTTGTTGGAATAGTTCAAATATCTAAACTAGAGGTGTTATTTAGATTTTAAGAAAACTATAGAAAAAAAAAGTCAAATTTATCATAATTTTATGAGAATTGTAAATATTGAGAGGTCAAACTTTTATTATGTTTTCTTCCTTTTATGTTCAAATATTGAATCTTTATTAATATATTTAAGTCTAGTATTATGTAAGTTTTGAAAAGTTAAATTTATGTTCTCCTAATAGCTTAAGTTTTTAGATTTATCGATAATTTAACGTGGATTTGTGAATAGAGTATATTATAAAGGGAAAACTTACGAGTTACCGGGGGAGTCCGCGGTGTGCTTGACCCGATGGGAGAGTCCGGGAAAGAGTTCTGATCACCGGAGAAGTTTCTAGCAAGTGGAGAGCTAGGAATGTCGATACTCCGACTTCGACTCCGAGGAGTAGTTGGAATAGGAATCGGGATCGGGATCGGAGCCGGGGTGGTGTTTTTAGGTAACATGGGAGGAGATTGAGAGGCTGAAAAAGAGTTGTATTTGCGGAGTTTACCGAGGCCGGCGTCAGGGAGAGGGCCGGCGAGAGTGTCATCCCAGAGTTTGTGAAGGAAACTCATAATGAAATTAAATGAAATGAAAGAAAATGAGAGATTATTTTTCTTGTGTATCAACAAGTGGAAGTGGGAGTGGTTTGTTTATAGGGTTATTATATAATTGGAGATAAAGATAGAAGAAATTAAAAAAAAAAAAAAGTCTTTGGGTGAATAATTGATTGTGTTAGGTGGGACATGTGAGTTCCTTTCACTTTGAGCCACACCTCATTCAATTATTTTGTTCATATATATATATATATTATCAATTTAATTATGTTAGGTCTTAATAAGAATGAGTTTTCCATCTAAAAAATAATCGGTAATTAAGGAGCCGTTTGGTAATCATCCCAATTTCTGTTTCTTGTTTCTATTTCTCATTTTTTAAGAAATAAAGTTGTTTGGTAACTATTCATGTTTCTTGTTTCTCATTTTTTAGAAACCATTCCCAAAATTGTGTAGAAATTTTAGAAACAACAAATTCTAGTTTCTTATTTCCAAACTTTTCAACACATTGATAAATTATTATATTGTCCCGTTTTGACTTATAAAATATATTATAAATATCTAAAAATCATATTGATATTTTTAAATATGTCATTTAAAATTTTAATATTTTCAAAATATTTTTATTTTTTTTAAATGAGAAACAGAAATAAGTAATAGTTACCAAACACATTTCTGTTTCTTTTTTCTTCCAGAAACAAGAAATAAGAAACAGTTACCAAACATGTTTCTATTTCTCTTTTTAAAAAAACAGGAACAAGAAACAAGAAATAGAAACGAGGAAGGTTACCAAACGAGCCCTAAATGAGTTACCCATAGATCATTCATCTTTTCGATGTGAGATCCTTTAAGTACCCATCAGTTTTAGTTTTGAATCTCATTTTCAAATCGAATTGGTTTTTTTTTTTTTTTTTTGAGTTTTATTGGGCTTTTACTATCATCTTAATAACAAGAGAAGTTAGTTACGCATAGACTTTATAAAGTTATATAACAAGAGTTTTACCAGGGATATTTTTCGCTATTAAAACTTTTAATTTTATAAGTAAAAACCTTTTTCAAAGAATTTTTTTTAATGCACAAATCACCGATATTAATGTAATACCAAATGAAATTTTGATTTCGCCAGCATTGACTCAAGTAATGCGGATGAATATTCAAATTTACCAGCATTATTTTTACCGATGATATGAGATCTTTAATATTAGATTAATTGTATGTGTTCAATTCTAAACCGACATGAGAAACTAAAATAGAATAAGAACGTTATTATTGGTCTATTAATAGAAGTTAATATTTAATTTGCTAACATGTTGATCTATTGAGATATTTCTAAAATTTTGAGGTATAATATTATTTATGAAGGAGGTGATAACATGACAATAAAAATGATTATTCTAAATAAAATTTTAGATGCTAAAATAAATAATTTTGAATCATTGGAATGAATTATATTTTTAGAACTTGCTTTAAATATATTTTTTATTCCTAATAAAAATAATGTATTGTAAATGTCACTTTCATCTGGGTGAAATGCTATCTTTCCTTCAACCATTAATTTGAATATAAGTTCTTGATAATATATATTAACTTTTTCGAACTGAAATCAGTTTAATCTTATCTTATTCACATTATTTCCATGATACATATCAATTTCTACACCAATAGGATAATATCAAATGACACATATATATAAAATATCAAATCTAGCTTCGTTTTGATGGAAAATACAGAAAATAAAGTCTATAAATTTAGAGTGTTTTTATCGGTCTCTTCTCATCACGTGGTTCTACCATTGTTTCAGCATGATATTTTCTTTCGAAGTGTTAGGGTTCGTTTGGTATAGGTTCCCCTATAAATGTTTTGAGTCAAATATTTTAAAAGAACTACTAATTAAGTGTTTTATCTAAAAACATTTGAGTGAAGTATTTTAAGTAAAATATTTGTTTATAAACATTTTTGGAAGAGTCACAAACCAAGTATTTTCTCCAAAAACATCTTTCAGTATACTCAAGTGTTTTTAAATGAAACAGTTAATTAATATTTAGTTGAAATAGTTTCACTCAAAACACTTTTAGGGGAAGTTGTACCAAACGAACCCTTAGTTGACCCTATTGATTGCTTATTACGTGAGATCTATTTATTTAGATGTTTTGGGTGTTTTGTTTGATCTCTTCTGCTTCTTGTAAGTGGGAGATCTTGTTTTCGGGTTGTGAGATCCATTTCATTTTATTTGCTTTTAAAATATCTACACTTGTGAAAAGAAAAAAAAATCTAGATATTTTTTTTTATTTTTATTTTGATCTCTTATTTGTGTCTCATTTCTAGAAGGGGATAAAAAGGAGCAGAACTTCACTATATGTATATATATTAGTAAACCAGTCATCCTACTCTACTTAAATGAGGGTTAAAAAAAATAAAAATAGGATAAGATTGTCCATATCCAGTAACTTAATTTTTTTTTAGTGTAGCGGCAATTTAACATATTTAATTATTATCTTAGAATATATATATATATATATATATATAATGAATTATCTTTAAAAACAAAGATTCTTTTCTTATATATGGCTATATAAAAGTCTTTTTTTTTTAAGATTGAAAAATGATACATTTATAATATATAAGACTAAATGATTTTTTGTTTTAAATGTTATCATATTACATTATTTTAAAAAAAAAAAAACAAAAAACAAAAACAATGTCGACGGGAATGAGCCAGAGCCAAAGCCAGAGCCAGAGAAAGGCCCCATTGTAGACATGGACGAGGACGAGTGGGAAACAATAGAGACAAAGGGAAAAGAAAATAATAATCAAAACTATTTATTTATTTATTTTGAATTAATTTTACACGTCATTCTTTAGATAAGATTTCTAAACTATTGGGACATCTACCCTATTACCAACACCATAAAATTATCATCTTTCTTTATAAATTAATAAATAATAAAATGAGTGGTCGGGCCCTTACATGTCACGAAACAAAATATCCACAACTTTATGAACATTTCTTTTGTAATATCTCTCTCTCTATATTAACAATTTTTTAAATATAATATAAGTAGAGAAAAATTATGATATCATATCAACTATTGATAAATTTGTTTTTTTTTTTCCTTTTCTTGTTCAACTATAATTTCATTATATATTCATGACAAGATGGATTTATTATTGATTTTTTTGAAAAAATCATGATGATACGAATGTGAAATTATCAAAATAGGTATACTTTCTCAATTGTTTTATTTTTATACGAAAAAAAGGAAAAGAATCTAACCATGAATAGAATTGTGGTGATAAATCACCCCATTTTTTATGCTAGTTTGCTATCGTATAGCTGGAACCTTTTTCTCTCTCTTTCATCCGCAACCAAAACACATCAAAATTGATATAGATAATTTTGGAATTTTTTGAGATAAAAAACACTTTATCATAGCCCCATAGACTCAAATAAGTATCATATCTAAAAAGAGATTCGATCGAAGAAGGGTGAGCCCAAAAAAAAATAGAACCACCATCTCGAGAGGAATATATGAAAGATCTAACGTTGAAAAGACCTAACAATGCTTATAATATTTTGGACTACTAGTCTCATTATCAATTGATTTTGAGATGCAAATCCATAAATATTAAGGTGTGAGTAATCATACTCTAATAGATACTTCAAACAGAGTTTGCTAGTTGAGTAGTCATGTTAGAAAGTTTGAAGAATTAACAACAATAATACCCTTCCTTTTTTTTTCCTTTCTTAATTAGGCTTTTGATGTAGTAAAAAGTCGATCTAGTCCTCCTAATTAGTGGGAGAAAATGGTTTAACTTTGTGATTGCCCATAAATTAGTTATTAAGTAAACATCCAATCCAAAGGTGGTCCCATATTTGCTTCAAAAGAACCAAAATTTCTTCAATGAAGAGATAAGAGAATGGTCCCTCCATAATGACTATTAAAGACTAGTAATATATATATATGTTGATACCTATTTATTAATAAGTGATTGGTGTATGTTAATTGGTTGACTACTTCTCACCCACAATTGACAAATGTATTTTCCTTTCAAAATCTTTATCTTTCCATTTCAAAGAAAGCTGGGGCTTCTCAATCCTTATTGGTGGATTTCTTATCTTTTTTCTTTTTCTTTTTTTTGTCTTATAATAAGTAAAGCAATGTCCTTTCTTATCTAAATCTAGCCAATGAATCTCTCTCTCTCTCTCTCTCTCTCTCTCTCTCTCTCTCTCTCATTTTAAAAAATTTAGAAAAAAAATTAAGTTTATTTTACTTTCATGATGCTTGTCTTCTTAGTGCTTAAACTTCATGTTAATATCCACTTCAAAGCATCTGATATAATTGGAAGTAAGACCAGGAAATAGTTGTTTCATTTTGAATCGTTCAAAATCACTTTCATTAACTGGATTTTATGTCAAATCTAATTATAACCATATCCACTCCAATTTCATTTCATTTGATTTGGGTCCCAAGGAATTTACTCATTTTATGAATCAATAATGTTCCTTTTAAAAAATGACATAATAAAAATTGGTATAATTATAAATCACGTATGTTGTGCTTTTAAAGTGGTTTTAAACACTCATATTTATAAAATTACAAATCACACACTTCCTTCATTAAGTTTTAATAAAATTGAAATAGGTGCACATTCTACATGTACCACATATTTCAATTCCTCTTAGAATAGTATAAAATTTAAACATAGAGGTATAATGTTTAGATTTTACACTACTTATTTTACCAATCCTAATAGAAAAACATAATAATAATAATAATAATAATAATAATAATAATAATAATATATTTTAAAAGTGTTCCAAATTTTTTTTGAATAGACATGAAACCCATAAAAATTACTAAATTTTAATTCAATAATATTAATTATTATCCTTGAACCTTAAAAACGGGGACAAAAATATAATCAATTTATGTACAAAACAAAATTCCTTGTGTTTCCATTAAGTTCATGGGAAAGTCTGCCAATACCAAATAACCAATGAGATTGTTAAATAAGTGCCACAAACTTGGGACTATTTTCTAATTTTTAAAAACAGATATTTAGAGAAAACATATTTAAAGACTGTTTTCAAAACTTTTTCTCTCTGAATTTGCTTTTTGTGTGTATTTGCAATGAAATGAAGCCACCAATTAAACTAGGATGGAAATGAAGTTTTTTAATACATTATGTTTCAAAAATGCTACACGAGCATAGCTCAAGTGGTTAGCACTTGCTCCATTTCCATGAAGTCGAAGATTCGCGTCTCCCATCCCCCAATTTGTTGTAATATCTAAAAAAAAATAAAAAATGCTATTGCACAAAAGCATCATTTGTCAAAAAATGTAATCATATAAACACAAGTGGGCAATGGAAAAGATGGAGAGACATGGCCACAATCAATAAACACCATTCCCAACCAAGTGACCCTTTTGATTAGCAGCCTTTAGGAAATGGAAAGGATCATTATCAAAAAAAAGCTGGCCAAAGTCTACATCTGTCACAAGAAAAGAAGGAAAGATTTCATCCAAAAGACATATCAATTGCCTGGCCTAAATTTCATAAGAAATGTAACAGCCTTTTTATTTTTGACTCTTCCTCCTTGTCCTTGGGGATAAAACAATGCCTACACGTGTGGAACAGGTTATCTTTTTTTGTTCCTAAACTACATTTAAACAACAGAAGTGTCCAACACAATTTTATTCCAAAATTGCTTTTTTTTAAGAAGAAAAAAAAAATTATTGAGAAATGTTAAACAAGTAAATCTAAAAGAGATTAAATCAGAAACATTTTCTCCTGTGTGAAACCAAACTCAAGAGCAACTCACTGGGTTCTTAAGGCTTTAATCCAATCAATTTCCACTTTGAAGTCACCAGGGCCGGATCTAGCACCTGGAACACCACCGCCAGCATTGACTGAGAGAGACATGCCGACAATACGAGATGGATTCATTTCCAACTTTGCATCTATGACATTCCCCCTCCATGTTGGTAAATATCGAGCAAGAGGAATCTGAAACATTTTAGGACTAAACAAATCATTAATTTCTATTGCAACGTGATATGAAACAAAGTCTCATAACTCATCCAAAATCAAATGCATTATATAGATATTCCTTCTTGGGTCATACATACATAGTTCATAGTCCACAAATGCGGGAACTCTGATATGTTCTAATAGTTAAAAAAATTGAAAAGCAAATTTTAAGGGTGTTTTCATCCTGAATTTGAAGTTGAAGCATCTATACAATAGTATGCCATACTCGCCCATAGGGCACGAACAAAGAACCAATTTCCAAGCAATACAATGGGAAGGTCACTTGCCTTTGCAATATACCAGTTGTCTTTAGGCACTAGAACAAATGCTTGCCACGAATTATCTTCCAGCTGTCCTGGTGAGTTTACCCAATTCTCAGTATAAATCTGCAAAAGATTTTGTACAGACGAGTGTAAATGCTTCAAGTTTTCAATTCACTAAAGAAGGTAGAAGTAGAACGCATTCAATAATGAAGATACAACCTTTTTTTTTTTACTTCTACATTCTGATTACATGAACTTACAGTGGATATATAGCATCTTCCATCCCCTTTGAGTTTCAAAGCAATTGAATCATATGCATCCAAATCAATGAAGCCATCAAACTGAATTAGATGAATGTAAAAAAATATATATCAGCAAAAATAAGTTCATATTGAGCAACGAAAGTTATTGTTAATAAAATGGAAACCATTCTTGATATCAATACATACATTTAGAAACCGAATCAAAGTAATGTGTAAAACATATATCAACATCCATATTGTGTTCAATAATTAAAATCACAATCTGTCATGAGAAGAAGATAACCAATGAATTCTTAATTCGGTTGGGGGGTGTTCAAATATTTGATCAAACGAATTCCTAAGCTGCACTTAGGAGTGTCCTTTGGGAGTATGGGGAGATGTGGTGAACAAGAGATAGATGGGGACCAAAAGGAGGCAACATGAACATATTTGAGACAAAAAGAACGCATATCTATTGAAAGGATATAAATGCACATTACAAGCAAAAAAAGTGGCAAGACATTATTGTAAAAGGCTTTCTAAAACATTCCATTTGGGAATATTTAAACAATCTTTATGATCAATCTGTAACCAAAAATATAATTTATTCTTCTTAAAAAGTTTGTCATTATCTGAACAATGTCGTAGGATAACAAAATATCTAGGACTGGTAGTGGTGATAGATCATGGTTGCAGGTATTATGAAAAAACAGTTAACCAGTCCAATAAACAAAGAAAACTGAACAGCCAATCCCATAAACATAGAAAAATTAACCATGCATTTACAGGTTATTATACATATACACAATAATACAGAAAATAGCCGGAGTACATTTCACCTTTTTGGAGCGCATTCCACAAAAACCACTCCGAGTCATTTTCCATTTTGAACCCTCACTCATATTCAAGGAGAGGTTCCCAGAGAATATTCCTAATGAAATTGCAATTAATACAAGGTTAATGAATTAAAACAATAGGTAATATGCGAGAACGGGTTCGTAGATATATATTTGATGATTTATTATTCATACTACTAGCACACAGAAGAAGTGATGATCTTCCTATTTCAGGCTTCTGACATGATGTAGTAGCTAGAAAACCACAATTACATTGATTTTAGCTATCACAAGCTTTCTTATAACCCCTAAATTAAAGAGTAAATAGTATGTACTCTTCCATCCTGATTCAAAATTTAAAAGTTTTCTTATCCATAATCACAGGACTCTCATCTAATTGATTACTACTGTAAACACAGACAATGGTCCATGGGACACTCATGTAATAATCTAAGACTTGCAGGGAAACACCTAATCCATACATTGATCTGTCATACATTAGGACCAGGCCTAAATTAGTGCTTCGGGAAAAAAAATCTCCTAGTAATTGAAACGTTGATTCATGAGAGACCAAATGGATGCAATCATGAAATATATATTCAGAAAAAGAAAAGAAAACTAACACAAAACAACCATGAAAGCTGATAGTATGCATTTAAATGAAGAGAGAGAATCTGCCATTGTACCATGTAGCCCACTTCCAGTTTCATCGATCTCCAAAGACGCCGAAGACAAGCCTGGAAGCAATCAATTATAGTGAACTAATTTTTTTTTGCAAAACTTCTAACATTAAACCTTAAACAACTTACTAATTATCCTTGTCATAAGTTGTAGTGGGCAATTAAGCTAATAAAGAGGTTTTAGTTAATAAACCAAATACCAAATTAACTTTTGCATGGAAAATAGAGTCTAAATGTAATTTAGTTTATATAAGGAAGAATGATCAATAAAGGTCAGAAATGAAAAGTTCACGAAGCAATACTTAGAAACGTTGAAAAAAAAATAAACAACACAGACATATGCTTACCTCCATATTCAGAATCAGAATATAAATGCCACTTCTTCAGTTCTTGCTTCGAATTGAAATTGAATATGTATCTTTCAGTAGGAGGTACCCATTCGTCAACATTCCAAGTGAGAGCTATGATATAAAAACCAGTAAAAAAAGAGCCTTAAGATTCATCAATAGAGAAGGTAATGGAGCAAGTAATAAGATGCAAACTCATCTCATTAAAACAAAAATTACAAAGAAATAATATTCATAAATATATAAAAACTGGAAGCTTGTAGATAGATAAATTAAAACAACCTTTTTTTGTTGCATTAACAGAAGCTTGCCATAATGCTCGAAATTTTGACATCTTTCAGACACAGTCAAGCTCATATGTGAACCCAGAATTTTTTTTTTCAAATTCAGACCTGAATAGCATTGAAGAAAAGATATAATAAATTCACATTAAAAATGCTGGAAATTGAATTGAATGAATACAGACATGAACCAAAACTGGAACTTTGAAATTAATTATAATCCAATTTCAAAGATTAGTTAAATAATATAACTCAAAATGCAAATTTTCTTCTCTTTTTTATCCCCTTATGGAAATGAGCATCACCAAATTCCAATGTTAAGCTAAAAAAAAAGGAATAAAAATCAAAACTTTGAATTTGGGTTTTACTAAAGTAAAGACGTTGATTATGATCAAGCACTCAAACCCACAAACTAAACTTATTAGGAAAGTGATGTGCTTAACTTAAGTACTGATTGAAGATTAGGCATTCAATTATGTGTGGAAATTGTAAAAGTAAATTTGAGAGAGGAGAGAATAGAGAGAAAACCCTAACAACAGCCAAGGGAGAAGCTGACATTTCTTCCGTCAGCTCAGCCTCGCCGTCGCCGGTGAAGTCATCGTTTTTGCTTTCTTTCTTTCTTTGCTTTTGCACCAATCTATATAATTGGGCTTTATTCCCATTCCATCTTTTGTGCTCTTAATTGGGCCCTATGGCCCGTATCAAAAAAATTTAGAACAATTTGTAAGAAATTATTTTTATCATCCTTTATTAGTATTGAATTTCAAAATTATCAGATCATATTAATAATAAAATTTATGTCATCAAAATTATATTTCTTTTACCATACAACACTCTAAATATTGGTATTCATTCACAATCTCAATTCATCCCATCCACAAAACATTTTGAAATATAAATAAAAACGTCAAATTTTCTACTCATTGGTTAAGGTTAAATTAGACTTTAGAATTAAGATCGATTTATTCATCACCATAATCATTAGTACTTCATTTCTATAACATTGAAGGTTCGAGACTCCCTCAATTAAATTGATGTAACATTAAAAAAATAAGTAAGATCAATCGAACGTGTGATGCTTTTTTTAAGTTATTTTAATGCAATGATGAAATTAAGTAGTAACTTTTTTCTTTTTTCCCATTTCTTTTCTGGTAGAGAGAATGAATTAAATAGTGTTTTTTATATGTATATATCAATTTGATTTTAGACATTTTCATATTAAATTTGAAGGGATTAGATAGTTGGGTTTTAGTCTCAAAATTGATAACATATAACTCATGTTTTACAAGTCAAAATGATGTTACATTGAATTATTATTGTAATATAATGATTATTGTATATTGAGTTCTTTGAATAATAAAAATCTTTTATATTGGTAAAATTTCTATGCTTAAAATATTAAACTAAGTAAAAAGGTCAGAAACTAGAAAAACAAAACCAAAGAAGTTTCTCATCACCAAATCCCATTTTTAATGACTATTCTTTCAAAAGACTAAGTCTTCAAATGAGTCAAAGTAAAAAAAGGCGTTTTCAGAACTATAAATATATAGCCTATCAAGTTTCATGTAAATCAGAACATAAAACCTTAAAAAAAAAAAACATGGCCAAATCTGACATGGAAAATTCAAACATGTTTTCATTTGTATTGTTCATAAGCTTGTTGTTCCTTTCCCAACATAGTTGCATGGCTTTGCCAAATCAAAAAGTGGCACTCTATGTGTTTGGTGATTCTTTCTTTGATGTTGGAAACAACAATTATCTGAATGTCACTGCCAGAACTCAGGCCAATTTTGGACCTTATGGTCAAACCTTCTTCAACTTTCCCTCTGGAAGATTTTGTGATGGCAGAGTTTTTCCTGATTTCATTGGTGACAAATCAATCTCACTACTTGTTTTCTTATCATTAGTTCAGTCTTTTAAATATTTCGATGTCGATTTCGAGAACTGACTGATGAAGTGTTTTTTTATTGCTATATTCTGCAGCTGAATATGCAAATTTGCCTTTGATTCTTCCATACCTTTATCCGGGCACCAAAGATTTTACTGATGGGGTAAATTTTGCATCTGGAGGAGCAGGTGCTCTTGATGAAACCGTTGCAGGATTTGTAAGTTCATCATATACTTCTTAATTAATGTTTGTGTCCTCTAAAAATCTTCACATTTGATATGATATTATCTATTGTTAGCAGAAGATCGCATTAATTAGTTTAACTCGTGATCTTTCTCATTTCTAATCGATTTGGATTGATGATGTGTAACTATGATTGCGTGCTTAACATTTAGGTAATAAGCTTCAACACCCAACTAAGCAATTTCAAGGAAATGGAAAGGAATATGAGAAAGAAACTTGGGAGTAGAGAGACAGAGAGAATTCTATCAAGTGCTGTTTACTTGATGGCAATTGGCAACAACGATTACGCCGTTTTTACTCAAGACCCGAAACTTCTCCAATCCTACTCAATGAAAGAATATGTTGATTTGGTGATTGGAAACTTCACTGCCGTCATTCAAGTAAAGAAAACCGATAGATCGCTTTTGTTTGTGTTTGTGTTTGTGTTACTATAAATGTTTAAAATCTAATTTCGATTTTCTTGTTTCTTGTTTGTGATCAGGAAATCCACAAGATAGGAGGAAGGAAATTTGCAGTGATGAATGTGGGGCCATTGTATCGTATGCCAGGAATGCAAAAAGAGGTGATAGATGCTAGAGTGGAAGAATTGAAGCCACTTGCAGAGCTTCACAACAAACAACTTTACAAAACTCTACAAAAGCTTTCAACAAAACTAAGTGGATTCACATATTCCCACATTGATTTCTACACTGCTTTCAATGACATCATCGACCACCCTGCAAAATACGGTACACACATCAAACACCGCTATATTTAAGAAAACACTCGTCTCCTAACCGAGAACCGATTAGGAAGAGTTTCTCTTTACTTTCATATACTCGTCTTATTTTGATTAAAGATTCATATACTAATTGTATGTACTGATTGATATGCATGAAAAGGTCTGAAAAATGTGAATAGTGGATGCTGTGGAATGGGGCCATTAAGAGGAATAAACAGCTGTGGAGGGAAAAGAGGCATAGAAGAATATGAGTTATGTGAGAATCCTAATGAGTATTTTTTCTTTGACTCCACCCATCCAACTGACAGAGGATATCAGATATTGGCTGAAATTATGTGGAATGGGACTTCTAATTTTACCACTCCTCTCAATGTCAAATCCTTATTCTACATGAATGGAAGAAATATTTGTATTATAGAAGATTGATTGTGTTAATTTATGTGTATGATTCAATAAATTATTGTATTGGCTTTTTCAATACTATATGTCAGTGGTAGTTGTTGAACAATACAATTATTATTGTTGATCACTAGTTTGTATTATATTCCGACTATTAATAACTTCATAAGTTACTTTCTACATGAAGATAGCTCTTTAACCACTCGACTAATCCATGGTTGGTTACTAACTATATACAAATTTGATTCATCCACTCAATATTATAGTGAAAAATAGTGTTTCATGAAGTTTTCTATTAAAAAAAAAAAGATAGAAGATTCTGTTTGATGCAATAAAATAGATGAGTTTCAGTGTATTTGTTTCCTCCATGGAGCCAAATAATGAAACTTTCTATGGACTGTTTTCTCTGAAATGCAGGCAGCTCAACTAGTTACTAAAAGGAACTGTCAGTTTCAGTTATTGGACTGATTAAAAGATCCTTCAACATTTTTTCAGTCAGTCTTTTAGGTAAGGTCCTTGAGGAGGTTATGGTGTGGGGCTTACAAAGTGTTCATGTGTTGGGTTGAATGAAATTTTGGACTCGACCGACCCGTGATTACTGGGTCGGGTGGCGGTTATTAATCAATGGCATTTATCTTCTCATTGAATTCAATAGTATCAGTTACCAAGAAAAGATTTCTGAATCAATAGATATAGCAATGCATAAAACAAAAGATTAGATTAGATTAAGACATGGCTATTTCAAACTTGGGTTAGTATTTGTTCATCCTTTCCCACATTAGTTGCAGCCATGACCTTTCTGTCATTGCCAAAACCAAAACAAAATGTGGCTTCATTCACCTTTGGAGATTCTCTGTTTGTTTGATGCTGGAAACCATTTCTCAGGCAAATTTCTTCCCATATACTGAACCGAATTCAAACATCGAATTTTCACTACTCTTTTCTAATGTTCAGTTTAAATTACTATAAATGAGGAAAGGAAATCCATAAGAAAGTTTTGCTGTGGAAGAAGCAATAATATCACAAGGCAGATCTTCCCACATTTAGGCTAATAAGGGAATGAAATATTCATCATAACATACTTGAGAAAGCAGCAGCAGCTGCAGATTAGCAAAAAATAAGGAACAACTCAGAAAACTATTTCTAGGAGAAAAAAACATGATCATTGGGAAAATGAAATCAATACCTGAATGTTAAATTTATTTAGGTGGCTATGCCCTTGGTTTTGATTCAAAATTAAATTAAATTCTTTGATTTGTATTAATATGTTATTCCCTCCCATTCTTTTTCAATTACTCTCCTATCTTTTTCCATCTTACAAGCTGCACAATATATATATATATATTTATATATATATCATTTTCTAAATTTTACACTTTCTGATTATTTCTTTTAGCTCTAATGGAGGCTGCAATTCTTGTCTCTACCTATCAACCTCATTATTTCAATCATCTCCTCACTGCTGTTTTTCTTTTTCCGCATTTTTCTTCATTAATCTGCAAATCTCTTCTCTAGTTTGTGACAATTTGAGAGAAATAGAGAAAAGGAAAAGCGAAAGAAAAGGGAAAATAATAACGACTCAACATCATATGTTTCATTATATTGGAAAAACTAAATACATGTGACACTACATGATTCGTAGAGACAATAACAAACATAAAAGTAAAATTAAATGTGCTAAAATAAATTAATTATCCTCTAAATTTCCATAAACTCTAACAGTTTGTAACTTTTTTCCTTTATTCAATTATATCAATAAAATCATCGTTTACAATACTTGTATTTTACTTTATCGTATTTTGCAAATAATTTAATCTCGAGACGATCAGCGATTTGATGTTTTTTTAAAAAGGAAGATGATTAATTAGGATATATATTTGGGTGAATTTGATCATACATATTAATAATGTGGGCATCCATCTCAAAACCAATTTGTAATGAGAGGAGGGGCCCTTAGAGTTTATAAACGTTGTTAGGTCTCTTCATCTTTCCGATGTGGGATCCTTAACATGCCCCCTCAAGATGGTGCCTCTTTTGGGTTCATCATTCTTGGGTCGGATCCCATTTTGGACCGAATGCCCGTTTGGGCTTGTTGGGCTCTGATATCATATTAAATATGTTAAATCACCAATTGAACCAAAAGCTTAAGCCAATGGTTCAAGGTAAATTTAATCATATATCTCAACTCTCCCCCTCACCTGTGGGCTTGGATATTTGCACAAGACCCAAACATGTGGAATATTTAAATGGGAGGAAATTAGAGCAAATGACATAATGAAGGTTTGATCCCATGACCTCCTGCTCTGATACCATATTAATAATGTGGGCATCCATCTCAAAACCAATTGGTAATGAGAGAAGGGGCCCTTAGAGTTTATAAACGTTGTTAGGTCCTTTCATCTTTCCAATGTGGGATCCTTAACAATACAAAACTAGTTTTTGAGAATTTTGATTGGTTAGATGTAAGAGACCAATATACACATCCCTCCTAAGTCCTAATCATGATTCATGAAATGGTTCATTGATAAACTTTTGGATGTGTGTGCTTCAAAACTAGCTGGCATTGAATTGAAGGTTGGCTGTCAATCAAGAAAATGGACAGAGTGAGGTGAAATACAACCCCTTTGATCACAAAATACAAAACTCTCAACTTTCACTCTCTAATTTTATCAAATGATAACTGTTTCCCATTTGGCCAAAAATCCTTCTTCTTTTGTCTGACTGTTGCCAGATTGGCTTCTAATTTTACTTTTTTCTTCTCTTTTTCTTCTTTTCCAATCCTAATCACGTAGATTAAATATCTATTTGGGATAGCTTTTAAAAGTGTGAATAAATATGTGTTTTAATGATAATTAAAAACGCTTTTAAACACTTCTAAACAAATAATTGACTAGTTGCATTGCATGGATGACTTTCATATCTAAATTATGAATTTGATATTTTAAAAAATTACATCAATTAAGCTTCTAAAAGATATTTGTATAATCAATCTCTGATTTTAAAAAAATGGATATTTACTAATAAAATTTGTCAATTTTCTTTTTAAAGAAAACTAGTAGATTTTTAAAGAAAATGACAGAGTTAAAAGTATATAGACATTTTTTTTTTAATTCAATTGATTATGGAGAAATAATCTATTTAATTGTTAGTGTGCATTTCTCGCCAACTAAACAATAGAAAAATAATAATTAGACTATGTCAAACTCTTTCGAATTTAAGTACATTAAGATATGAAATTTGCATCACATCCTTTAATTGATTCATACCAATTCATATTTTTGATCTAAAAAGGAAAAAGGAAAACAAATGTACCCGATATTCCAATTAGAAATAATCTACACAAATGAAGAATTGGAACCTAAAACCCGAAGAAACTTCAATTGTTGTGGAATTTTTTATTTTATTTTTGTAAGAAATGATTGAGAAAGAAATCATAAGTAAAAATAATTAAATATAAGATAATAATGTTTCAAAAATTAGGTGAGAATAATTATATTCAAATATAATAATAAAAATTATAAATTTTCCGTTCATATATCTCACTTCACACTTCACAGAAGTACTAAGTAAGATTAATAATTTTCTAAAAATAAATTAAGCATAATAATCTATTTTGTGTAAGAGTTAGATTAGCCGTAGATTATAATTGAAAGTATTAAAAACCACATTTCAATTTTCGTGAATTTACTTTTAATTCCAGATCTGCTTATCTCTTTCATGTTCTGTCTTTCAGAGACGGTATAAAAAAAAATATAAAGTTATTTAAAAATCGGGTTCAGGAGTGGGGGATATATTTCTCATCTTCTAACTCAAAAAAATTCGGGGGAAAACCCTGGTCTCCTAACCCAAAACAGTTTTAAATGGAATTCCCTACCTCGATCGGGGTGGGGCCCTCCCGTATGGATTTTTGTCATCCCTACGTAGGGTTGGTTTTGATAAAAAGAAGGAAAATACAATCCAGCGGGCGAGGCCCATGGTTACCGCACACTGTTAATTGGGTTGGCCCACACCACATTTACTATCTGTCATCTCCTCCACCTTGTGCTATGAGCTCTCTATTTTCTTATTCAATTATTTCTTTATTAATTTCTCACCCATTTATTCATATTCATATTCCCCTTTCCCCCACCACTAAACTTAGATTTCCCAACCTTTGTGGCTCTACGTCTCTTCTAACCAACCACCACATTTATTTTTCCTTAATATTTATTAAATTTAATTACATATCACATTTCTATGATTTATCAGATATATATATCCTTATGGTTTAAAAATGATTTTGATGGAATTATTAAATGTGTTTGCGGCATGTTTCTATTATATTAAAAATATTCCAAAAATATAATAAATTGATGTATTTTGTTGAGTCAACTCCACTCCCTCAAAAAAATTTCTATATTTATAAGGTAATGTAAAGGTTTTTATTTTCTTCCCTTTTTATCTACAATTTCGACTTTTCAATCTCATTTCTTGGCAAAATTTTAGAAATCAAATCCATAATTTTTATACATTTAATTCTCCAATAAGAAATAATTTAATTGATGGATATATTTAAACAAATATTATTTATTTTATATATTTATAATTGAATCTTGAAATATTTCCATGGATACTTGTGTCCACTCTACTATTACATATATATTTTTTCACTATTACATACTTTAATGATTGCATCTACCCAAACAATTTCATTAAGGGTCCAAGCCAACTTCATTATCAACTAGACCTCAATTATTCATATCATATCTTCTAATATTCCATTATTAATTAAAAAACCTAACCGTAGCTTCATCAACGGCAAAAACAACTATTTTTTTAATTAATCAATTAATTAATTTACCAACTGCACATAAAAATTTCAAAATCATCATAAGAATAAATTCAATAAGAATATGTCCCAAATATATATATCTATATTTTATATATGTTTATTTAGAGCATCTCTAACTACCTAATCATTAATTACAACTTAAATTATGGGCCATGACTTTGAAGATTATAAATTATTATTATTATCATTAAAATAAGCCAGTGTAATAATCATTTGAATTTTTGTCCTTTTGGTCAATATCTACTTTGACAGCTTATTTTTTATTTTTTTTTATCATTGCCTCTTAGTTTTGTGGTGATCCACCAATTCTAGTCTAAGAAACCTCTCTTGATTTGAAATTACTTTACTTATTTGTGAAGAGTGATTTTGTAAAGTAAACATTTTTTAAGTAAAATATTTTTCTATCAACTCTAAATAGAGTTTTTTTTATAGGTGTTTTAAAAGTAGATGTTCATTTATAAATAATGAACAAGGAAAAATAGTTTATTTTCTCTCTCATTATCTTTCTCTTTCTTTAACAAGAGAAATTAAAATAATGACAAAGCTTTTTTCTTTTCTTTTTTAATAATCTCTGAATTGAGAATTTGTGTAGTTTTTTTTCCCTTTTCGAATAAGAAGTTTTGTGTAAATTTAATTAAGAATTGGTGTATTTTTGCTAATGAGGCTATTTGTGAATCTATGAGAATAAAAGCAACCATTAATAATATTTTATAAAATATAACTTACATCTTTATAGGTTTTAAGTAAATATAATCATTTGAGGCTTTAATTAATTAATTTAATATAATTATGTTTATTAAATTTAGAGGTCAAAATTGTCAAATATAGAATGAGAAACGTATTCTTTGTCTATATCTTCAAAGTTAAAGTAGATCAATTAATTATTACTATTTGAAACGGAAATTTGGCATCTCCACCTCCACGAGAAAATTGAACAGTGCCAACTAACAAAACGGGGTTTTAATTGTTTCTTCGTGCTAATAATAATTAATACATTTTAATTTTTTTTAAAGGTGTTATATCAAATTAAGATAGAAAATACACGAACCCGATCTGGTGGAATGGAACCAAATACCTAACTACTTGAACTATATTCGAGTTGACAAATACATTTTAATTAAAAGAGTTAGTTTTAAAGTTCTATAAAAAAAACTACTTTAGATTTTACATCAACTAGATGAGGGGTACTTGAACATTGGATCTAATAGAAAGAGAGAAAATGTATAACCATTTAAGTTATACTCATATTGAAACAAATATATTTTTGTTGCGATGATAATAGTTGCAGTAAAAAGATGTTAGTTTAATTTATAATGGTATTATATTAAATTTTATTTAAAAAAAAAATAATATTCAATTTACCTAAATTAATGGTAGAATATTTAAAAATGTTTTACATTTTTCTTTTTAAAAGTAGTAAAAACATTGTTTCTTAATATAAAAAAACTAAAAATTCAAACTTACTTTTGGAAGAAAAAGTCATTCTATCAACTCAGATTGGAGTGTTGGTTGGATTGATTTGATTTAGTTTTTAATTAAATTATTGAAACTTATAGGAATTATTTCTTAAAAAATAGAGCATCGAATAAAACCGTATAAATTGTTTGATTCAATTTTTTGTGTATTTATAGTTTTTTCAATCATTCTAAAATAATTGTTTTTTTTCCTTTTACTTATATATTTCATATGAAAAGATTGTTTTTAAAAAACACATACAAAAATAAAATGACTCAATTGATTTATAAAAGGGAAAAAATATAATTAAACCAACTATAGATAAATAAATTTAATTAAAAGAATAAATTTATTGGAATTTAATGAATTTTGAGCCACACATAATCATAATATTTTGGTTACAACGATTTCACACATCTAAAGGATAATTATTTTAAGTAAAAATTTGAGTGTGTATTTATAAAAATTAAAAAAAAAAACAAAAAAAAACCTAATAGTTTAAAGTTAGTTTATTTTTATTAACATAAACCGAACCTAACCTATCGATTAAGGTACACGTAATAGAAGATCCTACGACTCTAATATAAAAAAATTGAAGAAAAAGAAAAGTAAAACCCCCCAAAGGGACTGGCAGTTCATATACTTCCACTATATATTAAATAAAATGATCATACATTATTTATATATTATTTATCAATCAAAAGACAAAATAATATCCAAATATAACATCAAAAAAGTTGGTGGCCCAAAAAAAAAACCCCAAATATCCCAATACAATCTGACAGAAACAAACCAATCCATTTTATTAATATTTGAAAAGAATTATACAACTCAAAATGTCAATCCCAAACTATATTATATAAAAAAAAAAACACACAAAAGTCTGAAAATATAATTTATTAACAGAGAAAATTACAATGGGAAAAATATACAATTTACAGTTCACTCAGAGTAAAACTTGTTGTAATTCTCTCCCTGGCAATGACATTGTTGTCCTTCCTTCCATTGAATAATATGCCAGCTTTCTTTACCCCACAAAAACATTATCAGAAAAGGAAAACATAAAAACACAATCTTTTTTAAAATTGGGAATTTAACTCTTAATATATTGATTAATAGTAATACCATCCGAATTTAAAATTGGAGAAAAGAAGTCTCGAACTTTCAACCTTACAGAAAACGATGACTGATATCTACTCAATTGAGCTATGCTCGGGATGGGGAGTAAAAGTTAATGAAAATGGGTTAATCAATCTACACACAAATTAGTGTTTTTTTTAAGTGTAGAATTGAACGAGTTCATCGGCAGAGCCCAACTGAGTGGCGGAATTTTCAAGCATCCATAACAAATGTTCAAACAGAACAACTTCGCACGTGACAACAAGGCCAGCTTGATTATCGTCATCAGATTCTCTTTCTCCGGTGGATTTGTCGACCAGTTCTCGGAAGAGAGGGTGTTCTACGACGTCGGAGCTTACGAGGTAGCGCCGGCGAGACATACCGACGAAGACAGGGTGAAGCGGGTGATTGGTTGTTTCATCGGAGGAGACGGCGGCGGAGCTGGTGGTTCGAGTGAGCTTGGAAATGGAAGGCCATCTTTTAATGGCGGATTTGAGCTTCGTGAGTTTCCCTAATTTGGCCATGATTTGGATATGGGAAATGGGTTTTTAAGGAGAGAGAAGAAGAAGAAGAAGATGGGGTTTGAGAAAGGAAGAAGAAAGGTTTGGGTTGTTATATAAAAGGAAGAAGGGAGAGAGGAAAGGGACAAATGGGAGAGAAAAATTACATTGGCCCACCTATTTTGAAATACCAGCTAAGCATTTTTATTAAAATTTTTAAATTATTGTTTTTTTCCTCTCCTCTCTATAAAAAAAATAAAATAAAATTGGGAGTTCTTAAAAAGCGACACTTTAAAAATTGGTATTTACAAAAATAATATTTTTTTGAATTTTTTTAAAAATCACATTTCTCATACTGAGTTAATCCACTCATCTCATATCGAGATTGGTGGAATCTCTATATGATAAATACCATTTTTAAAATTACCAATGAAAAGTATCATCTATTAAAATTTATATATATATTGATTCTAAAATTTTACTACATGATATCGAGCATTGAGATTGCCAATAAATAAATGATCCTTTGAAGTTATATTTTGATCTTCAAAATTTTGAATAAATAGGATGCAAATAAAGTCTCCTAGTGGATGATCATAAATTTATAAGGTGAATCAAGATAATATCTTTATTGGTATAAGACTTTTTAAATAGAATAAAAAAAATTATGCAAGTTTAAACTCAAAGTAAATAATATTATACCAATGTGAAGATTGTGGAAGATCAATTGTCTTATTTTTTTATTTTCTTCTTCTAAACCATTACATCAAATTGGGGGAGGGGAGATTCGAAACTTCGATTTCATGGAAAAAGAGTAGGTGTCGAATCACTTCGATTTCATAGAAGGTCAATTGTCTTAATAAGTGGTATTGAAACCATACTCATTATTAACAATAAAAATTATTATTTTTATAAAAGGAATAAAAAAATAGAGCTTTTAAGAGTTAGACAGGTAAAATTTAAGTATCATAATAATATTTAAAGATGATAATTAAGAAGAATTAAGAAGAATTAGCACATAACAACAAAGGAGGTTGCAATAAAAACGCTCGCGTATTGTTTGGCTTTTAGTGGAAGCCAATGGGTTTGCTTTGGATCGGATGTGTTGTGTGATCGATCGATCATCTTTCTTTTGTCGGCTCATTGACTCTTTAATCCCCTCTTTAATTCATTAATTAATCTATTAATTTTGGTTCCTTTGAAAAAAATACGATTATTATAATCTCTTTTGGACGGTTTTTCCCAACAAATTAAAAGAGGCGACCTTGAAAAATATAAGTGTCTAATCCTTTTCCATTTTTGAAAAATAGTTTTTTGAAATCTTATACTTAAGTTTTTAAAATTAAAGTAAAGTTTTGGAACTTTTTTCCATTTATTTTTTAGCTATAAATTTGAACTAGAGAAAATTTATTTGATTAAGATACATAGAGGTAAGTTGACTCTATATTATTTTCAAAATTAAAAAAAAAAATGTTGACTCTTCACTACAGCTTATGTATTAAAAATCAACAAGAGACCAACATTGAATTTACTTGTCTTCATCCAACATAATTCTTGATTTTTGTAGAAATAATATTTCTCTTTCCCTACCATAATCATTTTTATCTATGATATTCTTAGAGTGAATTATATATTTAAATATACTTTACATAAAAATTATTTTTATGTGTAATAATCATTCAAATACATTTTTCATTGAAACAAATAGGGACAAATAAGTTATTATATGTTAAAACTTCATTGACAATCAATTAGTAAATTAATAATAGTATTAAGATGATTATTTAAGAAAATGATTGAATATTTGGGGTAAGATGTGGATTATTAAGACAATCATTCATGTTGATGTTCTCTAATCCTAGGCATGAAATAAATCATCATACCATCTGTAAATACTCAAACCAAATGGTTGTATATTATAATGTTTATTCATATTCCTAACAAGATCCAACCAATTTTTGGACTAATAATTCATATAACCTATGGTCCACACATTATATGAATTAAAGTGTGAAGTATAAGGCATAGAACAAAAGCATGAAAATTAGATATGAATTTGGAGGGAATAATAATAATTAGCAAGAACAAGTTAATTTAAAGAGATTTATTATAATCTCTAATGAAATCTTGTTCAAACAAAAAAAATTATGCCCCATTTGTCTTTTTCATTTTCTTTTCTTATTGGAAAAAAGAGAGATGTTAGGTTGTTAAGGTGCCAAATAGCCAACCTTCCCACTCCTTTTCTTTTTCTTTTTCTCCCCATCTGGCTCATGCTAATAGCTCTCCTTTAACATCCAATTCTTCACTTACATTTCATGTAAAATGATAATTTAATTTTCTATTTATTTACATTTGTATTTGATTATCTTTAAGAACTAAGCGTTTGAAGATTATAAATATATTTAACCACCACGGGGTTGACAAGCTAAATAGTTAGTTATTAAATGGGTTTTTTCAAAAACAATATTTTAAGAATTGATGTTTTCCAAAACAGTAAAAGTTATGAAAATGTTTAAAAATATTAATAATGTGGGCATCCACCTCAAAACCAATTGGTAATGAGAGGAGTAACTCATGTATCTTATAAATCTTGTGAGTTCTCATCATCTTTCCGATGTGGGATTCTCAATATGCCCCCTCAAGATGGTGCATCTTTTGGGTTCACTATTCTTGAGTCGGATCCCATTTTTGGACTGAATTCCTGTTTGGGCTTGTTGGGCTTTGATATCATCTTGATAATCATGGACATTTATCTCAAAACCAATTAGTAATGAAAGGAGTAGCCCATGTATCTTATAAACCTTGTGAGTTCTCCAAGATTAGTAGAATCTAGAATTGCTATTTTTGAAATATTTCAAAACATTTGTTATTTTTAAAATTACTTAAAAAAAGTGTATCTATTGAAATTTCCCTTATTAAATTAGTCAAGATACATTTCACCTAATCTAGAAACTAATAGTTAAATAAAAATAAACTTTTGATTTATTTGATTGATAAGTTATTGAGTTTAAATTAAGGATAATTACAAATCACACCTCAATAGTTTACCTGATTTTATAAAAATCACACACCTATATATATAGATTAAAAACGATTTTAACTACCCGTGTTTATAAAATAACACATATATAATGATATCAATTTACCAAAGAAAATCACACACGTATCATATTATATTGTTTAGATGATCAAGTTGGTGGTCCAAAAAAGTAAGAAGAAGTTAATATGCACCGAATCTAATACCGGCCTATTGCCTTTGCCTGTGGTCCAACAGATGAGTTTCTTTCAGCATAGTTATGTGTTATAGAAACATGCAGCGTTGCTTATTCCACAACTAAATCATGTCCCCTTCCCTTCCTTCCCCCACTCCCATTCTTCTTGTCAAGTGCCCTTTTGTTTTCGGGTCCCCTACTCAATTTGCCTACGTCAATAATAAGAGACTGTTTGGTAACCTTTTTATTTTCCAGCTTTTTATAGGCTTTTAGGGAATGGTGTGTTTGATAATGTTCTCGATTCTTCATTTATTATTTTAAGGAAATGTTTTTTCCATGCATGATTTTTTACAACTTTTTCTCACATATCAACCAAATAGTAGTTGACCATAGGATGACATTACAAAGAATATAAAAATATAAAGAGATAATTAGTCAAATTAAGACTCCATAATTTACTATCTCATCGTTTAGGCGGGAATCTTACAATTTAGATTTACCCACCAAAGAGATTTTTATAAACACAGTGCATTTGCTTAAAACTTGTTTGTAAATATAGCTGATTTTTAATTGTGAATCAGCAATTAATTTCATATAACATTGATGTTAATCTCCTAAAGTGATTATCATTTATTACTGTTAATCATTGATTAATACACTAAAAACCGTTATATTTATAAATACTAGTAAAATAGTTTTTATAGTTGAAATTAAAAAAAAAAACTCAGTCTAATCTCTCTACGGGGTGTTAATGTTGTGTATTCAATTATGAGTTTCTATATTACATCATATAATATTTTCATACTCATAGAAAAGTATAGTATTATATTCTTACAACTCAATTTTCTATATAAATCACGAGAGTTTATAACTAATATATTAAATACAGACGACATAAACCTAGATAAACTATACCAAGTTCAAAATTCTCAAACCCTACACTTAAAAAGCCTCGAGTAAAGGGGGGTTAAGAAAGGGGGGCATGCAATGATAGAAGATTTTTGAGATCCCCACTAAGATTTGTTCAGTCAAAGGGGGCATGTGCTTCAGGTTCAGAAATACATGTGCTTAAATAGAGACTTCAATTAATAATTAAACCCTTCTAATTTTTCCTGTTTTTTAAACTCTTAATAATTAATTTTAAACAACACATCAATATCAATGTAGATTTGGTAGGATTTAATCATGTGCTATGAGGAAAAATAGATTATTGGAATTTGTAATTATCTTTTAATTAATTAATTAATTTCCCTATAAAATTAACAAGCCGAAAAGTACATTTAATCAAACTTAGGAAACATGAAAAATAAAATTTTGTAGACAGTACAATATTCTGTTTGAGAACTGCTTGGCAGACATAAGTTTTCATAATCTGTTTTTTTTCCTTCTTTCCTATGAATATTGTGATTCTTATGTCCCATCATTTAATAAGGGACATGGTTTCCATGTTGTCCAAAACCTTGGTCTTTTAAATTTGTTGCTATCATTTTCCTAAATTCTTATCTTCATTTTCTTCTTTCTTTTTATGTGCTTATCTTAAAAAAAAAACACTTGCCGACCATTTAGAAGAAATGATTATTTGGATTCTATTATTATTGTTCATAACATGTTATATGTAGATAAATAGTCGTGCATGAACTCGTTATGAATTGTTTTTTAATTTTATATATTTTTTATAAAATAATATTTAAGTAGTTAATTAGTTAAAATTTTAATTTGTGATGTATCGTAATTCTTTTGTAATTGTTGTAAAAAGTATTACTTTTGTTTTATAAATTACCATTATTAGCACAATTTATATTAATTTACATAATAATCATGTAAATTGTTTTTTTTTTTTCTCTTTTTACAAATAAAAGGTTAGAATTACTATTGCCAAGTAAATGGTAATGAGTCCATCTTTATAAGTATAAGTGTGGATTCTATTTTCACTCTCCTAACATATTATCCCCTTTACCGTTTGGTAAAAATAAAATAAAATTCATACGACTCTTTTAACAAATCTTTCAAAACTACCCTAAAATTAGTAATTGACTTCATTATAATGCAGATGAAAACTGTCAATTAAAGTTAAAAACTGAAACTAAAATTTTAATTAAGGTTGTTTTGAAAACAATACTTAATTTAAAGGTAAATGTGATAATTTTTTCAAAGAAAAACTCAAATATGGGCCTAAAAAAGAAAAATGGGCCACCATGGCCCGTATAAGTTGACCCAAAGTCAATATGTAGCCCATGCTTTGAGCTAATGGGAGGAGATATGTTTTCATTTTTTAATACAAGTCAATGAAATTAAGGGAAATAATACGTGGAGACATCTGGATGAAGCCACGTCAACACTTGGGAGGAAAAGGATCGGATGGTTCAGAAGGTGTAAGAAGAAGAGTCTTCAATGAGCAAGATTTTTCCAGATGGTTCTATTCTTTCCCTCTCGAATTTTCCTCTCATTCTTTTTAAACACTTTAATTTTTTCTCAATTACCATATTTCCAATTTCTCTCTGTCCATTTCAAAAAATATAATTCGTTCCTAATTATTCTATTCCAGCTTCACAGGTATAATTTAATATTTTCTTTTTAAATTTCTTATTTTATTAACTCGTGATCTATCTTTAATTTTAATTGATGTGAGATTTTAGTCGAACCCGATATTTAGTAGAATGTGAATAATTTCAGGGTAGGAAAAAAATGAGCAAGACAAATGGTGAATGGGATTTTGGATCAGCTGTAAGCAGTGTGTTTCATTTCCCGGAAGTAATAGAGAAAATAGTGTTTCCTTCATCTTATGGTGGTCATGAGGCTAATAATAAAAGTATTCCAGCTGATATTTTGGACTCACCCAACGACTATATTTTTTACCTGGATCTTCCTGGCTTGTCTAAATCTGACATTCAGGTAATTTTTTTTTTACCATTCCTATACGTTTTAATTTAATTTGGTTTTAACTTTTTAGGTCTTTTTCTATTTTTTAATAATTAAAACATAAAATAAAATGGTTATCAAACGGGGTATGAGGATTACTTTTCGGAATAGTGGGGTTAGTAATTTAAAATAATTTCAGTGTTTTTACTCAATAACACTTTGAGTGGTTTTGAAAGTTGGCTCAAAAACTCACGGATAAAAATATTTTTTTAAAGTTGTGTTGTGGGATGGAGAAAATTAAAGTTAAAAAAATTGGAGTGGCAGGTGACCGTTGAAGATGAGAAAACACTGGTAATTAGAAGTGGTGGGAAGAGGAAACGTGAAGATGGTGAGGAAGAAGGATGCAAGTATTTGAGGCTAGAAAGGAAAGCTCCCCATAAGATGTTGAGAAAGTTTAGACTTCCTGACAATGCAAATACTTGTGCTATTTCTGCCAAATGTGAAAATGGAGTCTTGACTGTCATTGTCCAAAAGCTCCCTCCCCCTCCTAAATCCAAAACTGTGGAGGTCACCATTGCCTGAATTTGCTCGTGTTTCCCTTCGATGTTGCCCGTGCCCGCCAGAGTTTTAGATTGGTCTCAAATCAGCTTAATATTTTGTACTAGGAATTGGAGATTAGTAGATTGATGATGATGATGGTCTTGTAGTCTTTTATATGCTTTCAAAGGCAAGGTTTTTAGATGTATTTTTGTGTTCATTTTGCTTAGTTTTCTGACTTTATAATATTTATATCCTCATGTTCATCAAATGTCCTAGAAAATATGACCCATTTGTTAGCTTTAAGATTTGCGTATATTTCTTTTTAAGAGATATTTATCACTACTAATATGATAGGCTAGTAGCATAGTCACTAGTTTAAAAGATTCATCCTTATTGTTAATTAAATTATAAACCTTTGATATCTCAAAAATAAAATAAAATTATAAGCCTTCGATAAGAGAAGAAGGTATTTATCTTGTTTTGTCACCACTTAAAGGAGGTAAAAAATGAAAATATAAAAGATCAAAAAGACGAGTGGAGAGAAATTATTAAACGTGATTGACAAACCCCTCCACTCATATTCACTAGATACATATAATTTTAATAAGAGAAATTGAGAGTTATATTATGTCTCTCTCATTCAATAATTTCTCAAAATCCGATAGAATATGGACTAATTTTGTAATTTTTTTTTAATTTAAAATTTTCCTAAAGTTAAAGTTAATAGTAACACAAAACACCACGTATGGGGCATTTTCTTTTAGAAATCAAACCTGGGCCTCATCCAATTGGGTCAGTCCAACACACTAAGCCCATCAAATCAATCGGGCCTTTTCTTTTAGGGCTACGGTTTCTCAATTTCTCTATCACCCTCATAAGTAATACCTTCCCTGTGAAACCCTAATTCTATCACCCTCATAATTCTCAATTTTCAGTCGCTCCTTTTCATCTTGAAGCTTCTCTGATCAGGAGGGAGATTCAATCATGGCGACTGGTTCAACTGCAGCTCCGCCTCGCCACCTCTCGCAGAAAGAGGCCGATATTCAGATGATGTTGGCCGCTGAGGTCCATTTGGGCACTAAAAATTGTGACTTTCAAATGGAGCGATATGCTTTCAAGCGTCGCAATGATGGTTTGTTTCTGATTTCTTTCTCAATTTTGAATATTTCTTTGTTTGTGGATCCCTTGAAGTTTGATTTAATTGGTTTTTTGTTTTGTTTTGTTCCTGCTCTCTTTGTATTGATCATTGGCTTTGGGAATTGATTTTTATTGGATTCAAACGTTAAGAAATAATGAGCGGGAATTGATGTTTCTACTCTCAATTTCATAACCAATCTCTTAGAATCACTAGTTGATTTATACGGTTTTAGGCATTTCATTTAGTCTCTGTTGATTCTAGCATGAGTCTTTTTTCTTTTTGTTCATTTTAAGTTTATCAAAGTCTTCAGTATGATTTGTTCATGACTCAGTTAGCATCCATAATGTGGATAGTGTTGGTTGTTGTTTAGTTAAGGATTTACTGTTGTGTTTTAAATTTCGTGCTAGAGAGTTGTTAATGGCTTTTATGATTCTTGTTTTGTGTGCAGGTATCTATATTATTAACCTTGGAAAAACATGGGATAAACTTCAAATGGCTGCTAGAGTTATTGTGTCTATTGAGAATCCTGAAGACATCATTGTCCAATCTGCTAGGCCTTATGGTCAGAGGGCAGTACTAAAGTTTGCTCAATACACTGGTGCTCATGCAATTGCTGGGAGGCACACTCCGGGAACTTTCACTAATCAGTTTCAACCGTTGTTTAGTGAACCACGTCTTCTTGTTCTCACTGATCCTAGAACTGATCATCAGGTTCTCATAACCTTTTGAATAATTAATAACGGTGCATGCTTTTTATTACCAATTTTAGATTCTTGTGTTTGTTTCTTTTGTTTTATTTATCTCTATCTTCACTTGTTTCTGCTATTTATATTGCCTATGTGATTTCTTCTTTCAGCCCATTAAGGAAGGTGCCTTGGGAAACATTCCTACAATAGCCTTCTGTGACACTGATTCACCAATGAGATATGTTGATATTGGAATTCCAGCTAATAACAAGGGAAAGCATAGCATAGGATGTCTTTTTTGGATTTTGGCAAGGATGGTTCTTCAGATGCGTGGGACTATTCGTGTTGGGCACAAATGGGACGTGATGGTAAAATCTATAATTTATCTGAATGAATTTTATAAACACAAGCAAACTGAAGTTTGATATTATAGCTTGTTTGTTGGAATTTCAAGTGATATCGTGGAATGTTTCTTGTGCAGGTGGATTTATTTTTCTATCGAGAGCCTGAGGAGTCCAAGGAACAAGAAGAAGAGGCTGTTGCAGCCCCAGAGTATGGCATTGCAGATTTTGGTGCTGCTCCTATTGTTGGTGCAGATCAATGGATATCTGATGCTCAGTGGGGTGCACCTGATGCTGTTCCAGTTGCTGTTCCATCCGTTTCCAATGTTGACTGGGGTCAAGAACCAGGTTAAATCTCTGCTTTTGCTTTCGTCATTGTTGAATGTTTATGTATTGGTGTTTCTCACTGTATGTTAGGCCTCTCTAAAAATTATGTTACCTCAACTTGGTTGTTTTCTGATAATTTGAACTTGTTACTGCCAATTACCATGTTCTCTATCCCAATGTTATTGTGGCTGAGACTTCACAACCCAGTTATTTTTGTAGTCTGTTTTCTATGCTATTGAAAGTTTTTTAATGCTTTTTTTTGTTGTGATTTGCAGTTGTTCCGGGAACTGCAGACGGATGGGATGCTGCAGCAGTACCACCGGCAGCAGCAGTAATATCTCCTCCAGTTGAAGGTGCACCTACTGCCACTGATTGGATTTGAGAGAAGATTTCCATTGAATTCTTATTTGAAGCTCCCTAATGGATTAATTATTTTGAGGTTGCTTGTCTTTGTAGAAGCACCACCTTTTTGTTTTTGTTTTTGAAGTTGACTTATATGTCCAGTTTTAGATTTATTTTGAGATTTTGACTGCAATGTTTTATCGGTATCATGGTACATTTTTTTTGGGATATATGAGAATTAATTACCCAAAGTATAGTAGACTTCAACATGAATAATGTGAATCTCTGTTTTGATGCAATTTTTTTTTTTACTGAAAGGGACAACTCTGGACGAATAAACAACGCTTATTTACTTTTCTTACCATATCGTTGAAGCAATATTCTCAAGCTTCCTGCCTTGGCCTTATAGCTGTTGATATATGAGTTTTTTATAGAAAAATTTCATTGGGTGGCAGATTTTTATGCAATATTTGTAAAAATATTAACTCAAAAAAGTATTTGCAAATATAGCATTTTTATCATGTTTATAAACTTAGTGTAAAAATATGTAATCCCGATTGAAATTTACTATATTTACAAATATTTTTTGAGCTTTTATTTTTATAAATATTATTTAAAAAATTGTTAGATTTGCTAATGTCCCAACATGATACTTCGTTTAAAGAAGTATAAAGAGATAATTTCTAGTATTCTGGTTGGGTCAAAGATATCTACGGTAGTTAACCACCCAGTGAATGAGAGTATTAAGATATCTACGGTAGTTAACCACCCAATGAATGAGAGTATTAAAATTTATTTATTATTATCTAGGTTAATAGAGAAAACAAATACACTGAAATCATTGAAAAATCACACAGTATCTTTAAATTACTCATAAATGAAACAGGGATTTGACATTGAGCTGCTTGGAGGTACTATTTGAATTCCCATTCCACATCATCTCTGCCAGAATCTGATATCCTTTATCAGTTCCATGGTTTGAGTCAAAGAAAAAATACTCATTTGGATTCTCACATAATTGATATTCTTCAATGCCTCCCTTTCCTCCACAACTTTGTATTCCTCTGAATGTTCCACTTCCACAACATGCTTTCTTCACTTCTTTAATACCTTTTTCAAGTAGATAATTAAGTTCATAATCAGCAAATTTAGATGAAAATTTATGATTTTTTAACACCAAAAGGTAAAATAGAGAAGTTCTTGATTGAATTCATTTACCATATTTTTCTGGGTTGCTGGCTATTTCATTGTAAACAGTGTAGGAATCGGCATACGAATATACGAATCCTTTAAGCTTTCTTTTGAGCTCTTTGAGAGTTTTGTATAGTTGTTTGTTATGTAACTTAGTAAGTTGAATAAGTTCTTCTCCTCTTGCGCCTCTGCCTGATGATAAAATTGCTTCTTCCACAGCAGGTACATGGTTCAATGGCCAAAGGTTCATCACTGCAAATTTTCTTCCTCCTTTCTCATTGATTCCCTGATGATGAAAATCAACTAGACATTAGACAAAAAGTAATAAGAGATCTAATTTTTAACACAATGTCATTGGTTGCGTTTACTTTGATAACACCGGTCAAGTTTCCGATCACCAAACTAACGTATTCTTTCAATGAATATGACTGGAAAAGTTTCGAGTCTGAAGCGAAAGTACGGTAATCGTTGGTTCCAATTGTGATCAAGTAAACAGCCCTTGAAAGTAGTTTCTTTGCTTCTGTTTCTCCAAGTTTCTTTCTCAGAATCCTTTCCACTCTGTTGAAATAGCTTAGCTGGGTGTTGAGGCTTATTACTTCCTGAAAACAGCAGAGGCAGGATTGAAATTTGTTGAGATTATGTTAACATCAATATTAAATTGTTTGGATGTTCGAGAAAAAAACGTGCAAGGAGAGTAGATGGAATGGTCTAGTCATGTTAATCTTTAGTTTTTAGGTGAGGTCTTGTGTTGATTTAATAAAATTAACGGCAATTCGTGAAAGTTTTTCAAGGAAAGTAGAAGAAATCATACGATTGCTTGATTGATTTCATCTAGAGCTCCTGCTCCTCCTGATGCGAAATTTAACCCGTCGGTGTAATCCTTGTTGCCCGGATAAAGGTATGGAAGAATCAAAGGCAGATTTGCATATTCAGCTGCAAAAACAAGATTAAAAAAAAAACCTTCATCAGTCAGTGGAGATTTCAAATAAATATACTTTAGAAAATGAAATGATTGGAACTGAGTTCATTTCACCAATAAAATCAGGAATCACCCTGCCATCAGACCATCTCCCAGTGGGAAATTTGAAGAAGTTTTGGCCAAATGGCCAGTAATTTGCTTGAGCAATGGGGTTGGTTTTGATGTAGTTGTTGTTTCCAGTATCAAATATGGAGTCCCCAAAGATGAATAAAGGCACTTTTGGAGGCTCATGTTTGCAACTATGTGGAGAGAAAGAACCAACTGCTAGAAACACCAAAAACCATAAACACATGTTTGAATTTGCCATATCTCTTCCAATTGGCTCTCTGTTTGATTTTGAAATCTTGGAAGTTGAAACTGTTATGATTGAAATGTGAGGATATTTATATAGAACATAAGTTGATAACCGGTAGAAGTTTATATAGAATCAACTTAAAACCGTTTCCTTTTTCCTTTTTTTGAGATATTATATCAAATTTGGGAGGAGAGACATGAACATTCGAATACGGATGCTTAACTGATTGATTTATATTCAGATTGGTCGTCTTATGATTTTTAAAATAATTTATATTTTCATTTTAAAATGGTTGCCACACAAGGTCTCTTAGAGGCGGCTTTTGACCTTTGACCTGAAGTTGATTATGTTATGATAATAATTCAAGAATGGAAACACATGGAAAGGTAAAATATGACTACTTTGTCCTATGTGGAGAATTCATTGAAAGGGACCATTTGTAAGAATATTCAAATTTAGAGGAAAATGACTTGTTTGTCCTATGAAAGAAAAGTAATTAAAAATTAAAAATGATAAAATAAAGGGTTAAGAAAGGTTTAGGGGAGGTGAATAATGTTGACTTGAGCAGCACACATGGCAAAGTTTTCTTTATATTGATTTGTCATATTGAGACCCCTTTTGACAAGTAGACAAAAACTTCACATTATTCAACCTTTTCTTTTGTGTCATAATTGAATACAATTTTCAAGGACATATAAAAGATAAGGTTATCAAATAATTGTAATGATTTTTCAAGCAAAATAACTGATGTTTGTTGATCAAAACAACTTGGTGGGCTGTTTCACCGTATTTAATTTGCGGGTTTGAGAAGTTAAGGTTCTAGAATTCAGATTTATATTACGTATGTTATGGTGGGATATAAATTTTACACATGATGGATGTTGAAAATTAATACCATGAAGCCATAAAAAAATTGTAAAACTTGATTGTATATTAAAAAACTTGCATTCTAAGCATTCTAAAATCTACATTGATTAAGATTTTCAAATATGAATGTGAGCATTCTAAAATATTACTATTGCAATTACTATTAAAATAAGATAATCAATTATAAATGGAAAAACTTAAAATAACATTTAAAAGCAGGGATAAAAATAAAACTAAAAAATACTCCACTTTAAACCCCTTTTATAGTAGTATAATAACAATATTATATATAGATATAGATTATATCACTCTGGGCCTGGATATCATGGAAAGTTATGGGCTTACTTGAGTCAAAAGTTTTGAGCCGGAACAAAACAATTGAAATGAGCTATGTACCCCCACTAAAAAATTATCAGAACCCTGTTTTAGTAGCCCATTCCAAAATTGCCCTCTGGCTCTATCTATTAAATATTTCAATTTTACCCTTATCATAATTACCCTATTTTGTACAGAATTAACTTTGGATGATAAATTATTGATATGTACTGATAGAGGTGGTTGGTTAAAAAGTAGTTAATAGAAATTTTCGGATTCCTAAATAGATTGAGAAATTTGTAAGTATGAAACTAATCATGTGTTTGCCTAGTGAACACTAAGTTTTCCTTAAACTCAAGGTCCATAAATCTAAATCCATATGATCATCTACCTATTATATTATCTCATGATGGCTTCGTATTTTAAAAAATAAATAAATATAAAACTATTCCTTATCTAAATCACCATCGCTTCATAATTAAAAGAAGTTGCAAAAATTATTATTATTATTATTATTATTTTTTGCAATATTTATAAATATATAAATTTACAAAGAATTAGCAAAATTTTGTTATAAATTCTCGTTGTTTATAATAATTATAAGATTCTTTTGGAATAAAAAGAGACTGTAAAACATGTATCTAAATTATAGATTAGTTGTATTCTATTGATATTTAATTTTAACTCAAAGGAAGATATTAAAATATAGGGGCTCTTGCACAAATAGCAGATTTAGATCCAATATTTATAAAAATAGCAATCCAAAAACTTATTTATAAAAATAGTAAAAAAACTCAAATTCGCACTTAAAATATTACAAAATTGCCACTAGTTTCGCGCAAGTAATCATTGATTTCCACATAAGTAATCACTTATATTATTGATATCACAATATCAACTGATATTTTGTACATGAATCACTGATTAGCTAATAGTTATCACTGATTACCTTATAAGTTATCATCGATTTCTTTGATTCACATGAATGAGAGTTTTTTAAAAACTGCTATATTTGCATATTCTTTTAAAAAAAAATACTATATTTATAAAGGGAAAATTGCATATTTGACCTCGAAAATTGAGTTTTAATGAACAAAATCCTAACTTTCTATTTCTTATATTTAAGACCTTATGTTGTTGTCACTAAAGTGTGAAAAGACCAAAAACTCTTTTTTTTGTATTGATTGAACTCTCATTAACCTTACTCTATTTTTGTTCTCTCCCTAAACACTAAATTCTTACCCAAAAACTCACGAAGATCTTAGATTCAATGGATAGATCTCGAAAAAATGTATGAAATCGATATATTATTTGTACGAAACGAAGTCCGAATGAATAAATTAACGTCAAAATACTAAATTTTCGGAGAAAGTTTTTTTTTCTTTAGTTGCCTATGATCTGACAGATCATAAGCAATGATCTTTCAGATCATAAACAATGATCTGACCGATCATAGGCAATGATCGGTCAGATCATCGAGCAACAAAAGATCCGAAAATAGTATTTTACTCGTAACTTTTTCTACAAAATTTAGATTGTCATGAATTTGGATTCAATTGATAGATATCGAAAAAACGTATGAAATCGACATATTATTTGCGTAAAACGGAGTCCGGATGAAGAAGTTATCATCAAAATACTAAATTTTTTAAGAATGAAAAATCTGGGAAAAAAAAAAAACTGATCGGTCCGATCGGACCGATCATGGCCTGGGATCGGTCCGATCAGATCGATCATGGCCTGGGATCGGACCGATCATTGTCAGATCCCAGATATTTTTTTTTTCTTCAGATCTTTCATTCTCCAAAAATTTAGTATTTTAACGTTAATTTCTTCATCCGAATTCCGTTTCGCCCAAATAAGATGTCGATTTCATACGTTTTTTCGAGATCTATCCATTGAACCTAAATTTATGACAATCTAAGTTTTGTAGAAAAAGTTACGATTTCATAAGTTTTCTCCGTTTCGTGCGAATCTTTTGTTAATCAATGATCTGACCGATCATTGCCTATGATCGGTCAGATCATTGCCTATGATCTGACAGATCGTGGCTTATGATCGGTCAGATCATAGGCGACAAAAAAAATTCCAGATTTTTATTTTTTTCAAAATTTAGTATTTTGGTGTTAACTTCTTCATTCGATCGAACTTCATTTCGCGAAAATAAGGTATTGATTTCATTTAATTTTTCGTCATCTATTCATTGAATCTAAATTCGTTTCAAGTAAAAGAGTTTTTAGAGAGATGTTTTTGAGTTTTTTGGTAAAAATTTAGAGTTGAGAGAGAAAAAATATAGAAAGAGAGATAGAGAGACTTTAGAGTGAAGTAGAGAGACTTTAAATGGTTTTTGGTCTTTTCACACTCAGATGACATCAGCATAAGGTCTTAAATATAAGAAATAGAAAGTTAGGATTTAGTTCATTAAAACTCAATTTTCGAGGTCAAATATGCAATTTTCCCATTGATAAATATTGCAAAAAATTCTGCTACCCAATGAAATTTTCATAAAATCTATTCATTCCCCTGAATTTGCTGAAATGTCTACAATAGAAGTCTTTTCAATGTGGTTGAAGATGGGAAATTATTGCTATGATCAATTGTGTCGCATCGTCTGATACTCTCAATATCTAACCTAAAAATAGGAAGATTAGCAATAAAACTATGCATGTTAGTACTATCAATCGGTGACGTTAAAATTAATGGAAAATTTAAAATTTTAGCGTTTGCATTACAATTTTTCAAACAGATGCGTCTCCTGCATATCTTCAGTTGTTAAGAGTATTCTCCATGCTCGTTTTGGTTGTTGTTTTCTGTGTATGTTTTGTGAAGGTGGTGATATATGAAAATTGGGTTGCATCGATAGCTGGACCACCAATTTCTTTGAGAGATATGCTGATGACATGTATGCGGAAAATTTTCTTTATCACATTCACATCTTTGTTTCTCAAGTCGCTCAAGAACACGTCATATGCTATAATGTGGCTTCTTAGCATCAGTGGATCTGCACTATGCGTACAACACAACTTGCAAACCGAAAAAGATCATGGAGTGTTTGAGCCAGCTTTAAATATGGCGTGGTTCATTATTTTCAACATTTATGATGGTGAATTCGACATTGCCATGATTGTTGCTCTAGTTTCCGCGGCCCTCCTAATGGTTAAAAGTGGTTTGATAATTCTAGTATATGCTTAGGTAGGACGGTTCCTAATATAATGGGGCCATGTGTGAAAATAAAAATCTAGACCTTTTATCATATAAATTTTACAATAAAAAAATCACAATAACATTGAGAAAAAAAATTAATTAATATTTCAATGTATTAATTTGATTATTACAATGAAAACAAATTAGAGTTAAAATTAATTTAAAATTATAAAAAAAGAAGATTAAAAAACAGATTTGAAATCGATTGATTTTTTTAATTAACATAATTAAAAAAAAATAGAGGTATGGTAGATAAATCTTTTTATTGAAATTAATAAAAAAAATACATCTTTTTAATATAAATAAATAGAGAAAATGAAGTTACTTTGCTTTATTGAAGAATTGAACCCCTATTCTTGTCCTAAAAACATAAATCATGACTTTAGTCTACCACAACACCACATTGATTGTTTGATATAAATTTTGAAGTAGTATATAAATAATATATTTAAATACCGATTTTAAAATTTTGGGCCCCTATGCGATCGCCCATCTCGCACCCCTTCATGGCCACCCCTTCTTATCTTAGTTAGAGATGTAATTCTAGTATATGCTTAGCTTAGTTAGAGATGTAAGTGCAACTAGTTAATCTTGTAAGATTGTGCATGTTAGAAAAAAATTGAATAAATCTGCAAATTCTATTTGTGAGAGAGAGATTTCTTGAGGGATTTTCCTTTTTTTCCTTTCTAGGAAGGAGAATTGGAAAGATTTAATAGCCAATTTCTTAATTTAATTATAAAATAGACAAACACGAGCTGCAAACACAGATACCTTCGAAGCTGCAATCGGTGTGAAATGCAATCACAACCTTTCTCCCTTCCAACCATGTCACTGATCCGGGTGAACACTGACTTGACAATCCAAGTGAATATCTGTCCTACTATACTATTTAACATTTTTTTCTTCTTCCTCAAATTATAAACGCTTACATTCTAAAACAAAAAAATTTCCAGAGGTACTTACACAACAAGAAAAAGAAACAACGTTCATTTTCAGTTATTGAAATTTCAGAAGAAAGTTATGAAAATTCATTGGTAGAAAATATGACTTATTCTCAAAGATTGTTCAACAATTGTTTGAAAATGCCACCGATGCTTTTTTGTCTATATTCAAACATCTTTAGCGTTTGCATTACAATTTTTCTTGTAGATGCGTCTCCTACATATATTCAGTGGCTAAGAGTATTCTTCATGCTCGTTTTGGTTGTCATTTTATGTGTATGTTTTGTGAAGGTGAAGATATATGAAAATTGGGTCGCACCGATAGTTGGGCCACCAATTTTTTAAGAGAGAAGCTGATGACATGTAAGCAGAAAATTTTCTTTGTCACATTCCCATCTTGGTTTCCCAAGTCACTCAAGAATGCGTCATATGCTGTAATTTGGCTTCTTAGCATCAGTGGATTTACATTATGCGTACAACACAACTTGGAAATTGAAAAAGATCATGGCCCTCCTAGCGGTTAAAATTTGTTTTAAATATGGCGTGGTTCATTATTTTCAACATTTATGATAGTGAATTCGACATTGCCATGATTGTTGCTCTAGTTGTCGTTTGATATAAATAATTCTAGTATATGCTTAGCTTAGTTAGAGATGTAAAAAGCTGCAAATTTTCATATGGGAGAGAGAGATTTCGCAAGGGATTAAGAATTTGAATTTCTTTTTATTTGAAAGTAACAGATAACAAATGAAGAAGTTCTTCTCTGATCTATAATGATTTGAAATATCATAAAATCCTTTAAAATCAAACAGACTTACTTTCCGGCCTCTTATGATTATTAAGCTTTGATGTCCTACTTCCGTGTTCAAAACATATAGGCTATAGCTTGGATGATGATGTGTTGTAACCGATTTCTACTTAGAAAAAGTTTGGGTAATACAGACAGTAAACTAAAAGGGACCATGGTATAGTTTAAAATGATATTATCTCTTTTCCTATTCCTCATCATATTATTCCTTAAACTACATAATGTAACATTCTGAAAACAATATAGTAATGAGGTGAAAGGAAAATCTATATGTTGAAAAATGTCCTACCTTGCTAGATTTTCTTGGGATGCTTATGACCAAAATTTACTTGTTAAAAAAGATAAAAGATTGAAGAGATAATCTACCATGTTTGTATGTTCATTATTTAACATATTCATAGTGTGTACTACAATTTTTTATAACGAAACTGTTCTTTGGCTAAGAGTGTTGTCCTAACTTGTTTTTATTTTGCAAAAGTTGTCCTAACTTGTTGTGGTGCCTATTTTTGGGAATGTTTTGAAAGGGTGGTGTTAATAAAAAAAATATGGTCACATGCACGCCTGAGTGAATAATTTTCTTGACAAAGACGGTGTTGAAATTTATTTTGGAAAGTCTACTTGATCTCATACAAAATATATCTTACAAATTGACATAGATCTTGGAATGTTTGTCGCCTTTTTGTGTAGGACGGTGAACATTATTTTGACTTTTCTAATACACACAAAATCCTTCTTCCTCAACTTACTGCATTCTCAAAAACAAAAAACAAATTCGAGATGTCGAGGGGCAAGCAAAGGAAACGTTCATATTCAGTTATTCAAGTTTCAGATGATGAAAATCTCTTGGTTGAAGAGTTGACTTTTTTCCAAAGATTGTTAAAAATCTGTTTGAAAATGCTGCCGATGTTTATCTGTTTATATGCAAACATCTTCTCTGTGTGCATTACAATTTTTCGTTCTGATGCATCTCCTCAATATCTTCAATGGCTACGATTCTTCTCCATACTGGTTTTGATTGTCATCTTCTTTGTATGTTTTGGGAAGCTGGTGTTATATGAAAGTTGGGTTCCGTTGATAGCTGAGCCACCAAGTTCTTTGAAACAGAAGCTGACGAAATGTGTGCAGAAAATTTCCATCGTCACATTCACATCCTGGTTTCCCAAATTGCTCAAGAACACGTTTTATGCTATAACGTGGCTTCTTAGCATTGCCGGATTTGCAATATTCTCACAACACAATTTGCAAACAAGAAAAGACCATGGAGTGTTCGAGTCAACGATAAATATGACGTGCTCTATTTTCAACATTTACGAAACTGAATTTGACATTGCCATGTTTTTTGCCATAGTTGCCACAATCCTCCAGGCGGTCAAAAGTTGTCTAGTATATGCTTAAGCTTAGTTGGTTAGTTTGGTTGTTCTAGTTGTTGTTATTAGTTCTGGTTAAACTGTTGAGTTTTAAATTTTGTGGTTCAAAATTTGTAAACGGTTTTTAGAATGATTTGGATGAAAATCTCCTGATGACTTGGTAGGTTTATATGGAAACATAGTCTTTTTTATTTCATCTCCATTTTTTGAGTAGTTTGTAGAGAACATTGTTTCGAAGACTTTAGAGTTGTGTATTTTGGCAGGTCGGGATCCAAATTTATTGGATTTTCTAAGGAAGAGTTGAATGATTGTGTAATTAGTGTTTCTCATTGAAATGTTAGGACTCTCCCAACTTGGCTTGTGTTTCTGATAATTTGAACTTGTTACTACCAATTACCCTGTAGTTTTCTATCTTACTGAGTTTTTTTTAGTGCATGGTTTTTCGGTTGCGATTTGCAGTTGCTTTGCTACTGATTGGATTTGAAAGAACTTCCCAAGGAATTCTTATCGGACGCTCTCTAATGGATTAATTATTATGAGTTTGCTAGTCTTTGAAGAAGTACCGCCCTTCTTTTTTGGTTTGAAAATCGACTTATAGTTTTTTCATAGTCCAGTTTTAGATTCTGAATTTGAAACTTTGACTCCATGTTTCATCGGTATCTCGTTTGGATTCTCACAGAACTGATATTCCTTTGAATGTCCCACTTCCACATCATACTTTCTTCACTTCTTTCACACCTTTTTCAAGCAGATAAGTTCACAAAAAATCATCAGTCAGTCACTGGAAAGAGATGTTTATAATTGTATCTAGAAATGAAATAAAATGAAATGATTGTTGATTTTACGTTACCAATGAAATCAGGGATGATTCTGGCACGTAATTATTGATTTTCCACCTGTTTCCAATGTTGAGTGGGGTCAAGAACCAGTATAAATCTCTTCTTTTGCTCTTGTTATGGTTGAATGTTTATGTATTTGTGTTTCTCACTGCATGTTAGGTCTCTTTAAAAATTATGTTACCTAAACTTGGTCATGTTTCTGATAATTTGTACTTGTTACTGCCAATTACCCTGTAGTTTTCTATCCCAATGTTGTTGCGGCTGAGATATCTGTGATCAGTCACAAACCAGTTATTTTTGCTGTCTGTTTGTTTTCTATCCTATTGAAATAAATTGCTTGCTGTTTTGGTTGTGATTTGCAGTTGCTTCAGGAGCAGCAGATGGACGGGATGCTGCAGCAGAAGATGGATGGGATTTGACATTAAGTTGCCTGGAGGAACTATTTGAATTCCCATTCCACATCATCTCTTCCAGAATCTGATATCCTTTATCAGTTCCATGGTTTGAGTCAAAGAAAAAAAATACTCAATTGGATTCTCACATAACTGATACTCTTCAATGCCTCCCTTTCCTCCACAACTTTGTATGCCTCTGAATGTCCCACTTCCACAACCCTTTTTTCATGCAGATAATTTAGTTCATAATCAGCAAATTTAGTTGAAAAATTATGATTTTTTAACACCAAAAAGTTAAAGAGAATTATAGCATACTCAATTGCAAAATCATATGAAAATTTACTCACTTTAATCCGGGATTCCTCGCTATTAGAATAAGGTGATTTCTTTTCTACCATCTTCACTTTTTAAACTAACACCGCTTTAAAGTTAAAAGCAAGTTATCATCTTTCTTTTTGTTATGATCAATTCAAGCATATATCATATTTAAAAAATAAATTGTTGATTGATTGATAAATTTGTTATCGATCTCGAGATTTTAATAATTTGCAAAATACAATTAAAGTAAATGAATGACTTTTTATTGATAATTGAATAAAGGGAAAAAATAAAATAAAAATTACAAACTAGACTAGAAGGAAAGGAAAGGAAAGAAAAGGAGAAAAAGCCACCCATGACATGCCATAACTTAGCTAGTCTTGAAGCATTGGTGATATCATGTCATGGACTATCATATTGTAGCCGAAACCGAGACCGAAAATGAAGATTGTTGAAGAAAAATGCGACAAAAACAGCGGTAAGGAGATGATTGACATAGTGAGGTTGATAGGTAGAGACGAGAATTGTCGTCCCCATTAAAACTAAAAGCAAGTTATCAGAAATTGAAAAATTATCAAAATCATAAACATATTATGCACTTTGTAAGATAGAAAAAGATAAGAGAATAATTGAGACAACTGCCCTTGAATCTTGTTTGAAAAAGAATGGGAGTGAATAACAAATTAACACATATCCAAAATTAATTAAGAATTTAATCTCATTTTGTATCAAAATCAAGGGCCTTTCTAAAAGAATCCATGACCGATTCAAGAGATTAATTGTGGAAGCGTACCTGAATCCATGGATGAAAGCAAGAATTGGGAGTTATGCCTTCCAATTCCTCTGTAAACTCACTGGTATCTTGAGAGAAAAATTCTTAGATGGGGGAAAGAAGTTACGTGAAAGTTTACAGGGAATGGGGAATATAACCTACCTGTAACTGCTTAAGCAGTTTTAAAGTTTACATATTTATAAGTTAGCCCCTCAATAAATTATAAATATCAAATGATATCTATGCATATATGTAAGTCCATGGGAATATCTTATAACTCTATTATGCCAATACCTAAACTTTATTATATCACTTTAATTGGCTAATTATAAATAGCATACACATTTAATTAATTACACGTGTGGTCCCTAATTATTGAATTTATTCCAACAATCTCCCACTGGACCACATATGTAATTCTACAAATGTGTTAAACCTTATGAGCTCCAAAAATTGCTATCATAAATAGAGTACCTTAACAATCTCGTCCATTAACTATATCATTATTGGATCAAAGCGGTTTTCGTCACATTTATCGTAACTAAACCCATCAATGGTCACAAATGCTAATACAACTAAATGACATAGATCAACCATGGATGCATAACATGTAAATTATATGCAGTGTGATCTGTACATATCTATTCCAACTAGTCCTACCTGTTAGGAATGGTGTCCTAGAACTTGTAATTATTTAATAATAATAATTTATTAAGAATAAATTAAATAAATAAACATAAGTTCTTTATATTATCTAGATTGATTCAATTAATGATATTAGGAATATATGGAAATATATAAATATCAAAACATTCAAATAGTAAACCCTAAGTTACTCTTATGAAATCACGACTTAGTATGTGAGTCATACAAGAGGATTAAAGTCGTGATGAGTAACTTAAACGTGTCTACAGTAAACGGATAACGTTTGGGAACCTTATCCTGGTAACACTGTTGATAGCTTCGCATTTTGTTTATAGACAAATGATCGAATCCTGATCATTCATGTGGGAGACATGAAATGGAAGTATCATATGCAATGTTGATTGTATAAGACAGGACCACGATGTTCGATCAAATTTCTCATTAGTACCGTTTACGAGAAATAATCGAATATCAAACTAAGTTTATCAACCGTGATAGATCTCAATCCTGAGTGAAATGCGGACTCCTATTTGTGGAGTTATGTTCTTTGATTCACATGGTTGAGAGTGATCCGTAAGAACGCTCAATACACCTTTTTTGGGAACATGACTAGACAAGTAGCTGGGAACTCATTTTCACGAGATGGAATTCATAACTTTCCTATAAATTAACGGTATCGGTCGCGATACCTAAACATTTTAGGAACTTTAGGAAACTCCTTGATGTCTCGATTCGAGACATGAACAAGTGACGTCACGACTTCTATTGATCACGAAGTATCTTATCTCTAGTTCGACTAAAGATAAAGTTCATTGGAGAATCGGCGGGAACACAAGGATAAAGCGGTAATTACAGGGGCAAAACGGTAAATTTATCCGCTTGTAATTATGAGGGTTCCACGTGAAGGATATATCACGAGATATAAATAAAGATAAACTAAATGGACATAACTCATCTATAGTGAGGGGAGTTCAATTTATGAATCTATAGTGGAATTATTCATAGTTAGATAATAAGTAATTAACCGATTATGAGTTAATCACTTAATTGACTAATTATTAAGCCCATGATCTATAGGTCCATCAAGGTCCCCTGTGCTAGCCCAAATATCGTTGTAGCAAAACTAAGTTATTAATTTAACGTAGGAAGAACAAATAATTTAAGTAATTGTATTTACTTAAAATTAGGTAATATTAATTATTTAAATAATGAGATTATTTAAATGAAAATTAATATTGATACAAAATTAATTGTTTAAATAAAGAGTTTATTTAAATGGAAATTAATTATAATATTATAAGGCAAAATTAATTGTTTAAATAAATAAATTATTTAAACAGGAATTAATGTTAATATTATTAATTATTTAAATAATGAGTTTATTTAAATGGAAATTAATAATTAATATTATTAATTAAATAATGAGTTTATTTAATTTAATAATAAATATTAGAGAGAATTAAATACAATTGGTTTAAGAAACAAATTGGTTATGGCCCAAAATAATTAATTAGTTGAATAAGATTCAATGGTAATTAATATATTATTTTTTGGCTTAATATATTTAATTAGAAATTATTATTTGAATTTTTCTAATTTTAAATACATAAAAATAAATAATTATTAAATAAAGAAAAGTATAAATAAATAAATATATATAAATATATTGGTGGGCCTTCTTTTTGTCGTTGGTGGCGTCATTGTGCATACATATATGTGTGTAATTGACATTGAAATTTTATATAATGTATATATTGATTTTGTTTCGTCCAGCGTGCCCTAAATCAATTTATATATATAATTTTTATTTATTTTTTCTATTTATTTTAATAATTAGGAGATAAGCATATCTATAGAGATTAGATATCATATTTTCCTATAAATATGACCATTGGGATTCATATTTGACACACTTCTCACTTTAATTAGAAAAGTGAAAATTCTCTCTCAAGTTTTTGCCCAATTGCCGATTTTTCCTTAGGAAAAATTTAGAAGAAATTTCTTCTTCTATTGTTCTTCCGGTTCGATTCCCACAAGTCGGTTTTGCTTTCGATCGGGATATAGCATAGAAGATCCTGGTGTTCTCGAGGATTTGATCTTGTAAAGAAACCTCCAACCGATTCTCCATTAATTACTCAATGTAAGTAAAAGGCTTTTAATTTTCGAAATTTAAGCATGAATCTACATGTTCTTCATGTTTTTATCACAAATTGCATGATATTAATAGATCCGTTATTAAATGTTAATAAGTTTACTAAATAAATTTCCGCTAATTTAGTAAATCATCCCTTCAATTGGTATCAGAGCTAATTTTAATTATCATGCAAAATTGTGAGTTTTCGAAAATTTTGGTGGGTTGCATAAAAATCGTTTTATGTATGTTTATATAAATTGTGCTATATAAATTGTGGAGGTTTGCTAATTATTTGTTTAGGTATTCTTGAGGCACTTAGGATTTTAAATTTTAGTAGAAAATTTGTAAACCCTAATTTTAGGGTATAGGAAAAAGTTGTAATTTTCCCATATCAAAGGAGGCAAAAATCGGCTCACAAGAAAGGGAGAAGAGAAGAAAATTGTTCTCCACCATTCCATGAGGTCCACGCCTAAGGAGAGAGAAAAGGTAAGATATGGTAAGATATTTTAACATAATTATCTTGTTATCTCAATTTAAAAATTTAAATATTTAAGATAAGGATAAAATCTTTTTAAAGATTATATCTCTATCTTAAATTATGAATTTAGAAATTGATATAAGATTACATGGAAAATATTTTCTTTATTTTTCCATATAATTAAAAGATAATTATTTTAAAACAAGTATTTATGGAAATATTAAGGAGATAATATTTGCCCCATAAATACCCATGCCCACGCCTACACCATGGAGGAGAGAGAAAGATGAAGCCTCAAAATTCTAGAATGGAAGATTTAATTAAGTTGTAATTTTAATTTTCCGTTTTAGAAATAGTGCCAAGAATACCGGTCAATTTAGCTATTTATTATTTAAATTGTTTATATGTATGATATAATTGCTTTTAAATAATATTCATGCATAAGAGTATGTCATGTAGAAAATCCCACCATAGGTTGTATGATTTTAATTAATTGTACATACATGCATCATGATATAATATGTGTTATTATATGCTAATGTATGTGAAGCATGCTATAATTTTATTTTATAAATGTTATTATCGAAAATTATATTCTAATTGTTTTAGAATTAAAAGCATGCTTATTTAGTTAAAATTCAAAAGTTAAATCTAGTTTAAAAGTTGAATAGAAACTAAATGAATTATTTGTAATATGGAATTATTGTTTAAACAATTGGGCCAAAATCCATATAAGATAAACAAATAGAAACTTTTAATTAAGGGTTAATTAAAAATTAATAATTGAGATTAATTAAATTGAACGGATCTCTCAAGCGAGAAAGCTCGCCAGGCGATGAGGTTTCATAAAGTTCCCCTAACACGGAGGCGCCTAACCTGGGAGCGATCCGGGAGAAAAGTTCAAATTAATAAATCAAAATTATTAAGACGGCTCATAATGTGATTAGTTTTTAATTAGGAAAACTTGAACAATCACTTTATAAAATTAATCTAACCAATTTAAGAGTTAAAGTTGATTAGGTTAATTAAAACTTGGATTAATGAGTTAGCCTGAATTAGTCTAAGTTATGAAACCCTAACTCAAAATATTAAGTGGGAGAAGGAAACATGTCAATGTATCCTATGGTCTCCACTAATGGGCTCAAACGTGAGATTTATACATGGCCTGTAACACTGCTGCGGTGTTCATTCCCATAGGAAGGTTTATTGTATAAATCAATATCAAGTTGGGTCTCCGAAAGGGATAAAGAATTTTAAATGAGATTGATTGAAGATCGAATCTACACTTCGTAGACACTCTTCAATTTTATTTAAAAGACTAAATTAGTGGGTCACACTTAAAAAGAAATTTGATAAAGTTTGTCATCAAAATTCTTGACCAAATACACGGTAAACAATGACATAGGAATATGAGTTATTGGAGTTGTCAATTGTTCGAGTGGCATCTCGTTTTAATGATGGTAATCGACCTATCATTCGACGACTTCACCTAGGTATCATTAAAATATCGTGACATAGTAACATGTTTTAGGGCTTTTCTGTTCATTAATATGTTCGCATTCATGCATCATATTTAATTATATGTCGAAACTTTGAGTATTTGAATGTTGAAAGCATGTTAGATTACTAAGATAAGGTTTATTTAAATTTTCAGTAAAATGGCATCTGCTTTAGTCACTATACTTGGAAATAACAAACTGAACGATGAGAACTATGTTTCCTAGAAAAGGAAATGAATAATTTAAGTAAAATAGTTTACTTAAATAAACTAACAATATTAATTATTTAAATAATGAGTTTATTTAAATGGAAATTAATATCATTGTTATTAATTATTTAAATAATGTGTTTATTTAAATGGTAATTAATAATAAAATATTATTGATAAATAATTATTAATTATTTAGATAATGTGTTTACCTAAATGGAAATTAATAATTAAACATTTATTATTAATTTTAAATAATAGCGATTATTTAAAAGGATAATAGTAAATAACATATTTATTATTGATTTAAATAATGTCGATTATTTAAATAGAAAATAATAAATATTTATTAATGATAAAGTATAAAATCGGAATATGATATTTGAATAATTGATTTATTGAAATAAATATCAAGAGTTAATAAATAAGATTTATTAATAAGGAAGAATATAGAATTGAATTAATGAATTCAATGGATTTTGGTTCAAATGGTTAAATACCAAAATCGGTACATATATAATGTTTTAGGAAATAATTGTTGAATTATTTTGTCTAAAATAAATATATAAAAGAATGTTTAACCAAAGACAAATTAAACAAAGAAAAAATTGGTTTTTCTTATTGATTTTATTCACATAAAATCGGCACGTAAGATAAATAAGGAATAAAATTTGATTTTATTCTTGGCATTTATCTTGTATTTATTTTGATAGTATTTCCTAATTCGATTGGAAAACTGTTTTGCGTATAAATACAAACGTCTTGGTTGTTCATTCAAAAGCTTCTAATTTCAATTTTCGAAATTGAAAACTCTTCTTCTTCCTATTCTCCTTGTAACCGATTTTACAATAGTCTAAAAGGGAAGAAAATATTTCTCTTCTCAAAACCATAGTTTTCTAATTTAGTTTAGTTATCAATTTGTTTTTTATTTTGAAATATGTAATAACTATTGGTTCTCATTTCGTATGAACCAAGTATGGGAATATTTTAAATAAGAGTTATTTAGGTAGATATTCCTTTACAATTATATTACAAAGTTCCAAAGTGTGATTGGATGGTTATTCAAAATACTCAGTATAAAACAAATAAATTCCAAACCAAATTCTAAACTCCGAAATATCTAAATGAGTTATAAAGGTTTAAAAAATGTTTAAATACTTAAGTCTAAAATTACTTAAATAAGTTAGAGGGATTAATCTCTTAAAGATGGTTCTCAAGGAATTTGAGATGATAACCATATTAATCCACGAACTTATGGGATAAGTAAAATCGAATATCTTTGATTTATCAAAGATAACTAGACTTAAATATCACTAAAACTTGAACATTCAGATGTTAGAAATTAAGTGATAAGTAAACATTAAATCGATTTCTTATATTCCAAACATTCGAGTTATTTAAAAGGATGTTTTAAAGGTAATAACCGATATGGAATAAACATAATAGAAATTGAAAAGTAATAATTAGTGGATAATTGAATTCACAAATTATTAAAGAAAAGTTCATAAATCGGTGATAATCTGAAGGCTTTAAACCTTACTTAAGATATAAAAGAATTACAATGATTTTATTTCACAATAAAACAAGTAGTCATTTAAAAGTTTAAATGGTAAAACTACTTGTAGAACTTTATTTGAGTGGGAGCGTCATAATACGAACCAAAGGACTTTTGAAGTCCAAGTGAAACTCATTGACTTCAAAATCAATGAATAAAGTTCAAAATAAGTGAAATAAAAATGACATGAATTTTCAATAGTTGAGTTGAAAAGGGTCACTTATACTTATACATTATTTTTGAAATAATAACAAGTATAAAATTGTAATCATTAAACAAATGAAAGTAATGGAGAATTACTTTGTAGTGGGAGCTTAAGAATTTCGAGAATCCTAGAACCAATGTGACTAAAATAAAATTTACAAATAGTATGTTAGTGCACATAGATAAAATGGGAGATTTTATGAGATGCATGGGATCAAATTCGAACATGGATTTACTTCCATGTAAGAATTCGACAAAAGACCTTTGTGAATTAATCATTAAAAGAGTTAAGTATAAGTAAAATGAGTTTTTACTAACTAAACTCTAAATTCGCGTAATTGCTAAGTCGTTAGTAAATGAAAGGTGTATGAGCATGATAGTTTCAAATCAAAAGTTAATAGAGTTTATTTTATGGCGATAAAATATGGAATCTATTACACTTAATGAAACTAACATCGAGACAAAAGAAATACATACTAAACAGGATGAAAACGTTATCGATAAAGTATTAAAATGACTACCATGGCTAAGTAGTTGATAGTCATCCAGTTGGACTGGAATTACAAGTCAAATCTCCAAAGATCTAGGACAAGTGGGAGATTGTTAGGAATGGTGTCCTAGAACTTGTAATTATTTAATAATAATAATTTATTAAGAATAAATTAAATAAATAAACATAAGTTCTTTATATTATCTAGATTGATTCAATTAATGATATTAGGAATATATGGAAATATATAAATATCAAAACATTCAAATAGTAAACCCTAAGTTACTCTTATGAAATCACGACTTAGTATGTGAGTCATACAAGAGGATTAAAGTCGTGATGAGTAACTTAAACGTGTCTACAGTAAACGGATAACGTTTGGGAACCTTATCCTGGTAACATTGTTGATAGCTTCGCATTTTGTTTATAGACAAATGATCGAATCCTGATCATTCATGTGGGAGACATGAAATGGAAGTATCATATGCAATGTTGATTGTATAAGACAGGACCACGATGTTCGATCAAATTTCTCATTAGTACCGTTTACAGAAATAATCGAATATCAAACTAAGTTTATCAACCGTGATAGATCTCAATCCTGAGTGAAATGCGGACTCCTATTTGTGGAGTTATGTTCTTTGATTCACATGGTTGAGAGTGATTCTGTAAGAACGCTCAATACACTGTTTTGGGAACATGACTAGACAAGTACTGGGAACTCATTTTCACGAGATGGAATTCATAACTTTCCTATAAATTAACGGTATCGGTGCGATACCTAAACATTTTAGGAACTTTAGGAAACTCCTTGATGTACCGATTCGAGACATGAACAAGTGACGTCACGACTTCTATTGATCACGAAGTATCTTATCTCTAGTTCGACTAAAGATAAAGTTCATTGGAGAATCAGCGGGAACACAAGGATAAAGCGGTAATTACAGGGGCAAAACGGTAAATTTATCCGCTTGTAATTATGAGGGTTCCACGTGAAGGATATATCACGAGATATAAATAAAGATAAACTAAATGGACATAACTCATCTATAGTGAGGGGAGTTCATTTATGAATCTATAGTGGAATTATTCATAGTTAGATAATAAGTAATTAACCGATTATGAGTTAATCACTTAATTGACTAATTATTAAGCCCATGATCTATAGGTCCATCGGTCCCTGTCTAGCCCAAATATCGTTGTAGCAAAACTAAGTTATTAATTTAACGTAGGAAGAACAAATAATTTAAGTAATTGTATTTACTTAAAATTAGGTAATATTAATTATTTAAATAATGAGATTATTTAAATGAAAATTAATATTGATACAAAATTAATTGTTTAAATAAAGAGTTTATTTAAATGGAAATTAATTATAATATTATAAGGCAAAATTAATTGTTTAAATAAATAAATTATTTAAACAGGAATTAATGTTAATATTATTAATTATTTAAATAATGAGTTTATTTAAATGGAAATTAATAATTAATATTATTAATTAAATAATGAGTTTATTTAATTTAATAATAAATATTAGAGAGAATTAAATACAATTGGTTTAAGAAACAAATTGGTTATGGCCCAAAATAATTAATTAGTTGAATAAGATTCAATGGTAATTAATATATTATTTTTTGGCTTAATATATTTAATTAGAAATTATTATTTGAATTTTTCTAATTTTAAATACATAAAAATAAATAATTATTAAATAAAGAAAAGTATAAATAAATAAATATATATAAATATATTGGTGGGCCTTCTTTTTGTCGTTGGTGGCGTCATTGTGCATACATATATGTGTGTAATTGACATTGAAATTTTATATAATGTATATATTGATTTTGTTTCGTCCAGCGTGCCCCTAAATCAATTTATATATATAATTTTTATTTATTTTTTCTATTTATTTTAATAATTAGGAGATAAGCATATCTATAGAGATTAGATATCATATTTTCCTATAAATATGACCATTGGGATTCATATTTGACACACTTCTCACTTTAATTAGAAAAGTGAAAATTCTCTCTCAAGTTTTTGCCCAATTGCCGATTTTTCCTTAGGAAAAATTTAGAAGAAATTTCTTCTTCTATTGTTCTTCCGGTTCGATTCCCACAAGTCGGTTTTGCTTTCGATCGGGATATAGCATAGAAGATCCGGTGTTGCTGAGGATTTGATGCTGTAAAGAAACCTCCAACCGATTCTCCATTAATTACTCAATGTAAGTAAAAGGCTTTTAATTTTCGAAATTTAAGCATGAATCTACATGTTCTTCATGTTTTTATCACAAATTGCATGATATTAATAGATCCGTTATTAAATGTTAATAAGTTTACTAAATAAATTTCCGCTAATTTAGTAAATCATCCCTTCACTACCTTACTTTAGTGAGATCAAAACTTTAACTTAAATATAACAGAGTGTCATTAACTGAAATTCTTTACTTCTGATCAGAAAATATCCAATTACATACAAACATATATATTTGACCAAACATAGAGCAATAAAAATATTATCCAAACTCCCACTTGAATTAAATATCCTAATGTAAGATAACACCCATATGATCAGTATGCTCATGAAAGACCTTGGGTGGTAATCCTTTTGTAAGCGGATCCGCTATCATGGAGTTTGTCCCAAGGTGTTCTATGGATAACTGTCCACTCTGCACTCTTTCCTTCACAACTAGGAACTTGATGTCTAGATGTTTAGACTTAGAAGAGCTCCTATTGTTGTTAGAATATAGTACTGCTGACTTATTATCACAATAGATCTTAAGTGGTCTTTCAACACCATCTAAAATATGCAGCCTTGTGATAAAATTTCACAACCATATTCCATGATTAGATGCCCCATAACATGCTACAAATTCTGCTGCCATAGTGGAAGAAGTTATAAGTGTCTATTTGGCACTTCTCCAAGAAATATCTCCACCAGCTAACATATAAATATAGCCTGAAGTGGATCTTCTACTGTCTTGGCATCCAGCAAAATCAGATTCGAAATACCCAATGATCTCTAACTGATCCGATCTCTTATATGTGAGCATATAATCTTTAGTTTTCTGCAAATACCTCATAACCCGTTTGGCTGCTATCCAATGATCCATACCAGGGTTACTTAAGTATCTACCTAACATGCCAACAATGTACGCAATATCCGGACCCGTACATACCTGAGCATACATTAGACTCCCAACAAATGACGAATAAGGAATCTTTTGCATTTCTTTAACTTCAAGATTACTTTTTGGGCATTGATTGAGACTGAATTTGTCTCCCTTAGAAATAGGGGTGTCACTTGGTTTACAGTTTTGCATACCAAATCTTTTTAGCACCTTATCAATATAGCTTCTTTGTGACAACCCAAGAATACATTGAGAGCGATCTCTATGTATCTGGATTCCTAATACAAAAGAAGCTTCACCAAGATCTTTCATCTCAAAATTATTTGATAGAAATCTTTTGGTGTCGTGCAAAATGCCTATATCATTTGTGGCAAGCAGAATGTCATCCACATATAAAACCAAAAATATGTGTTTACTCCCACTGAACTTATGATACACACAATCATTGACTGCATTTATCTCAAAACCAAACGAGATAATCACTTGATGAAACTTATAGTACCATTGACGAGAAGCTTGTTTTAGCCCATAAATAGATTTTGTCAATTTACAAACCATATTCTTTGGGTCTCCCAATACAAAGTTTTCTGGTTGCACCATATAAATAGTTTCATCAATGTCTCCATTGAGAAACGCCGTTTTGACATCCATTTGATGAAGCTCAAGATCAAAATGTGCAACTAGTGCCATGATTGTCCTAAAAGAGTCTTTCGTTGAAACTGGAGAGGATGTCTCTTTATAGTCAATCCCTTCCTTTTAAGTAAAGCCCTTAGTTACAAGACGAGCTTTATATCTTTCCACATTACCCTTTCCATCCCTTTTGGTTTTAAATATCCATTTACAACCAATAGGTTTTGCTCCTTCTGGTAATGGGACAAGTTCCCAAACTTTATTATCTTGCATAGACTTGTACTCTTCATTCATAGCCTCAATCCACTTTTGAGAATTAGAACCTTGTATGGCTTGATGAAAGTTGATTGGATCATCTTCCATCACTCCAATAGCCTCATGTTCTAAGAGAAATACTATATAATCCTTTGAAATAACATTTCTTCTTTCTCTAGTGGATCGTCTTAAAGGCACTATTTCTTGAGGTTGTTGAGTTTGCACCTCAGGAATAATTATTTCATTATTCATGGGGAAAATTTCAATATTATCTAATTGAGGATCTTGATCAGCTTCCTGATCAATAACAGGTAAGGAAACCTGCATATCATCAGAAGCAATTGTGAGAATAGAAATTAATTCTTCTTCCTCAAAGATAATATCTCTAACCTTATTTCTCCCCCCAAACTCAACATCTTCAAAAAATGTTGCAGTTCTCGTCTTAAATTTTTTCCTAATCTTGGGATCATAAAATTTATACCCCCTGAATCGTTTAGCATAGCCAATAAAGTAACTACTTACTGTTTTAGAGTCTAATTTATTTTCATGTGGCCTGTAAGGCCTAGCTTCAGCTGGACAACCCCAAATATGAAAATGTTTTAGACTCGGCTTCTTGCCTATCTAAAGCTCATAAGGCGTTTTAGTAGTTGCTTTAGTTGGCACTCTATTTAGAATATAAGCTGCTGTCTTAAGTGCTTCTCCCCAGAGTGACTCCGGTAAGGAAGAATGACTAATCATACTTCTTACCATATCCTTAAGAGTTCGATTTCGCCTTTCAACTACACCATTCATGCTAGGTGAACCCGATATGGTGTACTGTGGGACGATTCCACATTCCTCTAAGAATTTAGCAAATGGTCCTGGACGTTGTTCACATGAACCATCATATCTACCGTAAAATTCACCTCTACGGTCAGATCTGACACTTTTAATAGTTTTGTTGAGTTGGTTCTCAACTTCAACTTTAAATGTTTTGAATACGTCCAAAGATTGTGATTTCTCATGAATTAAATATAGGTAGCCATACCTTGAATAGTCGTCTATGAATGATATGAAATATCGTTGTCCATTCCAAGATGTCGTACGGAATGGACCACAGATATCAGTATGAATCAATTCTAAGACATCTTTAGCTCTATTGGCACATATTTTCTTTATTTTGGTCTGTTTGCCTTTAAATACAATCAATACAGACTTCGAAGTCTGTAAAGTCAAGAGAATCCAAAATTTTATCAGACATAAGTCGTTCAACTCTTGATTTAGAGATGTGCCCTAATCGCTTGTGCCATAAAATTGATGAATTTTCTTTACTTCTTTTACTTTTAACACATTGTGATTCTGAATTCAATGATTCATTGTAAGACCCATTGTGTCAAGTAAATACAATTCATCTTGATTATGACGAATACTGGTTCCAATAAAAATTGAATTTAAAGACAAATTAACCATATTGTTTCCAAATAAACAATAATAACCAGATTTGTCCAATAAGGAAACAGAAACTAAGTTCCTCCGAAAAGTCGGTACAACAAAAGTGTCTTTCAAATTCAAATAATAACCAGTACTGAAAAACAACTTAAAATGGCCAATTGCCTGTACTTCCACCGTTTTTCCATCAACCACATAGATGTATCTTTCATCATCATCAGGCTTTCGGTAGCTCAGACAACCCTGCATAGAAACACTAATGTGAGAGGTTGCACCAGAATCTAACCTCCGCGTGTTTATAGGTACTGAAGCCAAATTAATTTCAGAACAGACCAAAGTAAGATTTGTACCTTTCTTAACACGCCATGCATGATACTTGGTACAGTCCTTCTTCACATATCCAGGTTTTCCACAAAAGAAACAACCCTTAGGTTCATGTTGTTGTTTCTTCGGATTAGTTGGACCTTTAGCAGCTTCATTATTCTTTCTCTTTATGCCCTTATTCTTAGAGGTGATAGCCACATGAGCACTTTCAGTCCTTTCTACCTTCAATCTCTCTTCCTCTTGCACACAATAAGAAATGAGCTCATTAAGAGTCCATTTCTCCTTTTGACAGTTGTAACTAACCTTAAATTGATTAAACTGTGTAGGAAGAGAGATTAATATCAAATGCACGAGCAAGTCGTCTGACAAGTCGAGCTTCAATTCCTTAAGTTTTGAAGCAATATGGGACATTTCCATAATGTACTCCCTCATATTTCCTTTTCCTTTATACTTCATAGAAATCAAGCTTTGTAAAAGCGTGCTTGTTTCTGGCTTATCGTTTTTTACAAAACGTTTCTCAATTTCGATCAGGAAATCTTTGGCGTTGGTAATCTCTTCGGATACCGCACCCCTAAATGCTTCTGGAATGCCACGCTTAATGATCATAAGACTCATGCGATCTGAGCGTTCCCACTTCTCAAAGATTCTCCTATCAGCAAGAGAACTTTCATCCGAAAGAGGAGTGGGTTCATCAATCCTTAGTGCAAGGTCTAGATCCATGCATCCCAGGATAATAAGGATATTTTCCTTCCAATTCTTGAAGTTAATTCCATTAAGGACAGGAATATTGTTGATATTAGAAGGTAGATTACAAATATTAGCTGAGAAAACAAAACAAATAAACAAACATGCTCACATCAATAATTTATCACAATTATCATTAATTCAAATAATGGCAATCCCATCTCAAGATATAGTACAACATTAATATCAAGTCTTTGGACAGTAATATTAACTATAAGTGGTATTTTGATATCATGATAATATATTGACAATAAGTTCATGTCAAATAATAAAACTATCTTTGGATCGATTTATTATTTACATGCAAATTCACTTTATAATCGTCACATATTTACCACAAGTGTACATGTCATTCTTTTAAACATTAACCTTCCTTTGGGCCGACTAATATTTACATAAATACACATACACTTTAAACTTTTAACATTCCTCATGAAAAAAATTTACACTAGAGGTTACTTTGGCAACATCTTGTTTCAATTAATTCACTTGAAAACGTTAAACATCCTTAATAATTATAATATATGCCAAAATTTGAATTTTTGATACTCAAAATAGTTATATATGGGTCATAATACTGTATACGAATACCAGAAGTCCAAACTAATTCATAGATCACAACATATATTACCGATCTTGATATTTCAAATTTATGAACCATATGAGGAATCAACTCAACAAAATATATATATATATATCACCTGAAGCCATTCAAATTTTACAAATCCAAAAGTACATAATACACCAAATTCAATATATATATTTATATATATAATTCATCCAATCCATATAAAATGGCAGCAGATACCTCTTATTTATTTTTTTATTTTTTATTAACTAAATATGTTAGAGGGCACACCCAAATTCATAAAGAACTCTGAAATCCGTGCTTAAGAAAACATGAGCGGTTTCGGTGGTTTTTTTTTTTTAAAATCACTGAATCTTTTCCCCACCCAAAGATAAAAGAAATTCTTGTTGGAAAAAATTCAATATATGGGACCACACGTGTAATTATTAAATGTAAATGCTATCATGAGTTAGCCAAATAAAGTGATCTATTAATGTTTTAATGTTGGCTTAAGAAAATTACATAATTCCATGGAATTATATAAGCATAAAATACCTTTACGCTCTGTTTGTTTCCCCTGGAATTAAAAGGATTTCAAATCACTCCTGATTTCAAATCATTTCCTTTGTTTGTTTTCATTTAAAAAATTAGGATTTGAAATCACAACTGATTTCAAATCCCATAATTGCTAAAAAAAAATTCCATGATAGGATTTTATGGGATTTCATGTTGATATTACACATTTGTCCTTCTTGTTTTAACGTTCCTATTATCTTGCAAATTATACAGTCATAAAATCAATAGAGGTAAAACATAAAAAGAAAAAGAAAAAAATGGCTGGTTTGACTGCTTTCTGGATTATGAATTCAAGCTAAGAACAGGTAATTTTTTTTTGTGACTTTAAATAAAAAAGGTAGGGTATTTAAACTTAAATTTCCATAGAAACAAAAATATTTTTGACGATTCTGAATAGTATTTTTTTAATATTTCTCTTTGGACTCATACTTCTACGTTCTTTTGTGACTATTCCTCTTTGTTTTTTCACCGATAATGATAGATTTTAATTTATGCATCATTTAGAAAATTAGCATTTTATTCATGGAGTTTTATAGCTAAACAGTAAATACAACTAATTTGCTTATGGGTTCTATAATATGTCGGTGAAATTTTGTTTAGAATGTTATGTTAAAATCTACTTGAGTTAGATATCTTATTTGCTAAAAACACCACTAACCGTAAAAGAAAAGAAAAATCATTTGTGATGATGATATGTCTGTTGGTATTTAATTTTTTTGGATTATTTTTTGTTAATTTTAATTAAGATTTTGTTGTAATAATTAAATTATCGTATTTAATTTGGATACAATATATAATTTTTTTTAATATTCAATGGCTTAGTATTTTTTTAAATTGTATCTTATGTTTTAAAAATATTTTATATTGTTTTTATAAATAATTATTCTTTTTTTATTAACAATATATATTGTGTTTAAAATGATAATCATAAGGGTAAAATAGTAAAATATTTAATTTCATTTCATTTCCGGATATCATCCAAACAGGAAATTAAATGACTTTTCATTTCAAATCCATTTTATTCCAAACAACATAACAGATTTGAAATCATTTCCATTTTTTAAAATTTTAGGATTTGAAATCATTTCCTACACAATCCTGAGGCCAAACAGAGGGTTAGTATTTCCAATTTGATGAGGGGCCAAATTGGAAATAATTAAAATGTATAACTGATCATTAGTTATTTGTCAATTTACAAAAGGGGGTTATGGTCCCCAATCCTGAGCGATTAATAGGTAACCTCTCCTTCCCCATCAGATTGGTTGCTCTCTGTTGTTGCGTTTATATGGTACTAAGTGTAACGCGCGGGTGTGCTCTGCGCCAATGCCGCTCTCGCTTCCACGTGTGCAACGAACAATAAATTTGTATTGAGTCGGAGGCGAAGATCCGCGTTGGAGGTAACTTGCGTGGGTGTCCTGCTACGTAGGTGATCACCTGCGCAAGTAGAGCTAGTAGCACCGGTGTGGTGCCGGCCTAACACCCTCCGATGCTTAAGTTAGAGCAGAGCAGAGCTTGTGTTTAGAGCAAAATAGGAATGAAATGAATTTTCCTTTTGGCCATTTCTCATCTCCTATTTATAGGAGTGGAAATGGATGATGTCATCAAGCCACGTGTCACACACGGATTGGTCTATGTGTTGGGTCTTGATTGGGTGTAGGTGTGTAGGTAGGTGTGTAGGTGTGTTGGTAGGTGTGTAGGTGCGTAGGTGGCTGGTGTGCACCTACGCTTCTTTGAGGTGGGGGTAGATGCGCGCAGCGCAGCAGCGGAGCTTCTTTCTTGGACACTTAGTCTATATTTCTTTGAGATGGGTCCGTGTTTATACGCACCCACGAGTTAGTCACTCCATCATTAATTGGATGGTTGTGCCTCGTGGTCCTGGTCAGTCGAGGCGTTTGCGGACCTCTCTTGATGGTACGTTCTCCGCTAGTGGTGGGGGTCGGGTCCGTCGTGCGACATGCGTAGGCCGAAAGAGTTTGAAATTTCCTCGTGTCTCTTCGTATGTTCGACACGTGGTCATTTTACCCTTAGCGATATTTCACCCATAACACTCTCTGTAACATTACAGAGAATAGTGATTGCTGAAGGGATGATTTACTAAACTAGCGGAATTTGATTTAGTAAACTAATTAACATTTAATTATGGATCTATTAATATCATGCAATTTGTGAAAAAAACATGTAGATTCATGCTTTAAATTTCGAAAATTAAAATCAAAACTTACATTGAGTAATAAATGGAGAATCGGTTGGAGGTTTCTTTACAGCATCAAATCCTCAGCAACACCGGATCTTCTACGCTATATCCCGATCGATCAAACGAAACCCGATTGTGGGATCGAACTTTAGAAGAAATTGGGAAGAAGAACAAATATTTTCTTCCCAATGGACTAGGGAAAATCGGCTAAGGGGGGAGGGAGAAGGAAGAGAGAATTCCGAATTTCTAAGGAATTTTAATTGTGTGATTTATGAATGACCCAACCCTCTTATTTATAGAAAAATAGGAATCCTAATCCCATTAGGATTAATCTATAGAGATAAATACAAAAAGAAAAAAGATTATCTCTTTCCTTTATCTTGCAATTTCGAAAATGCCATAGATAAATAGGAGATTATTTTCTTTTCTTTATTTTATTTATCTTGGGTAAATAAATCTATATAATTATTATAGGATATAATTCAAATAATTATCTCCTACAAATTATCTATGAAGGCTAAAATTAATAATAAATAATTAATAAATCAAATTTATTTAATTAATTATTTTGGGCCAATTTCAATTGGGTTCATTAATCCAATTGGGCTTGAAACTCTCTCTTAAATTAATAAGTCCAACTTAATTAATTTATTTATTAATTACCATTTAAATAAAATATTTTATTTAAACAATTAATAATATTAATATTTTCTCCCGACTAAATATTATCAAATTATATTTAATTATTAATTTCCATTTAAATAATTTTCATTATTTAAATAATTAATAATAAATATTTTAATTATTAATTTCCATTAAATAAACTCATTATTTAATTAATAATTTTATTGATAACATTTTATTATTAATTAATTAATTAATTATTAATTATTAATTCCGTTCAAATAAAATTTATTATTTAAACAATTAATAATTGTTAATTAATTTCAAATTATTAATTACCATTTAAATATACTCAATATTTAAATAATTAATAATATCTAATTAATAATATTTCATTATTAATTTCATGTTTAAATAAACTCATTATTTAAACAATTAATAATGTTTATATTAATTACCGTTTAAATATACTCAATATTTAAACAATTAATATTGCCTATTTTAAGTAATTCACTTTACTTAAAATTTCCATTTCTTCTACTTGATTTCGCGACTACGATATTTGGGCTAGCATAGGGACCGATGGACCTATAGATCATGGGCTTAATAATTAGTCAATTAATTGATTAACTCATAATCAGTTAATTACTTATTATCTAACTATGAATAATTCCACTATAGATTCATAGTTGAACTCCCCTCACTATAGATGAGTTATGTCCATTTAGTTTATCTTTATTTATATCTGTGATATAATCCTTCACGTGGAACCCTCATAATTACAGGCGGATAAATTTACCGTTTTGCCCCTGTAATTACCGCTTTATCTTTGTGTTCCTTGATTCTCCAATGAGCATTATCTTTAGTCGAACTAGAGATAATATACCTGTGATCAATAGAAGTCGTGGCGCCACTTGTTCATATCTCGAATCAGGACATCAAGGAGTTTCCTAAAGTTCCTAAAATATTTAGGTATCGCACCGATACCAGTTAATTTATAGGAAAGTTATGAATTCCATCTCGTGAAAATGAGTTCCCAGCTACTTATCTAGTCATGTTCCCAAAACGAAGTGTATTGAGCGTTCTTACAGATCGCTCTCAACCATGTGAATCAAAGAACATAACTCCACAAATAGGAGTCCGCATTTCACTCAGGATTGAGATCTATCACGGTTGATAAACTTAGTTTGATATTCGATCATTTCTCGTAAACCGGTACTAATGAGAAATTTGATCGAACATCGTGGTCCTGTCTTATACAATCAACATTGCATATGATACTTCCATTTCATGTCTCCCACATGAATGATCGCGATTAGATCATTTGTCTATAAACAAAATGCGAAGCTATCAACAGTGTTACCAGGATAAGGTTCCCAAACGTTATCCATTTACTGTAGACACTTTTAAGTTACTCATCTCGACTTTAATCCTCTCGTATGACTCACATACTAAGTCGTGATTTCATAAGAGTAACTTAGGGTTTACTATTTGAATGTTTGATATTTATATATTTCCATATATTCCTAATATCTTTAATTGAATCAATCTAGATAATATAAAGAACTTATGTTTATTTATTTAATTTATTCTTAATAAATTATTATAATTACAAGTTCTAGGACACCATTCCTAACAATTGCAAAAGGATTGGAAGATCCAAACCCGTACGGTAATCGTTGTCGGTCATGAAGTAAGGTACGCTTCCGCATTCAATCTTTCGGTATTTTTTTCGTTTATCTTGAATCAGTCATGGGCTATATTTAGAAATCTCCCAACAATTCTGGGCACAAATTTCAGAACTCCAACTTAATCAAGCTTCACTGAGATATTTAAAATGATTTCTAAATCAATCTAAAAAATAATTAATATCCCATAATTTATTTTGCAAATTCATAAATCCTTGATTTCACACATGAATTTTACACATCTTATAAATACCTTAAAGAAATTACAAAACCCTTGACTTTAGAATTGGAACCACCGAATATGAAACAAAAATATATCTCAAATTGATGGAGGCAAGCAACCGAAAGAGATATTGATTTCGTAACTTAATAAAAATCGGCACCAATTTCAAACAAAACTGTAATTCTTTAGTTCATGTACAAAGAAATCAAAACCCAAATTACAAAATTGAGAATTTTGTAAGAAATTTCTCAAGAATCAATCAATGGAATGACTCTGATACCACTTGAAAGAATAGATCCATGACCGATTCTAGGGATTAATTGCGGAAGCGTACCTGAATCTATGGATGAAAGCAAGAATTGAGAGTTATGCCTTCCAATTCCTCTGTAAACTCACTGATCTCTTGAGAGAAAACTTCTCAGATGGGGAAAGAAGTTATGTGAAAGTTTATATGGAATGGAGAATATAACTCACCCTGTAACTGCTTAAGCAGTTTCAAAGTTTACATATTTATAATTTAGCCTCTCAATAAATTATAAATATCAAATGATATCTATGCATATATGTAAGTCCATGGGAATATCTTATAACTCTATTATGCCAATACCTAAACTTTATTAGATCACTTTAATTGGCTAATTATAAATAGCATACACATTTAATAATTATTGAATTTATTCCAACACTTTCATCATTCAAACTTTCATCCACCTAAAATAAGCTCTACCAAAGAATAAAAGGCACAAATTATTGACATAATCAATATAATAATGGAATCCTTGGCATGAACATCATTGATGAAACCCAACAAATGATTCTCAATCCATTTATTGAAGAAATCACTCACACGGGCTACAAAGACACCAAGGGATAAACATAAAGTAGACGTAAATTGGAGCCTAGCTAAACAAAATCCTCACGATTATTAACCAATATTACTTCTTTATAAAGAAAAACTATGAGTTCATCAATATTATTAAATTTGGCCATTGCAGCCTAGCTAAACAAAATCCTCACGATTTGATTTGATATATAATTCATGAGATCTATCCCATCTTTTTTTTATTATTTATACCACCATATGCATAATCTCAATCTCATTATCTAAATATGAATTTCTGAATTCAAATCAAATATTATTTTTCTCTCACAATCTTAAAAAACAAACAAACAAAATTGTTGTGATCTATTGTCTGGTGTCGTCTGATACTCTCAATATCTAACCTGAAAAATAGAAAGTTTGTTTATTTAGATTCTGTTTTCTTAAAATAGCTTTTTAAAAATTCTATACTCTCTCTCATATTTGTGTAACCGTCAAAATTTAGAATCTACTATTTTGTTCTAATGTTCAGTTAACAAATTTGCGTTAAAAATCAACTTTACAATTTTAGGTTGTTTCATTTCCCAACTCTTTTGAACCATGGTTCTAATTTTCACCAAATTTTGCAAATAACAGATATATATGGCTTTCAAGTACTAATACTTTGTTAAAAGAAACCCATTTATTCGGGTTTATAGAGGAAGCGAATATATTGAAGCTTCCACCAACTTCGTTGTATACTACCATAGTCACTAATTTAAAAGACTCGTCCCTGTTTAGGAAAAAAAAAATCAACCGAGCTTAACTATTTTATTGCATCAACATAACCAAATTCAATCACTTAAAATTTATGTGAAAATAGGGATTTGACATTGAGAGGAGTGGTAATATTTGAATTCCCATTCCATATTATTTGTGACTGAATCTGGTATGCTCTATCAGTCCCATGGTAGGCGTCAAAGAACAAATAATCATTAGGATTCTCACATAATTCATACTCTTTTATGCCTTTATTCCCTCCACAGCTATTCCTTCCTCTGAATGCTCCACTCCCACAACATGCAATCTTCACTTCTTTCAGACCTTTCCAAAATCAAACAATTACATTACAAATACAACTTCTTTATATCATCAAAAACTAAAACCTGCTATTTTCAATATTGAAAACATGAAACAGTGTCTGTTTTAAGTACCATATTTTCGGTCGGGTCCAAAACTTCATTCAACCCAACCTAACTCCTCAAGGACCTTACATAATTCACAAAGAAGACAGTAAAACAGAATGCCTTTTTTTTAAGGATCTTTTAGTTTTAATCAGTCAAGTAACTGAAACTGACAGTTACTTTTAGTAACTTGTTTTGATTTTGCTATCTTGGAAGTTGAAACCACTATGATTGAAATGTGAGGATATTTATATAGAATATAAATTGATAACAGACACAACTTTTTTGATATATTACATCAAATTTGAGGAGAGACATGCTTTGAAGTAGAGAATATTGATGCCTAGCTAATTGATTTATATTCAGATTGGTTGTTTTTTTATGACTTTTAAAAGTGATAAAATAAAGGGTTAAGAAAGTTTAAGGGGAAGTGAATAATGTTGCCTTGAGCAGCACACATGACAAAGTTTTCTTTATATTGATTTTTCAGATTGAGACTTCTTTTTACAAGTAGACAAAAACTTCACATTCAACCTTTTTTTTGCGGTTATTAAATGTAATGATTTTTCAAGCAAAATAATTGAAGTTTGCTGATCAGGGCTGTTGTTACCCGTGTTTAATTTTCTAGTTTGAAAAGTTAAAAGGCTGTGTAATTTAGGGTTCTAAAATCTGGATTTATATTACCTTGGGATATGAATAATTAAACCAAAAGAGAATTATATCAAACTCGATTGTAAAATCATATGGATTTTTTTTTATGAACTTTAATCCGGGCTTCCTTGCTGTTAAAAGAATGTGATTTTTCCCCCTACCATCTAGCAAGATATTATCCTAATCACTTGGCTAAACTAACACCGCTTTTAAAGCTAAAAGCAAGTAATCATCTTCCTTTTTGTTAGGATCAATTCAGGCATATATCATAATTAAAAAATAAATTGTTGATTGATTGATAAATTTGTTATTGATCTCGAGATTTAAATAATTAGCAAAATACAATAAAGTAAATGAATGACTTTTTATTGATAATGGAATAAAGGGTAAAAATAAAATAAAAATTACAAACTAAACTAAAGGAAAGGAAAGAAAAGGAGAAAAAGCCGCCCATGCCATAGCCTAGTCTTGAATCATTGATGATATCATGTCATGGACTATCATATTGTAGCCGAAACCGAGACCGAAAATGAAGATTGTTGAAGAAAAATGCGACAAAAACAGCGGTAAGGAGATGATTGATATAGTGGGGTTGATAGGTAAAGGCGAGAATTGTCGTCCCCATTAAAACTAAAAGCAAGTTATCAGAAATTGAAAAATTATCAAAATCATAAATATATTGTGCACTTTGTAAGATTGCAAAAGATAAGAGAATAATTGAGACAACTGCCATTGAATCTTGTTTGAAAAAGAATGGGAGTGAATAACAAATTAACACATATCCAAAATTAATTAAGAATTTAAGCTCATTTTGTATCAAAATCAAGGGCCTTTCATCATTAAAACTTTCATCGCCACCTAAAATAAGCTCTATCAAAGAATAAAAGGAACAAATTATTGACAGAATCAATACAATAATGAAATCCTTGGCATTAGCATTATCGATGAAACCCAACAAATGATTATCAATCCATTTATTGAAGAAATCACTCACACGGGCTATAGAGACACCAAGGGATAAACATAAAATAGACGTAAATTGGAACTTAATGCTTTTAACCCATATTACTTCTTTAAAAAAAAAAACTATAAGTTCTTCAATATTATTAAATTTGGCCATGGCAGCCTAGCTAAACAAAATTCTCAAGATTTGATTTGATTTGATATATAGCTGATGAGATCTATCCTTGCCATCTATTTATTTATTTATTTATACCACTACATGATAATCTCAATCTCATTATCTAAATATGAATTTTTAAATTCAAATCAAATATTATTTCTCTCTCATAATCTTAAAAAACAAACAAAATCATATCATTCATTCCAAAGCCATTTTTTAAAATATTAATTAATTAAGTATATAAAAATAAAATCAGTAAATATAATAACAAATATTATATAAAGATGAAAGAAAGGGTTCCATTTATATGACTCTGGGCTTGGGCTTAGTTGAGCCGGAATTGAAAAATGATTTAAAAATGTCTATTTAACTTAGAGGAAAATATCAAAATATATTTATTCATTTCCCCTTGCTGCAAAATCCTTAGACGAGACGAGAGAGAGAGATTTTTGAGAGGTTTCTAGAAGTTTTAGACAAACGCCGAAGCAGCAATCACGGCCGTTCTCTCGTCGGTTTCTAGAAGTTTTATACGAACGCCGAAGCTGCAAGCAATCACTATTTTGTTCAAGATTAATTAAGAATTTAATCTTATTTTGTAAGTTTGTTTATTTAGATTCTGTTTTCTTAAAGTAGCTTTTTAAAAATTCTATACTATCTCTCATATTTTTGTAACCGTCAAAATTTAGAATCTACTATTTTGTTCTAATGTTCAATTAACAAATTTGCGTTAAAAATCAACTTCACAATTTTAGGTTGTTTCATTTCCCAACTCTTTCGAACCATGGTTCTAATTTTCACCAAATTTTGCAAATAACAGATATATATATATATATATATGGCATTCAAGTACTAATACTTTGTTGAAAGAAACCCATTTATTTGGGTTTATAGAGGAAGCGAATATATTGAAGCTTCCACCAACTTCGTTGTATAATACCGTAGTCACTAATTTAAAAGACTCGTCCCTCTTTAGAAAAAAAAAAATCAACTGTGAGATGTAAGTTGTTAGTTAATGAAAGAAATAATTAAACTTCAATTGTATAATCCGTCTTTATAAAGTCATTTGCTTGATTTGTGGTTCATCAATTGATTACTGTTCAAATATTTCTCTGTTTATGGACCACTTGAAGTTTAATTATTTGTATTTTTTTTGTTCCTGCTCTATTTGTTTCTTTGATTATTTATTGATAGAGAAAATCTACAAGTAAATCTTAGAGATTTGAAACACATGATTTGATTTATAATCTTCATCACTATTCTCCATTTAATTACTAGTTAATCTATTTTTATTGCATTAAAATGAGAGAAAGACATTCCATAGGAAAAACCAAATTCAATTATTTGGGTTCATGGAGGAAGTAAATAAAACTAATGCTCATCTTTTTTTATTGCATCAACATAACCAAATTCAATCACTTAAAATTTATGTGAAAATAGGGATTTGACATTGAGAGGAGTGGTAATATTTGAATTCCCATTCCATATTATTTGTGACTGAATCTGGTATGCTCTATCAGTCCCATGGTAGGCATCAAAGAACAAATAATCATTAGGATTCTCACATAATTCATACTCTTTTATGCCTTTATTCCCTCCACAGCTATTCCTTCCTCTGAATGCTCCACTCCCACAACATGCAATCTTCACTTCTTTCAGACCTTTCCAAAATCAAACAATTACATTACAAATACAACTTCTTTATATCATCAAAAAAAACTAAAACCTGCTATTTTCAATATTCAAAACATGAAACAGTGTCTGTTTTAAGTACCATATTTTGCAGGGTTGATGATTATTTTGTTGACAATAGCGTAGAAATCGACATACGAATATACGAATCCTTCGAGTTTTCCTGTGAGCTTTTGGAGAGTTTTGTAAAGTTGTTTGTTGTGAAACTCTACTAGTTGCTTGAGTTCTACCTGTTGGGAAGCTTTGCCTTGTGATATAGCTGCTTCTTCCACAGCAGGTAAATGATTCACAGGTCCAATATTTAGCACTGCAAACTTTCTTCCTCCTTTCTTATGGATTTCCTGATATATAGTTATACTGAACATTAGAAAAAATTATATGTTTGAACTCGATAACACGAAGCGATCGATTGCTTTACTTGAATGACCGTAGTGAAGTTTCCAATCACAAAATCAACATATTGTTTTAGTGAGTAGGATTGTAAAAGTTCGGAGTCTGCTAGGAAAGCACTGTAATCGTTGCTTCCAATTGAGATTAAGTAAACAGCTCTTGATAGCAATGTCTTAGCTTTTGCATTTCCAATGTCTTTGCTCAAAATCCTTCCCACTTTGTTGAAATAGCTAAGCTGAGTTTTGAGGCTTATTACCTGAAATTGAAAATGACACAGCAAGCAATTGGTGTTTGTCAAAACCATTATTAAGAAAATAAAATTGAAGAAAAATATTACATATCCAGGAAAGGTTTCATCTAGAACTCCAGCTCCTCCTGATGCAAAATTTATCCCATCAACAAAATTCTTGTTGCCAGGATGAAGAAATGGAAGAATCAGTGGCAAATTAGCATATTCAGCTGCAGCAAAAAAGAAAAAAAAAAGCTTTCATCAGTCACTGGAAACAGATGTTTATAACTATATCTAGAAATGAAATGATTGTTGATTTTACCGATGAAATCAGGGATGATTCTGCCATCACAAAATCTTCCAGTGGGAAAATTGAAGAAGGTTTCACCATATGGGAAGAAATTTGCCTGGGAAATGGTGGTGGTGTTGATGTAGTTGTTGTTTCCAGCATCAAACAATGAATCTCCAAAGATGAATAAAGCCACTTTTTGTTTTGGTTTTGGGAATGGCTGAAGAAGGTCATGGCTGCAATTATGTGGAGAAAGAGAACTAATCACAAATAGGATGAACAAATACAAACCCAAGTTTGAAATAGCCATGTCTAATCTAAATCTAATGGATATTGTTCTGTAAAACAGAATGCCTAATTTGAGAATGACAGAATTGAATTAAATGAGAAGATAGAACCAAAGATGTCATGTTCTGTAATGCCATTGACTTTGAATCTTGACTCTAAAGTTGAAGATTTTAAATAGTTTGAGAATGACGCAATTGGTTCACATGCAATGCCCTACTAGAAACTGTTTCTATGAAGAAAAGTCTTTCAAATGCATTGACAAGTGCTAGTTTCCAAAAAAAATGAAATTGTAGCATATTTATCTGGTCCTTATGTACCATCCCATGTTTTTTTTTCAGTATCAACTATGGAGTCCTCAAAGATGAATAAAGAATCATTTGTTTTGGCAATGGAGAGTAAACTGCTAAAAAGATCAACACCCATAAACACAAGTTAAGTTTGAATTTGACATATCTGATCTGAATGGCTCTGTTTGATAATGTTGAATTGATTGAGAAATCTTGGTAGCCTGAAGCTTATTTTTTGAAAATTCATTCAAATGTGACAGGTTGTAATTTATTCAAGTAGTTTGCTTTTTTGAAATAAACAATTCGACTAACTTGGCAACCCAACCGAGTTACAACGGGGTGGGTCGGGTCCAAAACGTCATTCAACCCAACTTAACTCCTCAAGGACCTTACATAATTCACAAAGAAGCAGTAAAACAGAATGCCTAATATTTTTGGGGCTCTTGTAAACATAGCAAAATTAGGTTCAATATTTGTAAAAATAGCAGTAAAAAAAGTTATTTGCAAAAATAGCAAAAAACTCAAATTCGCGCCTAAAATATTATAAAATTGCCACTAAGTTTGGATGAGTAATCAATGATTTCCTCACAAGTAATCAGTGATTACTACACTCACTGATTTTACTAATATCCACTTATTACCTAATAGTTATCACTGATTATCTTATAAGTTATCACCGATATCTCTGATTCACATGAATAAGGGTTTTTAAAAATCTGCTATATTTGCAAATACTTTTTAAACATGCTATATTTATAAATATGCTACCCAATGCAATTTCCCTACATTTTTTTTAAGGATCTTTTAGTTTTAATCAGTCAAGTAACTGAAACTGACAATTACTTTTAGTAACTTGTTGAGCTGCCTGCATTAGAATCAGAAAAGACAGTCCATATAAAACCAAATTCAAAAGTCTCATTATTTGGGGTCATGGAGGAAGCAAATACACTACACTGAACTGAAACTCATCTATTTTATTCCATCAAACAGAATCTTCAATCACTTCAATTTTGTCTGAAAATAGGGATTTGACATTGAGAGGAGTGGTAATATTTGAATTCTCACTCCATATTATTTCTGCCAATATCTGGTGTCCTCTGTCTGTCCCATGATTGGAGTCAAAGAAGAAATACTCATTAGGATTCTCACATAACTCATACTCTTTTATGCCTCTCTTCCCTCCACAGCTATTTCTTCCCCTGAATGCTCCAATTCCACAGCATGCAATCTTCACTTCTTTTAGACCTGTTCAACCAGATGAGTACATAAAAAAAAAAAAAAAAATCATATTATATAGTATGCAGTGTTTGATTTATGTACCATATTTTGCCGGGTTGATGATTATTTCATTGGCAAGAGTGTAGAAATCGATGAATGAATATACGAATCCTTTCAGTTTTCCTGTGAGCTTTTGGAGAGTTCTGTGAAGTTGCTTGTTGTGCAACTCTACAAGTTTCATGACTTCTTCCACTTTGGCATCTCTGCCTCGTGATACAATAGCTGCTTTCACGGCGGGTAAACGATTCACAGGCCCAACGTTTAGCACTGCAAATTTTCTCCCTCCTTTCTCATGGATTTCCTGATGTAGTTCAACTAAACATTAAAAACATGTTAGGTATATAAGTCTAGTGATGTTTTAATATGACATCAACGCTGAAGATTCTCTTCAAACTCCTACATTATTATTTCCTTAATTCACATGTTAAGGTCTCATGTTAATACCAAACTCATATGTAAGATGTGAGGGAAGGTGTTAAGAATATATTGTAAAGATTAAATTTACCATAACCCTAATCTAAACTTTGGGGGTCTAGCGATGATTTAACGAAAAGGGTAAAAGATCGAAAATTTCGACATGGTAACACAAACACAAAGTGATTGATTGCATTACTTGGATGACAAAAGTCAAGTTTCCAATCACCAAATCAACATATTGTTTAAATGAGTAGGATTGGAAAAGTTTGGAGTCTGCAGTAAAAGCACCATAATCATTGCTTCCAATTGAGATTAAGTAAACAGCTCTTGATAGCAATGTCTTTGCTTCTACATTTCCAAGTTTCTTCCTCAGAATCCTTTCCACATTGTTGAAATAGCTAAGCTGAGTTTTGAAGCTTATTACCTGAAAAATGGAAGGCAGAGGCAAGATTGAAAATTCCAATATAGGGTGTTTGTGAAAACAATAAAGAACATATACGAAATCTAACAAATCCCCGGGCGGTTTCATCTAGAACTCCTGCTCCTGCTGAAGCAAAATTTATCCCTTTAGTAAAATCCTTGTTGCCTGGATAAAGATATGGAAGAATCAAAGGCAGATTTGCATATTCAGCTGCAAAAACAAAGATAAAAAAAAAAAAAAAAACTTGATTATTAAGTAAAGATAGCTACATATTTAGTATAAAAATCATAATAAAAAACTATTAATGATACCAATGAAATCAGGAATAACTCTGCCATCAGACCATCTTCCAGTGGGGAATTTAAAGAAAGTTTCCCCATAAGGCCAGAAATTAGCCTGAGCAATGATGCTGGTATTGATGATATAGTTATTATTTCCAACATCAAACAGTGAATCCCCAAAGATGAACAAAGCTTTATCATATTGTTTTGGTAATGGAAGAAATTCATGGCTGCAATCATGTGGGGAGAGAAAGGTAACTGAGAAAAGGATGAATAAATACAAACCCAAGTTTGAATTAGACATCTTTAATCATAATCTAATTGATCCTTTTTTTTTAATGCTATCTATATGTTGTTGATTTAATTTTGGTAGCCATACCTTAATTAAATGGAGGAGATAGGAAAGAGTTTTTGATCTGACATGGCATTGAAATTGATGATGATGACAGATTTGCTCTGTTTTCAAAGCATTCATTAGAGAAACTGCTTATATGAAGGAAAAGTCGTTTGAATGGACTGTAATGTAAAGAGAAAATAGCTTCTTGACTTGATTTTTGGCCTACTCTGATGGTTCCCTTCTATCTACCTTTTAAGCCATTGCCATTTGTAAAATATATATAAAGTTGGTCCAAAAATTTGAATACTTTTCTCAATTTGATCCAACTTTAAAAAAAAAATTATTTTAGTCTCGCGATATGTTTCAGTCTCTCCGATTATCATTTTGTCTAGATTTTTATTAGAAAACTCACGAGACAATATTTTTCAATATATAATATTAAGTAGATGAATGACGTTTGTATTTAGATAGTAACCAATCATGGATTAATCTAGTGTTTAACAGCTATTTTCAAGTACAAACTATGTTTAAAAGTGTTTTTTTAATGGTCATCAAAAACACTTTTAAACACTTCCAAAAGTTATCTCAAACGGATACTAACTTATAAAGTTATTAATAGTCGGAATACAATACAATACAACCTAACTTATAAAGTACAAACCAACTGATCAACAACAATATTTGCATTATTCAACAGCTACCACTAACAATATAGTATTGAGAAAGCCAATACAAAACAATAATTTATTGAATCATTCACATAAAACAACACAATCAATCTTCTATAATACAAATATTTCTTCAGTTCATGTAAAATAGGGATTTGACATTGAGAGGAGTGGTAATATTAGAAGTCCCAATCCACATCATTTCAGCCAATATCTGATATCCTCTGTCAGTTGCATGGGTGGAGTCAAAGAACAAATACTCATTAGGATTCTCACATAACTCATATTCTTTTATGTCTTTGTTCCCTCCACAGCTGTTTATTCCTCTTAATGGCCCAATTCCACAGCATCCACTTTTCACTTCTTTCAGACCTTTTCATGCATACAATACAAATTAGTAGATGAAAGTTTAATCAAAATAAGACGTATATGAAAGTAAAGAGAAACTCTTCCTAATCGGTTGGGGGTTAGGAGACGAGTGTTTTCTTAAATATAGCGGTGTGTACCGTATTTTGCAGGGTGGTCGATGATGTCATTGAAAGCAGTGTAGAAATCAATGTGGGAATATGTGAATCCATTGAGTTTTGTTGAAAGCTTTTGTAGAGTTTTGTAAAGTTGTTGGTTGTGAAGCTCTGCAAGTGGCTTCAATTCTTCCACTCTAGCATCTATCACCTCTTTTTGCATTCCTGGTAAACGATCCAAAGGCCCCACATTCATCACTGCAAATTTCCTTCCTCCTATCTTATGGATTTCCTGTCACAAACAAGAAACGAGAAACAAGAAATCGAAAAAATTAATAAATTAGTCATTTATAGTAACACAAACACAAACAAAGGGATCTATAGGTTTGCTTTTACTTGAATGACGGCGGTGAAGTTTCCGATCACCAAATCAACATATTCTTTCAATGAGTAGGACTGGAGAAGTTTCGGGTCTTGAGTAAAAGCGCCATAATCATTGTTTCCAATTGCTATCAAGTAAACAGCCCTTGATATTAATCTCTTTGTTTCTCTACTTCCAAGTTTCTTTCTCATATTCCTTTCCATTTCCTTGAAATGGCTTAGTTGGGTGTTGAAGCTTATTACCTACATATTAAGCATGCAAATCATAGTTCCATTCCACATCATCAATAATCATCGATAAGAAATGATAAAGATCACAAGCTAAACTAATTAATGCGATCTTCTGTTTATAGTAGATAACATCATATCAAATGTGAAACTCGTTATCTTAAAACGTTAATTAACAAGTATATGATGATCTTACAGATCCTGCAAAGGTTTCATCTAGAGCACCTGCTCCTCCAGATGCAAAATTTACCCCATCAGTAAAATCCTTGATGCCCGGATAAAGATACGGAAGAATCAATGGCAAGTTTGCATATTCAGCTGCATGATATAGCAATAAAAAAAACACCCCATCAGTCAGTTGTCGACATCGACATCGACATCGACATCGATATCGATATATTTAGAAAATGAACTAATCATAAGAAAACAAGTAGTGAGGTTGTTTTGTCACCAATGAAATCAGGAACAACTCTGCCATCACAAAATCTTCCAGAGGGAAACTTAAAGAAGGTTTGACCATAAGGTCCAAAATTGGCTTGAGAGCTGGCAGTGACATTGATATAATTGTTGTTTCCAACATCAAATAGAGAATCACCCAACACATAGAGTGCCACTTTTTGCCTTGGCAATGCCATGCAACTATGTTGGGAAAGGAACAACAAGCTCATCACAAGAATGGACAAAACACATGAAAACATGTTTGAATTTTCCATGTCTGATTTGGTTTGGTTTTTTTTTAGTTTTATGTTCTGATTTACATGGAACTTGCTATGGAACTATATATATATAGTTCAAAAAACGCCTTTTTTGACTTTTAGTCTACAAGGAGACTTTTAGGTCTTTTGAAAGAATAGTAATTCAAAATGAATTAGGTGAAGAGAAATTTCTGATGTTTGTTTTTCTAATTTCTAACTTTTTAACTTAGTTGAATTGAATGTTTGAAGCATAGATAGATAATAAAGTTTTCTTTCCTACTATTTTTTTACAAGTATTTTAAATATTAAATTTTCATCTTGAAGGATGAAGGTAATTAAACTCCTTGATATAGGTGTTGTGCCTCCGCCTATATTTAAGGTGTAAACGGTTAGGTTTGTCTCCTTATTTTTTTTAATTAAATCAAAGTCGATGTCGTATTAACTTATCGAAATTAAATAAATCAATGTTGAGATTGAAGATTAAAAAAATTGAAATAAATAGATTCAAATCGAAATCATGAAATCGGCAAAATCAAATGTTTTTTTTATATGATCTTGGTAGTGAATGAAGTTGTTATGTTCTGACAAAAAAAAGGGAAATTTCATTGGTAAATGCAATATTTATAAATATAACATTTTTATGTTATATATTTAATTTGTCAAAAAACAATTATAATTTATCATTTTCAAAATTTTATTTTTTATTAACATATTCTCTATTTCTAATGTTTTCAAATTCACAAACAAACACATTTTTTTTTTCATTTCTAAATTAAGAATTAAAGATTCTCACATTGCTACCAAATATATTTTCAAACCGATGAAAATAAGGAAAACAGTTTTATAATTTTGCTAACTTATTGGTTTTCAAAAATAATTTTCCAAATCACGAATCAAACGATGCTTAATCTCTTTTGACTTTTTTCACCTTGGTCTTGTCTTTGCCTTTGGCATACGTCCTTTTATTTTATCTTAAATCTATTCACATGCAAAACTTGATCAAATCAATTTCTAGAAAATAATTTATGAATATAAATTTTACATTCCAATATAAAATATATTTAATTGAAACATGTGATAATAATCATTATATTAATTAACTTTTATTACAATAATAATTGTAATTCAATGTAACATCATAATTTTTACATGCACATTGACTTTTAAAATATGAGTAATATATAATCAATTTTGAGACTAAAACCGCCCTACAAATTTAACATAGAAATGTCTAAAATCAAATTGATATATACACATATTAAAAAAAAAGTCCCACTAAATTATAATTTTTTAAGTCTAAATAAATACAAAATACTATCCTAATCTATGAGTTTATTTTCAACTTTGCTCATACGGTTTTAAGAGTTTTCTAATTTCTGACTTTTTGACTTAGTTGAATGTTTGAAGCATGGAAAGATAAGCATAGAAATTTTACATTCCAATATAAAATATTTTTATTATTCAAAGAATTCAATATATCCTTTAGACTGATACATGTAATAAATTAATTAAATTATAATAATTCAATGTAACATCATGTTGTTTCATGCACATATTCACTTTTAAAACATGAGTTATATAAACCAACTATCTAATCCCTTCAATTTTAACATGAAAGTGTCTAAAATCAAATTGATAAACACATAAAAAAAACACTATTTAATTCATTATCCCTCCCTCAAAACTCAAAAGAAAAGCAGAAAAAACACACGACTTGATTTCATCATCGCATTAAAATAACTTAAAGCATCACATGTTCAATTTGATCTTATGCACAACATGACATACCCCTTCTCAAGTAATTTTTTTCCACCTATTTTAATGTTTCATCAACATAAGAGAAAAGAGATTCGAACCTTCAACCTTATAAGAATGAAATATTGATATCCAACTATTTGAGCTACATTTAGATACGTTAAACCTATATTCTCTTAGGTTACAATCAAATGATTTAATGTATAATATAATAGAATTAAACTTATCACATGTCCATGCAAGTTTCATCATTTTATTTATTTGAGACAAAAGAGAAGCAAATTAACATTGTGAAAACAACTTATGAGTAACATTGACAGAATTCCACCAACAGCTAGTTCATTTGAAAAAGGGATTTAAGATTAAGAGGCCAAGTGAAATTTGAATTTCCACTCCACAGGATATCAGCAAGCAGCTGGTTTGCCCTCTGAGAGTGATGGGCGTAATCAAAGAACACATATTCACTTGGATTGCTGCATAATTCATATTCTTTTACTACCCTTTTACCTCCACAGCTATTTATCCCTCTAAATGGCCCAATCCCACAACATGCAGCCTTCCCTTCCTTAAAACCTGGTTCAAAAGAAACATATTGTTAAATCACAAATATACCCAAATGCTTAAGTTGTTGGGGCCAATGTAAATTTAATCTTTTATATATTATATATTCTCAATACCCCTCACATATGAGGTCAAATATTTACACGAGACCCAATCACGTGAAACACACTAATAAATGGGGAGGAAATGACATTGCAGAGGTTTAGGTTTGAATTCAGAATCTCCTACTCGATACCATGTTAAATTACCAATAGACCTAAAAGCTTAAGCTGTTATGATAGGGTAAATTCAATCTTTTATATTCTCAACACATATATAGCTGCTCAGGTTAATCTGTAATGTTGAAAGAGAAAAACATAAAAACAAGCACAATATACACAAATTGAGTATGATTTGGCTATGTTGATAAAATGTTTCTTTACCATATTTTGTAAGGTTATTCTCTCTATCAATAGCATAAGAATGAAAATCAGCATATGAATATATAAATCCTTTAAGCTCTCCTTGGAGTTTTAAGAGAGTTTTGGAAAGTTGTTCATTATGAAGTCTAGCCAGTCCTGTCACTTCTTCATTGCAGGCACCTGTGCCTCCCGAGAGTAGCGCTCTCATTAATGGTATGCAGCCCAGAGGTCCGATGTTTAGAAACCCGAATTTTCTTCCTCCTTTCTTGTGGATTTCCTGCCACATAAAAGAATGAAATTATGATTAAAACTAGATAATTGAAGGAGTTTTGATATTTGAAAATAGTGATGCTTATACTTTAATAACAGCGGTCAAGTTGCCGATGACCAAATCGACATATTGCTCCTTAGAGTGGGCTTTGAAAATGCTGGAATTTGTAAAGAAAGGAGCAATGTAATCATTGCTTCCAATGTGGATAAAGTAGATGGCTTTCGATAGCAGTGCCTTGGTTTCTGCAACCCCAACTCTGTCCCTCAAAAGTTTTTCTACATTCTTGAAAAAATTTAGCTGGGTGTTGAGGTCTATTACCTGCAAAGAAGGGAAAAAAAATTGGATTTATCGATTTCATCAGTCCTTGATATGCAACACAGAAAATGAGTATACTAAGCATATTAATCATATGAGTAGAGAAGAAGAATGATTTGCTCACAAGTCCTTGAAATGTTTCAACCAGAACACCGGCGGCTGCTGATGCGAAATTCACCCCATTGACATACTGTTTGTGGCCAGGTTGTAGATATGGCGGGATCAATGGCAATTTTGCATATTTAGCTGCAAGAAAACTTCAAACTTGAGAACAATATCTAATCTTGTACACAGCACTGGATGTAGTTACAAAAGAGATATAAAATGATTTTTCGCTACCAATGAAATCAGGAACCAAAAGACCATCAGAAAATCTTCCAGTAGGATATTTGAAGTAAGTTTCTCCATAGGGCGAGAAATTTGCCTGGACATCAGTACTGGTGTTTATGTAGTTGTTGTTTCCAGCATCAAACATCGAGTCCCCGAAGATAAACAAAGCTGCATGATTTTTAGGCAAAGGGAGGACAGAATCGCATCCATTCGGGAAGACGAGACTTGCAAACAAAACCAGGAAACACAAAAGGAAGCTAGAACATGCCATGTTAACTTAGCTTAATTGGTGTGATATTGCTAGTTTCAGAGATGCTTTTTATAGAAGTTAGCTGATACATTGGCTTTGAATCTAAAACTGAATTCCACAAAATTTTAATTAATTAGTCACAAGGGTATAAGATACAAAACTATGAAATTACCATTGAATTGTATGGCAATGAACTTTAATAAATAATGTTTCATTGTTTGAATGAACAAAACACCAAAATGCTAAACGAGATTTAATACTGTGATGATGTTTGACCTGTTTTTTTTAATCAGATATTTGTTGCTATTCAAAGTCAACTATTGAAGATGTGTTACATTTCATTACATTACAAGAAACACATGAAATACAAAGGGAACGTAAGTTGGAAAACTACCTTTTAATAAATAAAATGGATCAATTCCACATATTTGAAGGTCGGCTGGTCGAAAAATACCATCCATCCTATGCCTCCTCTCTTCCATTTTACCTGTTTTTAGAACACTAGCACAGAATCTTCATAAAAAAAGAATGCCTTGAAAAAGTTAAAAGAAAAGGCCAAAGAATGTCTATATCTACTCGTGCAGCAGCACCTACAAACAAGCATGACAGAAAGAACAACTACAAGAGAATAGAATTGACATTATACATTCAAAAGAGAGAGGTCCTCCTAATCTTATTCCGAAAGAAAATAATAGGAACCGAACTGAAATTAATATGAAAATAAGGAAATACAAGGGTTGATTACCATTCGAGAGGGCTATCTCTCTCCCAAGGAGTCCTAAGATTACCGATCCCAAAATATGCATAAAGACTCACTCACAGACAGTCTAACTAACTTACTATTTATAACCACTCACGTATCGGTATCATATAACCAACTCTTTTATTATCTACTAATAATACATTCCTATCCAAAAACACCATTGTAATCTTTATTCGGGTAAAACAAGCATAACACCATCAGTTGCACCACTTTCTGCATTAAACAGGGCTTCAATGTTGAGAGGCCTGATGAAATTAGAATTCCCACTCCATATTAACTTTGCAATAAGTTGGTTAGCCCTTTCAGTGAGATGGGAAGAGTCAAATAACAGATACTCATCTGGATTATCACATAACTGATATTCTTTTATTCCCCTTCTCCCTCCACAGCTACTTAATCCTCTGAATGGTCCACTGCCACAGCATGCTACCTTCCATTCCTTTAAACCTTATCAACCAGAAAAAAAATATCAGAAATTCAACAAATGAATCGACCAAAAATGTATAAACCATTTTTATTAAAGGTATTTACCATATTTTTCTGGGTTACTCGCTATTTCAACGGAAGCATTGTAGAAATCGGCATATGAATACATGAATCCTTTAAGTTTCTTCTCAAGCTTTGGGAGAGTTTTTGAAAGTTGTTCATTATGTAGCTTTGCAAGTTGAGTAATGTCTTCAAAGCATTCATCTTTTCCTTGCAATATTAGTGCCTTCACTGAGGGTAAACAACCCACAAGCCCAACATTTAGAAATGCAAATTTTCTTCCTCCTTTACTATGGATTCCCTGATACAATTCCAATCCAATTCATGTTAGAAAAACTAAAAAAATATTATGTTTCTAAACAAAAAGGGATTGACTATTTATTTACTTCGATAACGGTTGTCAAGTTTCCAATCACAAAATCAACATATTCTTTTGGAAATTGGGATTGGTAAAGGCTGTTGTTGCTACTGAAAGGAGCTGCATAATCATTGCTTCCAATGCTGATAAAGTATACAGCTTTTGATAGCAATGCCTTTGTTTTTGCATTTCCTAGCTGCTTTCTCAATATTCCTTCCACCTTGTTAAATAAGCTTAACTGGGTTTTGAGGTCTACTACCTGAAACATCAGAACATGGCTTCAAAAGCCTTTCTTTTCGGAATATTTCGACGGACAACACTATTTTTACAAGTTAATTAGTGATTAACAGAAATCAATGCTAATCACTCCAGAAATTAACATCAATCAGAGTAAATCACTACTTACTTTACTAAAAATCTACTTTCTAAACAATGCTATAATTGCAAAAGCCATTTTCTTTTTCGGGTTTTACTTCTATCAGTAAAAGAAGAAGAATTACTTACCAATCCTTGAGCGGTGTCAACCAATGCACCTGCTCCTGCTGAGGCAAAATTTACTCCATTGAAGTAGTTTTTTATATCAGGATGAAAATATGGAAGAATTAATGGCAAATCAGCAAATTCAGCTGCAAAAAAAAAAAAAAACTTCATCAATCAAACAAAAAGAAATGGTTTATATATCTACAAATGAAAGAATCCATATTAAATTAACCAATGAAGTCAGGAACCAGTCTTCCATCAGAGAATCTCCCAGTGGAAAAATTGAAGAAGGTTTCACCATATGGAAAGAAATTTGCTTGAAAATTGGCAGTGGTGTTAAAGTAATTATTGTTTCCAGCATCAAATAAAGAGTCCCCAAAGATGAACAAAGCTGCATGTTGTTGTCTTGAGTTTGACAATGGCAGATCAAGATAACCTCTGCAACTGCAATTGTGAAGGGAAAGAAGAAGAGTTACTGAAAACAAGACAAAGAAACAACTAACTCTTACTCTTCCCATGTTAATTTACTTGGACTTTTGTCTTGCAATCATATAGATTTCAAGTGATATATATATCTCATGGGAACTCATAATCTAGAGAAATAGCTTTCTCTCGTTACCAATTGTTTTTAATGATATCTAGATGACATCATGAGTCCAACAAATTCAAAATAATATTCGGTCTAAAAATGTGATCGACCCCAAAATGGTGAGCATAAAAAAAAGTACTATTTTGAAGGGTATATTAAAAAATCTCACAATGTTTATAAGATACATAGACTACTCATTTCATTATAATTGTTAACAATGATTTCAAGACTTGCCATGTTAATTTACTTGGACTTTTGTCATGAATAATATTGATTTCAAGTGATATATATAGATATATAATGATAAAGTGGATGTTGTGAATTAAATCAAAACTATAATAAAACATGGAAAAGGAGAAAACTCTTTAGATACTCTAATTAAATCAAATCTATGACAAAACATAATCAAGTGGTGTGTTTGGCAGGAGGGCGGGTGGGTGAGATTCATTAGTCTATATATTTATTATATAGACTTAAATATCTCAAATTTAGTCTTAAATATCAAAAACTATTTATTAGATAGACTTAAATATCTCAAATTTAGTTTTAACTAAAACTCATCTAATAAATACATGTTAAATAGCTAACCGATTATAGTTTGTCAGGCACCTATTCACTTCTCATAAGATCTAATATTCGAGTCATTCTTCCCCTAATTTAATGTAATATGTCAAAAAAAAATCATACGGTATAAGATTTCCTAAATTTATTCTTCAATACATCCAAACCCAGAATACACACCGAGACTTCACGATCCTAGGGTCCCAAACATCAAATAAAATGTTCCCAATGAACAAAGCTGCAACTATGTAGGGAGAGAAGAGGAGTTATTGAAAAGGAGAGAGAAACAAAGGCTTACCATCTCAATTAATTACTTGGACTTGGTCAAAGCAAAGATATGGAATTCAAGTTCACAATAATATATATGATGAAGTTGATGTTGTGAATAATGTCAAAACTATGATATGACTAGTCGATGAAAAATCTTTAAAATAGTGAAAACTCAATAATACTATAATTCATCACATGTTTAAAAGTTGCTTCAATATTTGTATCTAGTCATCTCACAAAATAAAGTAAATAAAATTTAAAAGGGAAAATTACTCAAGTCAAATTAGGATGTGATAGAAATGTGAAAAAAAAAAAAAGAATTTGTCTCAAATAGCATAAATCTGTATACTAATTACTAAAATGTCATAACTTTTTAAAAATTACTCAAATAGCATAATTATAGTTCAATAAATTATTAAACTATAATTCAATTAATTATTGAACTATTTTTCATAGGTATTTTCAACGATTTTTTTTTTTTTTTTTTTTTTTGTGTTTTAAGTTTAAGGTTAATAATTTATTGAACTATTTGATCATTTATTATTATTATTTTCAATGAATTTGTTAAAAAAATTTAATTTTTTTAGTTCAATAAATTATTAAACTACAGTTCAATAAATTATTGAACTATAATTATGCTATTTGAATTATTTTTGAAAAGTTCAAACATTTCAGTAATTAGTATGTAAAAATATGTTATTTTAATAGGGAAAAAAAACCAAATCTGCAACCCAAGAGGATTTACGTAAAGTGGATGTTGTGAATTATATCAAATCTATAGCAAAACATGGAAAAAGAGAAAACTCTTTGGATACTCTAATTAAATGAAATTTATGACAAAACATGATAAAGTGGGGTGTTTAGTAGGTTGAGTGTGATTTCTTACTATTAGTCTAATCAATCCATGTTTACAGTAGATTTAATTATTTCGGGTTTGATTTTAATTCAAAGAGTTTTTTTAAAATGATATTTTGATATTTTAAAAAATAACAAAATATTGAAAATTTTCATAAATGACATTTCTCATACTCAAATCTATCAATCTCATATCGAGATCGATAGAATCTCAGTCAAGAAATGTCATTTCTGAAATTACTCATAAAAAAATGTTATATATGAAAATTTTCCTTCAATTAACCTATGAGTTTTGTAGGGTAGAAAATGAGGGTTTGTTAAACTCTTTTAAAATAATGAAACAACACAAAACTCATCCACTAAATAAAGGCTATACAAACTCGTGTTGTTGTTGTTTTTTTCCTTCTAAATAATTATATTCATACCCAACACAACTACACAAACACAGATTTCATAATCCAAGCTACCAAACATTAAATAGAGAGTCCTAAAATATAAACAAAGATGTACGTTGTTTTTCCAATGGCAGAAGATAAGCTCTGCCACACTGTGTGTAGGTACTTGGGAGAGAAGAAAGAGTCGTTGAAAAGAAGACACAGAAACAAAGACTTACCATCTCTCAAATACCATGTACTGATTTCAAGGTCACAATATCTATGATGAAGTCATAACTAAAGATATGAGTAATAATTAATGAAAAGTCTTTAAAAATAATGAAAACTCAAGAATACTCTAATTCATCCCATGTTTAAAAGTTAATTCATTATTTATATCTAGGCTATTTATAATCTCATAAAATAAAGTCCAGAAAATTGAAAATGAATGCCAGCCCAAAAACATATTTAGGCCGTCTTAAAAGTTATTCTAAACAGATCAATCACAAGTCTTATAATGCTTCTCATTTATGAACGATGACAAGGCCTAAAAGTTATTCTAAACTGATTGATCCCAAGTCTTATAAGGCTTCTCATTTATGAACCAAAATAATGACGGAAAACACCTCCCTCATATAGTAATTAATCAACATGGTGAACTCTCTTATTTCCTGTTGGAAAAATTCTAAACAAAGCTAAACATATCAATAACATAGAATTGCATGTATGAACTGTTAAATAAATAAAGAAATAAACGAAGGAAATTTAGAACAAAGTGAGGCATGCAGATATGCAAATTTCCTTAAGACAATATTCGCTCACTGCTAAGGTGCTACAGATTATGAACGATAGTCTCCCAAGATACAACACTTTAACCGAAAATTAATACAGCACTGTATTAACCTCGACGGGCGAACCGGATACTTGAACGAAAGAACTTGACTCCGAAAGCAAAACGAACAGAGCAACAACAAATGAAAGCAAGAAAACAGAGAGAAAATTGAATAGGAATTCTGATTTTCGAGTGAGTATTTTCCTTATGTGAGACAGCCTATTTATAGACAGTATAGTGACTGTTTGAAGTAGCTGTTCGTACGGTTTAAACCGTACAATCGCACTACTTCAGAATGGATGATCCAGATCGTGTCCCTTGACTGATCAGGTGCATCCGTTCACAGTGTGGCTATTCACATCGTAGCTGTTTGTCTGTACAACCGCTGACGTGTCAACGGTCGCGTCTCGCCGCCGGTAAGTCGCAACTCCTCCCTCCCCAACCACCGCCTGATGACTGTTCGGAGTTAACCGTTCGAGGGCCCTTCGATGGTCAACCGTCACCCCGGTGTCGTTTGGTAAAATTAAAGGCTCCCCAGCTCCTCGCGACGATGCGTACGTGCGCCCTAAAGGGCCCAATGTGACCTTTGCGACATGCGCGTGCCCGCGTCAGCGAGGGTGGTGCATAGCAACACCTTGTGATAGCCATTGGTCAAACAACCATTGACTTGCCACATTACTAAGGAAGTTAAGAGGCTCCTTACTTATATATAGGAGGAGTCTTTTGGTTTTTATCAATGTGGGACAACTTTAGAAACTACATAGATGACATTTCAATGAAGGTACTTTGGAGTCGTATTCCAATCAATACAAACATATTTAAGGCCTAATAAAAGTTCATATTTAATAACCTTGCATTAAATATTAATTCCCAATTCATTAATTACATTAATATAGATGGGACCCACAAATTATTATGCCTCAAAGTAAGCCATTTAATATGTTATTTCCAACATTTCCTTCATTTTTCAGGCAATTAAGATCTTATTTGATTTCATCTCAAGAAGAAAAACGTTCACCACTTACGCATTGTCTTATATTAGAAGTAAGATCTCGAGAGACATGACATCGTCATCACGGCAAAAGAGAGGCTAATCTTATCTTATTTGGAACGAAAAACACACTTATCGTCTTTTATTTTGGGTAAAATAAGCACACCATCATTGATACAAGAAGAAATAGAGCATTAACAAACATGTATTGTGAAAGGAATCAATGGATCACAAACTTAGACATGAAATAGAGCTTTAAGATTCAGAGGCCTAATGATTTTGGAATCCCCACTCCATAATAACTTTGCAAATAGTTGGTTCGCCTTTTCGGTATGATGGGCGAGGTCGAAGAAGAAGTACTTGTTAGGATTGTCACATAACTGATACTCTTGTATGCCTCTCTTCCCTCCACAGCTATTTAATCCTCTGAATGGCCCACTTCCACAGCATGCTGCCTTCCCTTCCTTCAAACCTATCAATCAAACAGCCTTAAATATCAGAAATCTATAAATTAGTGTTTGTATACTTTGTGTTAGTTGTATGTATTTACCATATTTTGCTGGGTTATTTATCATGTCAGTGTCTGCAGCGTAGAGATCAGCGTAAGAGTAAACAAATCCTTTAAGTTTCTCGCCGAGCCTTACGAGAGTATCGGAAAGACGTTTGTTGTGTAGCTTTAAAAGTTGTGTCATTTCTTCCAAGCAGACATCTTTGCCTTGTAATAAATTTGCCTTCACTAAGGGATAACAACCAATATTCCCAACATTTAGTAATGCAAACTTCCTTCCTCCATTCTTGTGGATTCCCTATTACAAATCAATCCATATCATAAAAGATAAATATTAGAAACAAAGGGCAATATGTCATTAAATTATGTAAATGAACAATTAAAAGTGTTTGATCATTTACTTTGATGACAGTAGTCAAGTTTCCGATCACGAAATCGACATATTCTTCTGCAGAGTGGGATTGGAAAAGGGTGGAATTTGTAAGGAAAGGAGCAAGGTAATCGTTGCCTCCGATGCCGATAAAGTAGACAGCTCTTGATAGTAATGCCTTAGCTTCTACATGTCCTAGCTTTTCCCTCAAAACCTTTGCCACTTTATTGAAATAACTCAGCTGAGTTTTCAGGTCTATTACCTGTAAATGAAAGAAAGACAAGGCTTAGCCCTTCTCTATATTGGATCAATGTCGTCGAGTTCATAAGAAAAGGAAGAAGATAACTTACAAATCCTTGAAAGCTGTCAACTAAAGCACCTCCTCCTCCTGATGCAAAATTGACTCCATGAAAATAGTTTTTGTTATCAGGATGAAGATATGGAAGAATTAACGGCAACTTAGCATATTCGGCTGCAAAGAAACACTTCATCAGTCAATGAAGAAATATATTTATATTTTCAAATTACTAGTGAGATCATTAAAAAGAATCGTTACCAATGAAATCAGGAAGTACGCGTCCGTTAGAGAATCGTCCAGTGGGGAATTTGAAGAAGGTTTCCCCATATGGAAAGAAATTTGCTTGAAATGTGGTAGTGGTATTGATGTAGTTATTGTTTCCAGGATCAAATTGAGAGTCCCCAAAGACAAATAGAGCTGCATGATGTTTCGACAACGGTGGCAGATCACCTCTACAAGTATGCAACAATAGAAGACTAATAATCGCAAAGAAGACCAAGAAAAATGAAGGAAACCATGATCTTGCCATTATAGCAACTTCTTTGGCTTTGGCTTTGTTCAATGTGATTCAAATTCAACATTTGAATTTATATAGTTTAGTTTCTTAATGTTGTAAAAATAAACTGACTTTGCATTTTATGATATGATAATATATAATTTGCTGACTTTATTAGTCTTATATATATATAAAACTGTTAGTGGTACACACATTGCTCTTCTTTGAATTGAATACAAACTTTTCTTTGTAGTTGACCAAGTTAAGGTCTTTGACTAAATCATATTGTCTTATCAATGAAAAGAGTAAGAGTCTATGAAGAGGAAAAACATATAAAGAAAGGAAGCATGGCAGCTAATCAAAAGATGTATTAATACAAATAGACAACAATTTAGAAAATCCACTCCCTCCTCTGAATGGCAGAAGTCAAACAAGCTAAGATGTATAGATAGATAAAAATATACCAGTGTGTTAGTATCAAATAAATGGGGTTTTAAATAATTAAAAAAAAAACATTTTAAGAATTGATATTTTCAAAAATGACATTTCTTATACTCAGACTGAGAAATAACATTTTTAAAATATTTCAAAACATTTGCTTCATATAGAAAGTGTCATATGTTGAAATTTCTCTATATTTTTTTTTTTAATTTACCATATTTTTCTGGGTTACTTATTATTTCTGTTAGGGAACACCGGGTCACCACAACTCCACATTAGTATGATATTGTCCACTTAGGACCAAGGCCTGCATGACTTTACTTTTGGTTTCACCCAAAAGACCTCATACCAATAAGATGTGGTTTTCCCCTTATACACCCATGATCACCCCCTTCCCTAACCGATATGGGATTTTGTTCGCACCCCAACAATTTCAACGACAGCATTGTGAAAGAGCTTTGGAAAGTTTTTTTTGTAGTGTAGCTTTGCAAGTTCTGTAATTTCTTCAAAGCAGGCATCTTTTCCATGCAATAAATCTGCCTTCATTGAGGGTAAACAGCCCAAAGGCCCAACATTTAGAAATGCAAACTTGCTCCCTACTTTATTATGGATTCCCTGTATTAGTATATAGTTGAAACTTATGTAAGATTATTATAGTTAATATGTAGCTGTTACAGTAGTTAGTATGTAGCTGTTATAGTAGTTAGAGGAGGTTAAGTTTGTTATGAGAAGTGGTTAGTGAGTTGTTACTTGTTAGGAGCTTGAGTTTGTATAAATACACTATTGATGAATTTCATTGCCATTACTACCCTGAGACAAACAAATTCATGTTATAGAAACTAAAGAAATATTCAAAAACACATCCTATTTTGTAAGCCAAAAGCTAGTTTCTGCATGTGATCCTTTAGAAATTTGATTGTTTATTTTCATAACAGTGGTTTAAGTTTCCAATCACCAAATCAACTGAGATTGTTTTGGCCATGTTGATAAAATGTTACATTACCATATTTTGCAGGGCTATTCTCTCTATCAATGGGATAAGAATGAAAATCAGCATATGAATATCTAAATTCTGAAAGAAAATGATAAGAACCGAAATGATATTATTATGAAAATAAGGAAAAACAAGGATTATTGATAACCATTCGAGATCGAGAAGGCTATCCCTCTCCGAAGAGTCCTAAGACTACTAATCTCAAAATATGCATAAAGTCTCACTCTCAGTTTCACTTATTCACTATTAATAAGCCCTCTCCTCTAACGAACTCTTCTATTATTTACTAATATACCCTCCATACATTCCAATCAGAAAACACCATTGCAATCTTTATTTGGGTAAAACAAGCATAACACCATCAGTTGCACCACTTTCTGCATTAAACAGGGCTTTGATATTGAGAGGTCTGATGAAACTAGAATTTCCATTCCATAGCAACTTTGCAATAAGTTGGTTACCCCTTTCAGTGGGATGAATAGAGTCAAAGAACATATACTCATCTGGATTATCACATAACTGATATTCTTTTATTCCCCTTCTCCCTCCACAGCTATCTAGTCCTCTGAATGGCCCGCTGCCACAGCATGCCGCCTTCCATTCCTTTAAACCTAATCAACCAGACAAAATATCAGAAATTCCTCAAAATAATCGAGCTAAGATGCATTGACGGCTATAAATATAACGGGGTGTTTTTATTAAAGGTATTTACCATATTTTGCTGGGTTACTTGTTATTTCAGTGAAAGAAGTGTGGATATCGGCGTATGAATACACGAATCCTTTAAGTTTCTTCCCAAGCATTGGGAGAGCTTTGGAAAGTTTTTCATTATGTAGCATTGCAAGTTGAGTAATTTCTTCAGAGCATTCATCTTTTCCTTGCAATAATTCTGCCTTCACTGAGGGTAAACAACCCAGATGCCCAACATTTAGAATTGCAAACTTTCTTCCTCCTTTATTATGGATTCCCTGATACAATTCCAATTCAATTCATGTTAGGAGGAAAAAAAACATTCTATTTTTAAACCAAAAGTGATTGACTATTTACTTTGATAACAGTGGTCAAGTTTCCAATCACCAAATCAACATATTCTTTTGGAGATTGAGATTGGTAAAGGCTGGTGTTGCTATCGAAAGGAGCTGCATAATCATTGCTTCCAATGCTGAACAAGAAGACCGCTTTTGATAGCAATGCCTTTGTTTTTGCATTTCCTAACTGCTTTATCAATATCTCTTCCACCTTGTTAAAAAAGCTTAACTGGGTTTTGAGGTCTACTGCCTGAAACATCAGTACATAACTTCAAAAGCCTTTCTTTTTGGAATATTTCAACGGATAACACATAACACTAGTTCAAAAGTATTTGTAAATATAACAGATTTTTACATGTTAATAAGTGTGATTAAAAGAAAGGTAATCTGGAAATAAGACCCCGGTGATTTCGGTCAAATGCACAAAACACACCCTTTAGTTAAAAAATGGCATATTACACCCACGTAGTTTCAAAATTATGCAAATTGGCCCATTCCCACTAACGCCGTTAACTTTCTTTTTGCCGTAATTTTTTCGTTTGAACTCCAATTTAAATGATTCAAGATGTTACAGAATCATCATTTTGAGTTCTACATTATGTTTATTTTGAAACATCAAAATTTTCAATAAATAAAAAAGTTTATTATTATCAAAACATTAAGTATGATTGAAGCCATAAACCTTTTTATTTCCTGATGATTTTGATGTTTTGAAGTGACCATAATATAGAGCTCAAAACGAACATCTTGAATCATCCAAATCAAAGTTCAAACGAAGAAGTTACGACTAAAAAAAAGTTAATGACGTAAATGGAAAGAAGTCAAATTGTATAATTTTAGAAGCACGTAAGTGTAATTTGCCATCTTTTAAATATGTAGAGGGTGGGTGTTCATGCATTTGACCAAAACCAAATGGATCTTATTACAGTTTACCCTTGGAATAAATGATTAGTAATCAATTCAGTCGCTTAACATCAATCCTAGTAAATCACTGATAAACCTACTATATTTCTACTTTCTAAACAATGCTATAATTGCAAAAGCCCTTTTCTTTTTTTGTGTTCTACTTACAAATCCTTGATAGGTTTCAAACAAAGCTCCTGCTCCTGCTGATGCAAAATTTACTCCATTGAAGTAGTTTTTAATGTCAGGATGAAGATAAGGAGGAATTAATGGCAAATCAGTATTAGCAGCTGCCAAAAAAGAAGAAAAAAAATCATCATTCAAATAAAAGAAATGGTTTAAATTTATTTACAAATGAAAAAAGTGGATTAAATTAACCAATGAAGTCAGGAACCAATCTGCCATCAGAGAATCTCCCAGTGGGAAAATTGAAGAAGGTTTCACCATATGGCCAGAAATTAGCTTGAAATTCAGCAGTGGTGTTGATGTAATTATTGTTTCCAGTATCAAATAAAGAGTCCCCAAAGATGAACAAAGCTGCATGTTTTTTTGAGTTTGACAATGGCAGATCAAGATAACCTCTGCAACTGCAAAGAGTAAGAGTTATTGAAAACAAGACAAAGAAACTACAAAGTCTTGCCATGTCGTCTGTCAATTACCTTGGACTTTTGTTCTGTCATGCAATAATATTGGTTTCAATTGCTATATATATGATATGATATATGATGAAGTGGATGTTGTGAGTTATTTAAAACATGACACGAAACAAAGACTTGCCAATGCCATGTCAACCTTGGAATTGTCGAGCTTGTATAAAATTAAGAATTTGTCTCAAATAGTATAAATCTATATACTAATTAAAATGTCTGAACTTTTTAAAAATTGCTCAAATATCATAATTATAATAATTCAATTCATTATTGAGCTATTTTTCATAGGTAATTTTAATGAATTTGTTTGTTTTTTGGTTTTTTTAGTTTAAGGTCAATAATTTATTGAATTATTTGATATTTTTTATTATTATTTTCAATGAATTTGCTAAAATTTTTATTTTTTTAGTTCAAGCATTTATTGAACTAAAATTATGCTATTTGAGTAATTTTTGAAAAGTTCTGACATTTCAGTAATTAATATGCAAAATAAGTTATTTCAGTAATTGCCTCAAATTAAATTCATCTTTGACCCGACTCCAAAACTCTCATAATAGATTACCTTTTTAATTTTTTTTTTTTTATTAATTTACATATTATTTGTCTTCCAATTTTGAAACTCATGATGATGAGTTTGTTAACCTCCTAATAACAAACTCATTCATTTTCATAATTTCAACACATTTTACACTAACTTCAATTTAATAAATTTTTGTTTTATACATTCTAAACACAATTTTTTAACAACTCAAACCCACAAACCAAGCGCGTCTAGAGATTTTCTAGGGTCCATCTATACTACAGTTTTAAGCTTTGTCTGACCGGTTAAGGTTGTTAAGCAGGGATTGTTAACATTTTGTGTAAATAGTGAGTTTGTTAAGAGAATTAGTGTAAAATATGTTAAAATTGTAAAAATGAATGAGTTTGTTAAAAACCCTCACTCCGAGTTTTAAAATGAGAGATAAACGTCAGTTAGACTTGTGTAACCTTTCAACTTTAAAGCATAACCTATGGACCAAACACACCATTGGTTTTTTCATCCATTTCATTGGCATGGTTCTTTTTATTTTATTACTAATATACCTAATAACTAAGGAAGATGGAGAAATTAGATGGATGGTTATTTTTTAATTTATTATATTTTTTCTATGGAAAATAAATTCTAAAAGCTTTATATAATTTTGAAATTGACATTCGACTATTGTAAGAGGATTGGATCAATGAGAATGATTCTCAATTTTTATGTAAGAATTATAGACCGCGAGAATCGTTTGTCATTCTTCAATTGTTTTAAGGGAATAAGTGAGAAAAATTCTCATTCTTGATTAGTAAGCGAGTCCTGATATATTTTAAAGTTATCATAATTGGTTGATAACCTTAATAAAATAAAACGTTGATGAAGAATGGTATTTTAATAATTGACATTTTCAAAAGTAATAAAAGTTTTAAAATTTTCAAAAAAAATCGAGCTTAGTATGACTTTAGTCTGTCCTTTGACATATTATATCAAATTGTAATCGGGGACTCGAACATTTGACATTATGAGAAATGGAATACATCCACCTAATTCTATCCTTTCAACATGAACATACGAACTCATTTGAGATCTTATTTTGTTTCTAATTCTTGAAAAATAAATAATAATATTTGCAGCTGAAATGTTATTTTAAAGAAACATCTTTGAAGAAATTCATGTCTTGTAATTGATTCATTTGTCAAACTTTGGATTATACATCTAAAATTTTTTAGGAAATTATTCAATATGGATCGTCACAATGTGACTCTCCCACTTATAATCATTAGACCTATATAAATATTCTCTCTTCTATTAAAACCACAAATCTAATAATTATGAGACGAGAGTCACATCTTTCTTTCTGATCTCATTAGTTGAAAGAGAGGGTTAAACAATGCCTCAAATGATGCTGAAGGTATTTGGAAACTTGCATTATAGTTTTAGTGAATAATTGCATTATAGCTTTGTTTCTTAAGAAGACATAGCTCTTGTTCAAGTCTTATAATCAACTCTTTTTTTTTTCTCTCAATGACCACATCAAAAGGTAGTGTCTCAGCTTGAGATCGTATAGCATTTGATTATTTACTTTGATTACAATGGCCAAATTTCCAATCACCAAATCAACGTATTCTTTTGGAGATTGGGGTTGGAAAAGGCTGGAGCTGCTAATAAAGGGAGCTGCATAACCATTGCTTCCAATGCTTGATAAAGTGGACAGCTTTTGATAGCAATGCCTTTTTTTTTTGCATTTCCTAGATGCTTTCTCAATACCCCTTCCACTTTGTTAAAAAATCTTTATTGGGTTTTGAGGTTTACTACCTGAAAAATCAAAACAAACACTCTCCCAGCACTAACCTTTAAGGCTTACTTAGGAATTTCGCTCCTCAAGTCAACTAAGGCACGCATGGGTGTGTCATAAAAAATATTCTTGTGACACTCCGCTCACTTTGATTTATTGACATTAATTTTGTGTTTTCCTCATCAGTTGTTCATGTACGGATTAAAATATATATATATATATGTTGTTCATGTACGGATTAAAATATATATATATATATATATATATATATATATATATATATATATATATATATATATAGATATATATATTGAATTTGCGGGTAGTAAAATTGGTTGCAGAAAAGAAAGTATATAAAGTGGCTGTTTTAATTAGTTTTAAAAAAAGTGTCATCTTGATAAAAACCCACCAAAAAGTGGTTATTTTGATTTTTGCCCCTAATATATACACTACTATAATATCTTTTATTTTTCACTTATTTTTTCATTTCAATATATAAATATATATTGTATAAGCAAATAAATTATATTTTTTATACATACATACATACATATATATATTATATTATATTATACTTCATCATATACTTTTTTTTTTCCTAAAAGTTTTCACATTATTTGTACGATTTTATACTGTACATTATACTATACACTATTTTTTTTCGAATCTTAAGTTTTTTTTTGGGTAAAGTACCCCTTTGGTCCCTGAGTTTTGGAGGTCGTGTCTATTTGGTCCCTGTGTTTTCAATTTGTGTCTAAGTGGTCCCTGAGTTTTAGATGTTGTGTCTATTTGGTCCCTGCATTTTCAATTTGTGTCTAAGTGGTCCCTAAGTTTTGAATATTGAGTCTATTTGGTCCCTAGATTTTCAAAGAACTATTAGAAATAAGTTTAATTGGTCTTTAATTTAACGTATTCATTCACTTCTTACCAGATTATTGACTTAACACTGACATAACATGTTTAATTGGTCAAAATACAAAGATATGATTAAATCTTTCATCAATCTAGGCCTAAAATTTGACATAATTATTAATCTCATGTCAGTATTTTGATCAATTAAATATTTTATGTCATCGTTAAGTCAATATTATGTTAGTGAATTAACAAATTAAGGAAGAATTAAACTTGTTTCTAATTATCCAGGGACCATTTAGACAAAACTTGAAAACTCAGGGACCAAATAGATACAATAATTAAAACTCATGGACCAAATAGACACAAATTGAAATGCATGGACCAAATAGACACAATATTAAAAACTCAGGGACCACTTAGATACAAATTGAAAACGTAGGGACCAAATAAACACGACCTTTAAAACTCAGGGACCAAATGAGTACTTTACCCTTTTTTTTCAAATGTTTTTTCAAATCTTCATTCTCTCTCTTTCTTCTCCATTATGATTCATTGATTTAAGCATTTTCAAATCTTAATTATCTCTCTATTCTTTCCTTCCTTCTTAATTAAGTTAGCAAGGGTTGTTTGGGTATTTTGTACATCAAGTAAGCCAAAAAGCTTTATTTTAACAGAAAATAGGCTACTTACTGGATTAACTCAATCTTGTACTGTACTCGTCATATAATAGGTCCTCAATCCATGAGATTTTGCTTTTTGTCTCTAATTTCCACGATTGACCTTTAAGACTTACTTAGGAACTTTCTTCCTCAAGTCACCCGAGGGCGTGTCATAAAAAATATTCTTGTGACACTTCGCTCACTTTGATTTATTGGCATCTCGTGTTCCCCTCATCATTTGTTCATGTAAGGATTCGATATATATATATATATATATATATATATATATATATATATATATATATATATATATATATATATATATATATATATAACTTCCAGGTAGTAAAATTGGTTGCAGAAAAGAAAGTATTTTCCCTGTCCCACATCATGCCAAAGTCTACTTTAGCCTATCCTTTCAACATGTAAATGTGAACTAATTTAATTCATTCTTATTTTGTTTCTGATTCTTGGAAAACAAATTTGTAGCTGAAAATCTTATTATAAAGAAACAGTTTTGATACAGACATATTTTATTATTAAACTTTGGTCAATAGATCCGAAGTTTCAGGCAAGATTAGATGAAATAAATGATTAAACAATGCCCTTGATGAAGTTGAAGATGGTTTAAAGACTTTTATTTTTTATAATTAGTTTTAATGAATACATTATTTGTTAATGTTAAGCTTTTCTTTCAAAGCCAACTTTTCCTTGCAGGAAGAAAAACTAAAATATCTTACGAGATCTATAAACTTTTGATGAGGGATTCTCTTCATGGAAACTAATCAAAAGAGGTAGAAAAAGTTTAAAAAATCCTCTATATTACACATTGTCTTATATTAAAAGTAAGATCTTGAGAGGCATGCCATTGTAATCATGGAAAAAGAGCGGATAATCTAATCTTATTCGGAACGAAAAACACTACTTATCGTCTTTTATTTTTTTTGGTAAAACTAGCACACCATCACTTGATGCAACAACAAGTATCATAGTACAAGGAACAAACTACCCCTCTTATTGCTTTAACAAACATGTAATATGAAAGGTTCAATGCATCTCAAACTTAAACATGAAATAGAGCTTTAAGATTTAGAGGCCTAATGATTTTGGAATTCCCTCTCCAGAATAACTTTGCGAGTATTTCATTCGCCTTTTCAGAAGGATGGCTGGCGTCGAAGAATGAATACTCGTTAGGATTCTCACATAACTCATACTCTTTTATGCCTCTCTTCCCTCCACAGCTATCTAATCCTCTGAAAGGCCCACTGCCACAGCATGCCACCTTCCCTTCCTTGAAACCTATCGAATAGTATCGAATACCAACCAACCTTATTATCCAAAATCCTTAGAAACACATACCTATCATGCTAACTTGTAGTAAATGGCAATATATATAATATATTGAAAAAAACAGAGTTTGTACTATGTAATAGTTGTATTTACCATATTTTGCTGGATTATCCATTATGTCATTGTTTGCAGAGTAGAAATCGGCATAAGAATAAGTGAATCCTTGAAGTTTCTTGCCGAGTGTTAGGAGAGTATTGGAAAGACGTTTGTTGTGTAGCTTTGCAAGTTCTGTCATTTCTTCAAAGCAGACATCTTTACCTTGTAAAATATTTACCTTCACTATGGGGAAACAACCAATATTCCCAACATTTTGAAATACAAACTTTCTTCCTCCATTCTTGTGAATTCCCTAATACAAATTAATCCATATCATAAAAGATAAATATTAGAAACAAAGGGCATATGTCATTCGGATATTTAACTCTGGTACAAAAAATATGTTTCAACAACTGATTATTAAATTCTGTTAATGAACAAGTAAGAGTGTTGGATTATTTACTTTGATGACAGCAGTCAAGTTTCCGATCACGAAATCAACATACTCTTCTGCAGAGTGAGATTGTAAAAGGGTGGAGTTTGGCGTGAAAGGAATGAAGTAATCACTGCTTCCGATGCTGATAAAGTAGACAGATCTTGATAGTAATGCCTTTGCTGCTACATGTCCAAGCTTCTTCTTCAAAACTTTTGCCACTTTATTGAAATAACTCAGCTGAGTTTTCAGGTCTATTGCCTGTAAATAAAAGAGAAACGTGGCTAAGACCTTCTCTATGTTGGATATCGTCGAGCAGCATAAGAAAAAAAAGAAGAAGTAGATAACTTACAAATCCTTTAAAGGTGTCAACTAAAGCACCTGCTCCTACTGATGCAAAATTCACTCCATGAAAATAGTTTTTGTTTGCAGGATAGAGATATGGAAGAATTAATGGCAAATTAGCATATTCAGCTGCAAAGAACACTTCATCAATCAAAGAAGAAATCTTTATACTTACAAATTACTATCGAAATCAGTAAAACAAATTGATTTACCGATGAAATCAGGAATTATTCGTCCATTAGTAAATCGTCCTGTGGGGAATCTGAAGAAGGTTTCCCCATATGGGAAGAAATTTGCTTGGAAATCGGCAGTGGTATTGATGTAGTTATTGTTTCCAGCATCGGCTAGAGAGTCCCCAAAGATGAATAGAGCCGCAAGATGTTTTGTAAACGGCGGCTGATCACCTCTGCAACTATGCGTGGAGAGAAGACTCGATGTAAATAAAACAAAGAAAAATGCAGGAAACCATGAACTTGCCATTTCAATGTCTTTGTCTTTGTTCAATGTGATTCAAACTCAACATATGAATTTATATAGTTTTGTTTCTTGAGTAGAATAAAAGATATACAGCTGCTTCAACTGAAAATGTTATAAAAATAAACATGCCTTGCATATGACGATAATATATAATTTGATTGCATTATTGGTCTCACATATAAAAAAAACTGATTGTAGGCATACACGTTTTCTTCTTCGAATTAAAATACACAGTTTTCTTTAAAGTTAAAATTAAGGTCCTTGACTAGATCATATTATCTTTTCAATGAAAGGAGGAAGAGTCCATGGAGAGGAAAAACATTAAAGAAACGAAACATGTTAATCAAGAGAACAAGAAGATATTTTATTAAAGCTTTCAAATCAAGCAACAAGTCTTACATCATAACTTTAAAAAATTTTACAGGTCCTTCTACTTCTAGTATAACTTGAAAATACTTCAACTAAAACTCTGCCATATTCAAAGGTCCTAAGCTTGCAAAAGGGATTATCTTCTATCTAGCGACGAAAAAGTAGATACCAACTAATCAAAAGATGTAGATAGAAGTTCAGAAAACCTCTATATTACACATTATCTTAAGATCTCGAGAGATATGACATTGTCATCACGGGAAAAGAGAGGATAATCTTATGTTATTCGGAACGAGAACACAACTTATCGTCTTTGATTTTGGGTAAAATAAGCACACCATCGTTGGTTGCAACTTGCAACAAGTATCACAGTACAAGAAACGAATCCCGTCTATTGTATCAACACTTAGATATGAAATAGAGCTTTAAGATTCAGAGGCCTAGTGATATTGGAATTCCCACTCCAGAGTAACTTTGCAACTAGTTTATTTGCCTTTTCAGAAGGATGGCCAGAGTCAAAGAACAGATACTCATCTGGGTTATCACATAACTTAAATTCTTTTATTCCCCTTCTCCCTCCACAGCTATTTATTCCTCTGAATGGTCCACTTCCACAGCATGCCACCTTCTCTTCCCTGAAACCTTATCAACCAGAGAAGCTATAAGAAATTCCACAAATACAAAAAAAAAAGAAAACAATCAAGTTTTAAGGTATTTACCATATTTTTCTGGGTTATTTAATATTCCAATAAAAGCAGTGTAGATATCAGTGTATGAATATATGAATCCTTTAAGTTTCTTCCCAAGCATTGGGAGAGCTTTGGAAAGTTTTTTGTTGTGTAGCTTTGCAAGTTTTGTAATTTCTTCAAAGCAGCCATCTTTTCCATGCAATAAATCTGCCTTCATTGAGGGTAAACAGCCCAGAGGCCCAACATTTAGAAATGCAAACTTTCTTCCTCCTTTATTATGGATTCCCTGAGATACAAATCAATTCATGTTAGAAACTAAAGACAGATTAAAAAGGCATTCAATTTGGTAATTTACTTTGATAACAGTGGTGAAGTTTCCAATCACCAAATCAACATATTGTTTTGGAGATTGGGATTGGAAAAGGCTGGAGTTGCTATTGAAAGGAGCTGTATAATCATTGTTTCCAATGCTGAACAAGAAGACAGCTTTTGATAGAAATGCCTTTGTTTTTGCATTTCCTAGCTGCTTTCTCAATATCCCTTCCACTTTGTTAAATAATCTTAACTGGGTTTTGAGGTCTACTACCTGAAAAATCAGAACAAAACATCAAAACCCTCTCTCTTTTTTTTTGGGTTAAAAAAGAAGATGATTTTCTTACAAATCCTTGAAAGGTGTCAACCAATGCACCTGCTCCCGCTGATGCAAAATTTACTCCATTGAAGTAGTTTTTGGTATCAGGATGAAAATATGGAAGAATCAATGGCAAATCAGCATATTCAGCTGCAAAGAAAACTTCATCAATCAAATAAAAAGAAATGGTTTACTTTATATATCTACAAATGAAAGAATCCATATTAAATTTACCAATAAAGTCAGGTATCAATCGGCCATCAGAGAATCTGCCAGTGGGAAAATTGAAGAAGGTTTCACCATATGGAAAGAAATTTGCTTGAAATCCAGCAGTGGTGTTGATGTAATTATTGTTTCCAGCATCAAATAGAGAGTCCCCAAAGACGAACAAAGCTGCATGTTGTTGTTTTGACAATGGCTGCAGATCACCTCTGCTACTGTGTGGGGAGATAAGACTAATTGCAAAGAAGACCAACAAACAAAGACTTATCATATCATATCATTTACAAGTGAAGTACATACACACATGCATACATATATAATCTTTTCACGAATCTTTATAGGAATCTGTGACTGATGCGTCACTATTGATTATTATATGTAGAGGATTGGTGCTTGATGTTGGAAAAAATTTAATATAAGGACCACGCATGTAGTTATTGAACGTAAATGCTATCATGAATTAGTCAAATAACGTGATATATTAAAAATTGTTAGTTTAAGAATGATTACGTAATTCTATACAATTATATAAGTATAGATACCATCTAGAATTTTCAATTCAATGAGGGTTAAATTGGAAATTCAAATAATAAATAACTCTCATCAATTATTTGGGCAGTTAACAAAAAGAGTTATGGTTCCCTTGTGTAATCAGAACGTCATCTACTTATCCTCATCAGAGGAGATTTTCTCTCTGAGAAAAAGACTTTCACAGAACGGTGATTGCATAAGGATTGAAATATCCAACCCAAATAATCACTTCCGATCATGAAGTAAGGTAGTCATACCCCCTCCTATACATCTAAACTTCACAATCCCAGACTATCAAAACTCACCTCAACTTACTCCTTCTACCAAACACCCGTGAAAGATTTGCAAAATTCAAAGATTTTTTATCCATCAAATTGATCTCTTTTTCCTTGGGGCTGCCGTTTGGCTTTTTTTTTTTAATTATTTTTTTTTCCTTCATGGTGGACTGACAAAAATTGAGATGAGTTTGGAATTATATATATTTTTTATTCAATCTGGTTTTGAATCATCTTTTGAATAATTTTGGTAAAGAGATCAATTTGATGAAGTATTTAATTACTGTTTTTACTTTATTTCAAATTTGAAAATCTGGAATTTTGAGTTTCAATCTCTTCGGTCACACTACGAATTTTGTTTGCTTTTAAACTTTTGGATGTGATCGGATTGCTTTGGATTTCTCATGAATTTGAGTATCCTAAATAATATTGATGGCCTACAAATGGATAAAGGAAATAATTGCTCCAATGACATGACAATGGATTTTGTCAAAATTTGTTAATGGTCAATATCTAGCTGTAAATTATATATATATATATATGAGTTTAAAATTTAATGCGAAATATGATTTCGTTTACTGTACCTCTCCTTAAATTATCTAGGACTAAAGTATAATAATGGCCATGAAATCTGTTTATTACATTTCATGATTTGTGAGTGGATTAGTTTTATGACTTTTCAACCAACAAAATTGGTTATTCCATGGAGATGAAGTCTGGGCCATTTAATTTTAATTTACAAATCCATGGCAATCCAAATTTATTTTGAATTGAAAATTTAAAACACAATAATAACCTTTAATGATTATGTTTTATATAAAATAATTTGGTTATTATTATTGGATTGTTTAAATTTACGGTTATGAATTTTTCAATTTGTTTATGTACTTGATTTTTTCCCCCAAAAGATACAATTCACAGAAGATTAAAGAGAAATACAAATAGAGTCAATAGCCCTTTTAGCAAGGGAACGAGCTTCAAAAATCAACCCTCTCCTAATAAAAGAAAAAATAACAACATCAAAGGAACTACTAATATTTTTGATATCTTCAAGAATGCATATAAAATCAGAGGGGCATAAAACTAAACCCTTGATTATATCAACAACAAATTTAGAATCATAGTGCACTTTGATTCTTTTGAAGCCACTGGTAGAAGCCTTTTCCAAAGCTGCAAATAGGCATCTCCCTTCAGCATGATAAGCATTTAGACAATGAGGACCCACCATACATGAAGAAGAAAGTAGAAAAGAAGGGGAAAGCTTGAAAGCCCAACCAAAACCTGAAATAAGAGAATTACAATTCCATGCTGCATCACAGAAAATGAATAAACCATCAAAATCATTCTCTAAATTTCTGGAGATACGACCCACAAATCTTCAAGGATCCAATTTCAGAGGGGTAAATTCATGGAAATCAGTCGTAGCTTGAGCGAGGCCTTTGTCTAAAAGAAGATCAAAACCCTGAAATTTTCTATCATTTCTCATCTTCCATAATCTCCAAGCCCCAAAAATAAAAAAGTCAAGATAAGATTTATCACCAGACTTATCAACAAGAAGAGTGCAAATAATATCCCAACTATCTCTAAAAGTGCAACCAACAAAACGACTGGAATCCAAGGATAACAAGGAAGCAAACCAAAAACATTTCGCAACCTCACAAGATAATAAAATATGAGTAATGGTTTCATTTTGATCAGCACACCAGTCACAACAGGGGCTTATAGGAATACCTCTTTTGGTGAGATTAACCTTTGAAGCTAGATAGCCATTGCAAGCTTTCCAAATAAAATGTTTTAATTTTTTAGGAACATTTTCTTGCCATATGAATTTCCAACCTTTCTTAGACAAAGACGAATCATTACAACCACCTGAACCGTTGGAGTTAGAAGCATGAGAATGTAAAAAATTTAAAGCTGATTTGTAACATGATTTGAGAGTAAAAATGCCAGAGCTGTTGAAATTCCAAATTAGCAGGTCTTCAAAATTATGCAGATTGATAAGAGTAGCAAGAATCATTGAAGCATCCAAAGAATTAAAAGTATTTCGCACAAGAATGTCATTCCAACTCTTTCCATTAGAGTTAAAAAAATCAGCAACCCTGAAGCAATCCCCATTCCTGGTAGTTGTGGGGAGAAAAGAATTGGGCCTGGGAAGCCAAGGATCCTCCCAAATATTAACATTCAGACAATTTCCAATTCTCCATCTGAGACCAGAAACAAGAATTTTCCTCCCTTCCAAGATGCTTCTCCAACCCCAAGAAGGTTTCTTAGTCAATCCAGCTTTCAAAAAACAAAAACGTTTAAAATATTTAGCTTGAAGAACCCCACTTAACAAAGAAGAAGGCTTCTGAATCAGATTCCAGCCCTGCTTTGCTAATAAACTCAAGTTAAAGCATTGAATATCCTTTATGTTTAAACCCCCATGATGCTTAGGAAAAGAGAGTTTTTCCCAAGAACCCCAGTGAATGCCTCTCCTATTTTTATTAGACTGCCACCAGAATCTTGCCAAAATAGAATTAATATCCTTACATAATTTGACAGCAGTTTAAAACAGTTCATGGCATAAATTGGCAAGGCCATAGAAATTGACTTAATTAAAACTTCTTTGTCAGTTGAAGATAACAGATGCTCAGCCCAACCTAGAGCTTTCCTCTCAATTCTGTCCCTAATATCTTGAAAGACTTTTATTTTAGAATTCCCAAACTCTACTTCAAGACTTAGATATTTTCCAATACAAGCACATGACTTAATATCTAATTGGAAAGAAATATCTTTTCTCACATGATTTGGAGTATTCTTACTAAAAACCAGACTACTTTTATCAACATTAATCAGTTGTTCAGAATTGTCCCCATATTCTTTTAGAATAGCTTGAAGAGAAAGAACCTCATCAATTGTAGCTCTGCAAAACAAGAGAGAGTCATCTGCAAAAAGAAGATTAAAGATAGAAGGTCCAGAAGGATAAATATGGAAACCATGAAGCTTGTTCTCCCTAACTGCCACCTCTAACAGACTTGAAAGACCCTCAGAGCATAAAACAAACAAATAAGGTGATAGAGGACTCCTTGTCTTATGCCTCTAGTCGGTTTAAAATAACCATAAGGCGAGTCGTTAACATTGAGACTGAAGGAGGTAGTTGATATACACTCCATTATCCAACCAATCCAAGTCTCATAGAAACCCAATTTTCTCATCAACACTTCAATAAAATGCCATTCTAAACGGTCATATCCAATTTCAAACCCAAATAATAGTCCTTACCAGATCTCTTATTCTTCATGGAATGAAAAATCTCATGAGCTATGATAATATTATCAGAATTATTACGTCCTCCAATGAAAGCGGTTTAGCTTTCATTCACTAAGGAAGGCAGTAAATGTTTAAATATATTACAAACAACCTTAGAAATCACCTTATATGAAACATTACATAAGAAGATTGGTCTAAGATGCTTCATAGAAGTAGGACACTTGGTTTTGGGAATAAGGGTTATATTGCTATGATTTAGCTTCTTCAACATATGACCAGTTTTGAAAAAATCTTTGATAATTTGGAAGATATCAGATTTAACAATATCCAAGTGATCTTGGAAAAAAGCAGCAGTCATACCATCAGGATCAGGGGATTTATTTGGATGAATATGGAAAATGGCATTTGAAATTTCAAGATCAGAAACCTCCATAATAAGACTTTCTATTTGCAGCATCACTCACCTTAGGAATAATTCCTCTCAAGCTTGAAGCAATATTTGAAGGAGGAGAAGATGTGAATAATTCTTCAAAATATTTAATGCCAATATTAGCAATTTCATCGTCTCCACACCTCCAAATACCATTTGCATTTTCCAATCCTTTTAAAGAATGAATACGTCTGTGAATTTTTACTTTTGAATGAAAATAAGAAGTATTCTTATCTTCTTCTTAAAGCCAAAGAGCTCTTGAATGAATTCTCCAGAAATGTTCTTCAAATGAAATAGCCTCCTTAACTTTACTTTCCAATAAACGTATTTGATCCATATTTGGAGAAGAGCTATTCAAAGCAGTAGCAAGCTCACTTTTAAACTTGGCTAAACATCCATGAGCACTCCATTTAGTTTCTTTTCTCCGGGCAATAATGTCTTTCCTGACATTTTTAATCTTCTCAACAAAACAGAAAGTATTACTGCTAAGGCATTTCAATCTCCAAGCTTTCTTAATTACCTCTTTACAGCCATCATCCCCACCCCATCTCTGATCATATTTGAAATAAGTAGAGATTTTCCGAACTTCGGGATCGATATTTTGCTAAAATCATACGATGATCAGAGCCAAAGGAATTTAAATGAAAGATCATTGCCTTAGGAAATAACTGCAACCAAGAATCAGAAACTAAACCTTTGTCAATTCTTTCTTGAATGTAATCACCAGGTTTCTTTTTATTAGCCCAAGTAAAAGGGTAGCCCGAGCAACCAGGATCTTGAAGATGATTATCAAACACAAAATCCCGAAAGAGCTTGAGACTTTGAGGAGAGCGTGGAATTCCTCCCAGCTTTTCATCATGAAGAAGAAGATCATTAAAATCTCCAATAAGTAAAACTTGTCTACGTCATCGCTGAATCCTCTTCAAAATTTCAGAAAATTGGCGAGCTCTAACAGAATCATCAGTGCTAGCATAAATACAAAACAAACTCCATATAACATTTGAATCATCATCACGAACTTCAGCTTTAATAAAGAAAGATGAGCTTTTAATTATTGAAACAGAATAATCTTTCTTCCAAAAAAGACATAAACCACCGCTAATTCCAGTCGGATTTATGGAATAACAAGAATTATAGCGAATTTGTCTTTTTAATCCTTCTAACACTTGTTGCTTATTCTTCGTTTCAGCTAAAAAAATAATCCCCGGGGAGTGGAGCGATATCTGCTCATTCAAGCTGTGAAATGTCAAAGAACTCCTAATACCTTAACATTTCCAGCTGAGGATTATCATGGCGAATTTGGAGACCGATCATGCCTGGTCTCCATGGCATCAGAAGAAAGCACATCAACAAGAGTAGAAACTTCATCCTTGCTCACCGAAAAACTAGAGAGAGAAGAGGAACAGTCAACTGCTAATTTAGAACTAAGTTTCCTTTTCACTTTATGATTTACATTTGCAAGGTCCACGTGTTTTCTTTTATCAGTTCTTAGGATAGATAAATCCGAAGAAGAATGCAAATGTTTGTTCCATTTGTACATGACAAAAAGATTATCTTCAAACAACCAAGGTCCCTGATTAAGCACAAACAACATTTTACTAGCAGATTCAAAAACAATTTGGAACACATTTTCTTCCAATTCAATGAATCTCACAGTTTCCTTACAATTCCAAGCTTGTAACAAAGTTTTCTTGAGAGCATTTCTATTGTATTTCTTTAAAGAAATTAATTCCCCAATCAAACACCACTTAAACTCCTCTGAATCATCCACTAGATTTTCATTAGAAATAATAATCAGTATACGTCAATCTTCTTTGTTAAGATGAAATTTTGACATAATTCGAATAACATCTTCATCCATGGTTAAGAAAAAAGAAAAGAGAGAAGTTCTCTCTACAAACACCTTACTCTCGTAAAGACAACTCACTTCTAACTAAATTAATGACCATAAATTTTGATTTGGCTCAAAATTTAGACTGATTGAGTTAATAAATTTAGATTCTGAATGTATTATTTTTAATGAGTAAATAAAGTCATAAAGTTTTATATTCATGATATCATGGTATTTATGCCCATATCTCATTGGTATGATTTCTTAGTTATATACTTATTATATATATATATATATATATATATATATATATATATATATATATATATATATATATATATATAACTATTTGAGTAGCATAAATTCGACATTTGGCATATAGAGTTTAGGGATGTTTAACATTTTCAATTGAATTAATTGAAACAAGATGTTGCCAAAGTGACATCTCTTGTGTAATTTTTTTCATGGGGATGTTAAAGTTTAAGATGTATGTAAATTCATGCGAATATTAATTGGCCCAAAAGAAGGTTATCGTTTGGTAGAATTGCTTACACATCTTATGATAAATATGTGACGATTATAAAGTCATTTGCATGTAAATAATAAATCGATCCAAAGATAGTTTTATTATTTGACATGAATTTACTGTCAATATGTTATCACGAATCAAGATATATGTTATCACGAATCAAGATAATATTACTGTCCAAATACTTGATATTAATGTTGAACTCGGTATCTTGAGATGGGAATTGCCATGATTTGAATTTATTGATTATTATAATGATAAAGTATAATGTGAGCATGATTTGCTTGTTCCCTCTAATTCATATTTGGAGATGTCTAACTAAGTTGAGGCCTTACCGGCCATATGAAAATAAATTGGACTCCAAAACAATAAGCAGTTTGTTGGTTAAACTAAACAATCCAGGGGCATAAATTTAATGATCTCACACTTCAGAAAATTTTTAGAGACGAGATTTACAACATTTTTTTAAGAAAGTTGAGTTTGCTGAAGAAATACAGTTAAAGATAATTTATGATAAGGAAACTAATAGGATACCAATTTTATGTTGGATAAATATTCTTGAGGAACAAACTCAACACCCTCAAGAATTAGTATATTTAAGGAAATAATTTTAAATCTCAATAAATGCTTGAAAAGTAGTCTTGCAGTTAAAGAATACAAAAGATTCTTACCCTTTAGAAGTAGAGAGTCTACTGTATGTTCAAGTATGTACGTTTTTGGATATTGCGTACATTATTGGTATGTTAAGTATATATATGTGACGACCCGTCATTTTAAATAGATTAAAATCAGAGAAAACAGCGGAAGTCTTTTATTTTAAGAAAAAAATGGCGTGATTATGTTTGAAAATAGGCTAGCCAAAAACCTGTTTACATCTTAATTCAAACATCTAAAATCACAAGGAACATTAAGTTCCATCCAGGAGTTTAAAAATGATCATAATCATAAAAAGACAACCATAAGCTCTTATGAGCTAAATACAAAGTTCAAATCATCGGAATAACATAAATTTCACAAATCAACCATGTACATGGATTTTTACATAACTCAAAGTCCATCTCGTAAATCATCATCTTCTCGATCAAGCGCGCCCAGACTCCTCTTCCACGATCCCAAACATTACCTGAAATGTTTGTAATATCATGAGCTAACAACTTAAGCCCAAGTGAGAATAATAAGAATAAAAAGTAAGAATAGACCTCAAACTCGTATTCGATTTGAGTCCATGAACATACTTACTCTTTGCTATCATTAATTCAAAGAGTTTATGAATAAGTGTTCCACTTTACTTACCAATTCTCCAATAATATTGTGGAACTACATTCCAAATATTTTTGATATGGTTTCGTAAATGCATATAGCATTTATATCTCATCTTCCATACATACCTTATACTAAACATAAGGTTTACTTTATATTCTTATTTTTCCAAAGGATGATATTAATTAGCACACTTAGTCTAATTGTTCATCCTTTAACTTTTTATAACACAATTAACTCCTAAAGTCATTCAAACTCTAGGTAATTCTATTCCATACTTTCCAAGGGATGACATTACTACACTTGTAGTCAATCCTCATCCATTAACTTATTATATCATAAAGTAATGAAAGTAAATGACTTTGCATAAAAAAAAAATATAACATCTCGACTTTCTTTCTCGTCTATCATATGCATAAAAGTAATGAGTACATCCCGTAGGTTACGCCTTCGCCATTTATGCATGAAATGAAGGTAATGTGGATTTTTACAAACTATCCACCCTTATCCTTATGTATGAAGGTAATGTGGGAATCCACTCATCCACCATTCAACCTTATGCATGATGAAGGTAATGTGGGTATCCACTCATCCACCATTCAACCTTATGCATGAAGGTAACGTGGGTATCCACTCATCCACCGTTCCTTTCATTCTTTTCTTTTCTCTTTTCAATGGTGCGAGATGTTATGGTATAATAAATAATGGTGCAAAAATGTTATGCATATGCTTGCATATGCTTGTAAAAATAAATAAAGTAAAGTACGATTATTAAATAACCGAAACAAGCATAAAGTAAAGCGGCATAAAGTAAGACATAAAGTAAAAATAGATAGGAATCAAGGCATAACGATATATAAATCGAATTCCATTAACAATAATGAAAGTAAAGGTCAAACATAACGATTATTCTAACCTTCAAGGATTCTAAACTTCCAATGAATCCGAGGTTCTATCAACCGTTCTTTATCAAAGTCTTGGATCCTTTAACTTCCAATGATCCAAACTTAGTTTCACATCGAACCTAACTTAGAATCTTCTAAGATTCAATACTTTCTTTGAGAACTTCTAAGTTTTCACTTAAAGGATTAACTCTTAATCCTAAGGGCACTAACTCACAACCCTCTAATCTTAGGTTCGAATTCTAATCTTAGTTTCAAACTTTTCAAACCATCACACTTGTCCGCTTTCTATAATTACTTTAAATTCTAACTATTCTCACCTTAGTTAGAAGATAACTTTGCTCCTAAGTCCGAAGGAGCGATCAACCACACGATTCGAAAACACCTACAACGAATTATATCGCAACAAACAATAATTAAACCAACTATCGATCAAACACGAATTAAACATTCAAAACAACGAAAACCCATCAAACCCTCCCATTAGAGGCTCTCGGCCCCCTTCAACAAATGGACTTCGGGTTTGGTTTTCCGACTTTTTGGCAATTTAAATACGTTTTGAGTTGGTTTTAATCAAATTCGATAATCCCGATTTCAATGGGTATTGATAATTAGGGTTTTCGAACTTTAATCCCTTTCCCGAATTTAATTCAAATAAACATTTATATAACAATCTCTAACCCAAATTCAAACCCAAAAGAGAAATTTTCAAACGGGAAGGGTTTCGACTGAAACTCGGTTTTAGGGTTTAGGGGAAAGTTTCAAATATACGTAAAACGACTCCCGTAATTACATACACCGAGTTTCATAACACGAAATTGAAAGAAATCAAAGAAAACTCCATTAAAACACTATTTGGAGTTAGGGTTTGAAACTTGACTTACCGAGATCTCCTCGGTTCTCGAGAGAAACGGTTGAAGGCTAGGTGGGAAAGACTCGTACGACCGATACCTTTCCAAAGGACCCGGGATCACGTCGATCGGGCAAGAAACGAACAAAATCAAAATTTGGAAAAATCCAAATGGAGGCTCTCGGCCTTGGGGCTAAAGAAGAAGAAGAGAATGCAGAAATTTGGGTCAATGGTGGTCAACTTTCATTTAAGAAGAAGCCAAATAGTGAATTTTAGATATTTTGCAATTTTGGGAAATTACAACTTTGCCCTTTTGTGATTTTTGGCTTAAAACGAATCCCGAACATCTCAAACTATCCCAATGGTGATTAATAATTATTAAGTGGCCCGTTAATAATTATTAATACCATTTAAACGTAATTTAATAAATAAAGCCATTAAAAAGAATTAAAATAAAATAAATTGTAAATTTCTAATTTAATAATAAATAAATGACTTTAATTACTTGAATTAAATAAAATAAATAAAATAAATAAAAAGTTTTTTTTTTTTTTTTTTTTATCACAAATTAACGGGACGTTACAATATACTTAGGTAACTCTTATATGAATCATTTAAAGGCAGTTAAGTGGGTTATTGTAGAGAACTAAAAATGTATGCTCACATATCAAAGGTCGAATCACTAAGAGATCATTGGGTATATTCCTACCATAATTTTGATGGATGCCAAGATAACAGGAGATCTACTTGGGGCTATATTTATATGTTAGCTTATGTATCTATTTTTGGGAGGAATGTTGAATAGACACTCATAATTACTTCTATTAATGCAGCAAAATTTGAGGCATCTAATCATTGAATATGATTCTGAACATTTATCACAGGGTTGCATATTTTAGAGGGTGTTGAAAGACCACTTAAAATTTATCGTGATAATAAATTAGTAATGCCATATTCTAATAAGAATAAGAGCTTGTATATTCCAAGTTGTGAGGAAAGAAACAGAGAGCACATTCGGTCAAACTCCATCATAGGGTGTTATCCTATATCAAGATATCTCATTTCAGTAGGAGCTTGAGTAATTTTTTATTGCTCTATATATGGTTTTATGGATATATTATTCAAGTATTTTCAATTTCGACTGTAGCTCCCCCTCTCTCTCTCATTTTCAATTTCAACAAAGTTTCTCCTTTTTCTCTCTATTTTTTTTCATTTTTCCTCAAGAAAAAAATTAGATCTACCATATAAAGAGATGATTTTGAGAAAAAAAATGTACAAAACTAAAGAATGGTATGTAATTTTTTTTTCCAAAAACCTAAATTTTTCTACATTTTCTCCCCAAAAGTTTAGATTTATGTTTTACTTTAAAGATTTGAAGCAAAGTTTTTTTTAACCACTTTTCCTAAAAAAAACTTGATATATCATCGATCTTAAATTCTTATAATGTTAGAGTGTAAAGCAATGAATTAGTCTATATTTAGCATTATTACTTTTCATTTTAATGTTGGTTATTTGTTCTACCAATCATGTAATTATCTATATTTATATTGAACATTACCTACCCTAGCACTATTCATGCTCAGCCTTTCATTTTCCCATTTCTTTGTTTTCTTGTTTCTTCTCTCTTTTACTTTTCAAACATGGTATCAGAGCTCAGCAAGCCCAAACGGGCATTCGGTCCAAAAATAGGATTCAATCCAAGAATGGTGAGCCCAAAAGATGCACCATCTTGAGGAGGCATGTTGAGAATCCCACATCAAAAAGATGATAGGAAATCACAAGGCTTATAAGATACATGAGCTACTCCTCTCATTACCAATTGGTTTTGAGATGGATGTCCATCTTTATCAACATGGTATCAGAGCTATGACAGCTCTAAAAAAAAGGAGTAACTTCCATCTGATTATGGGAATGGGTTTTTTTATTTCATCATTCTTTCTAAAATAGCTCAGCATAAAAAAAAAAAAAATCTTTCTGATTCTGGGGATGGGTATTTTCAACACTCATCTTGTTGGGGTCGAGGCCTCTAAAAGAGTTCTCAAGCGGAAGTCCCAAGGATCTTTCCTTGCAATATAATATAATCAAAATCTAAATGCATAAAAAAAATACTAACCCTTGTAGAGAAGTGTCTGACTCTTCCTCGTTCTTGGCTGGTTATGAGAATCGGTGCGTAGGCACTATCTCCATTGGAAAAAGGAAAAGGGAAGAAAAATTTCTTCCCCTTGACCACATTGTGGCCGGCGGCTAAGAGAGAGGGCGGGGAGGAGTTTTTCCTGAGCCTTTTACTTTAACTCTTTTAGTTGTATGTTTTGGGGTCACCTCAAGGTTTTTATTTATAAGAAAACTAAGAACTCAGAAAATATTTTGAATATCTTTTAATTATTAAATAATTAATTAAAATATTCTAAAATATATTTGAATAATAAAGATATTATATTTTATTCCATAATAAAATATCTCATATCTTTTATTTAAATCAATCAATATTAATTTAAATATATTATTCCATATCTTCCATTTAATCACATTAATTTAAAATAAGATATTCATATATTTTAAATAAAATAAAATGCAAAACTTAGTCAACCCTTTGACCAAGGTGGCGTGTGACCCCACCATGGGTCACACGCCCCTATCATCATCTTATGACAATATTGGGCATTTTATTTTCCTTTTTATTTAATGGAACAATTCAGTTAAATAATTAAATAAATAAAACTCCTTTTATTCATTCCAATAAATAAAACTCTTTTTATTTATTTCCTCTTTAATTTGACAATCTCAAATTAAAAATTTAAATAGACTCCTCTATTTAAATGCCCATTAATTTTGGACAACTCAAAATTAATTTCATTAAATAAACTCTTCTATTTAATCTCTCATAATTAATTAAATAGATTTTTATATTTAATATTTAAATAGAATCATCTATTTAATTCCACAATTAATTAAATAATTAAATAGACTCCTCTATTTAATTTCTTTTAATTAATCAAATAGACTCCTCTATTTAATTTCATTTTTCCAAAGAAATTAATTAATTTATGTTCTCAATTACATGCGTTAGCTCGGAGGTTTTAATGGACCTATAAGACTAAGCTCCAATGATCCAGAATTACCTTTGATTAAAACTCCTTTTAATCAATTAATTCTCATTCATTAACTCCTAGATAACTCCACTAAATATCCAGAGTTACACTCTTAGTACTATAGACATAGTTATGTCTATTGGCTGATATCATTAACTACACTTTGATCCTTCACAAGTTAGTTCGTATCCATTGCTAGGTATTTGAATCGTATTAACCTCTATGATACATCTTGTTCCTTAAGCCCAACTGATTCTCCAATGAACAACCTTACATAATCTCCATTATGCGTCTTTAACCTTTTCCTTGATCAGAGGAATATGGAGCCCCGCTGTTCAAGACCGAATCAATCTATAAGGGAACTACTTATCTATTTTCCTATATGGAAAAGTGTGAATTCCAATTCTTGTGTAATTACTTTCCCAGCTATAAACAAGATGCAATCCCCAAAGTGGGAGACATATTGAGCGAACTATATCGAGTCACTCTCACCTATGCAAATCAAAGGCTTGTCTCTTGCGAACAGGAGTTCGTAATCCACTCAGGATTAAGATCAATTGTACATGATCAACCGGTTGATAAACGAAGTATCTTTCTGTAACGGCTTTCCCAGAAGACAGTAAGTTTATCTTTACCAGTCTACTACAATCTCTATTGCAGCAACATCCCCATTCACATGTCTCTACATGAACGATACAAATGAGATCACTTGTGCCAATTCACAAGTGGGTCGTGTTAGTGGTGTTACCAGAAATAAGGCACCCAACCTTTATTCATGTACCACAGACTATTTGAGTTACACTTAAGTGAATCTTCCCGCATCATATGCTCACTTTAAGTTATCATAAGTAACTCTGGATCTTATGATGGATTACATTTATTAAACTAATAATAAATGACAATGTAAATATTACAAATTAATAATTCCTTTATTTATTTATAGTTTAATTGGATTACATAAGATTTAGGGCAGAAACCCCAACACACCTCTCTCAATTTTTTTATCTCATTGGCTCAGTGTCATTTCTTCTTCTTTGATCTTTCTTTTTCTTTTTCTAACAAATCTTATTTTATTCAACGTCCAAATGTTGGAAAAATTCAATTCATAGACCACACATGTAATTATTAAATGTAAATGCTATCTTAGGTTAGGCAAATTAAAGTGATCTATTAAAATTTAAATATTGGCTTAAGAGTAATTACATAATTTCATGGAATTATATAAGCATAGATACCATATGCAATTTCTAATTTTATGAGGGGTTATATTAGAAATAAATAAATCTTACTAACTGATCAATTAGTTATTTTGGGGCAGTTTTAAAAGAGAGGGTTATGGTCCCCTTTCTCATTGTCTATTACGTAACTTCTTCTTCCCCATCAGATTGGTTACTCTCTGTATAGTTTACAGAGATATGGTAAAGGCACAAGAGAACGGAAGATCCTAAACTCGTTCCATGATTATGATCATACATTCGGTACGTTTCCGCTTTCGGTAATCATTCGGTTTTTGGTCTCTTGAATTCAGTCATGGGCTAATCAAATTCTTCCAACACCAAATTCATGGAAATCATCAGATCTAAAATCCCCCTTCTCAATTTTTTTAAGATCTCTGTCCATAGTGCTCCTCCTTCTCTCTTCTTCTTCACTTTTGTTGTTCAGATCATGTTCATTTTTCCCCTCTTTTCGCTCTAACTCTGTAAAAAAAAAAATCAAATCTTGATTAGATCTAAATCTAAACTATTTTCCTCCATTTCTTATACCACCAAAGAAAACAAATCTCTCTCATGAATATCTTCAATCATTATCTCTCTCTCAAACCATTCTTCTCCTTCTCTATTTTTAACCTTCACAGATTTTGAGATCCCATTTTTCTTCTTCCTCGTCTAAAAAAAAAACAACAACAACGAACAATTCATCTCTCTTTTCAATCAATGGGTCAATATATATAGAAATGGTGGGAAAACCAATGAACCAGAACTAAAATCCCTCTAGTCGTAGCCAGACGAGCAGAATTCAGACAGAGGAGTCATGATGTCTTTCAAGCTTCAAAACTCTTAGTTGGTTTCTTATAATGAAGGAACAATAGTCTATTCTCATCCTCCTCCCAAAATTTCCAGTAGTCATTGACTGACTTCTTTACTTTTGATTCAGACCATAACCTTTTTTTTCTTTTGTTTCTAGATCTGTAAATTTGAGCATTTGATAATCTTAAATATCTTACTGTTTTCTCTCTTAACCCTCCATCCCACCACATTTTTCTTTGGATTTTAGGTTCTTCATAATATTTCTTAGGAGAGTTATGTTTATGATTTGATATTTCACTTATGGTTATTATTTTCTATCTCATTTTCTCTTTATTTAAATTCATAATCTCTTTTTTTTTTGGGTAAAAACCATAATCTCTCTTCAATCTTCTTTATGTTTATTTGATTTTCCATTCTACCTTGCCTTTTTTTTTTTTTCATCTTACTTTTTCCTCAATTGCCACCATAGAATTTGAATCTCTCCTTCTCCGACCCTTTGCTTTCCTCTATCTTTCTCATTATTCCAGATTTTGTATTTTCTTTTTCTTTGGGAATTTTCCTTTCTCATCTCTACATAGTGGGTTGTAGCTTCACAACCTCTCAACTTTTTAGTTTTTTTTACTATTACAATTTTCTCTCACTTTCAAAAAAAAAAAAAAACCTCCAGTAAAATCCCGAGTGGCTTATTATTTTTAGCCCCTCTCTCATGATTGTGATTTTCTCTAATTTGTCTCATTATAGAGATATTTTATTTTTATCCTTTTGAAATCTTCTCTGATTTGACTGAATATTTTTTCTCTAGTATCTTTTTCTAAATTTTCTGTTTTAACCCTTTCTCATCTCACATTTTAGTCTATCCTCTTTCTTTTCCTTTAATGTTGACTCAAGATGCAAGACAATAGTTTTCTCTAATGTCATACATAATGTTCCAGTATTTTCGATCTTCAAGCTCATCGATATTCATAGACTGATCGCTTGCGGGGGGATGTTAGAGTGTAAAGCAATGAATTTAGTCTATATTTAGCATTATTACTTTTCATTTTAATGTTGGTTATTTGTCCTACCAATTGTGTAATGAAACGTGTAATTATCTCTCTTTATAATAGAACATTACCTATCCTCAGCACTATTCATGTTGAGCCTTTCATTTTCCCATTTCTTTGTTTTCTTGTTTCTTCTCTCCTTTACTTTTCAAACATATAATTTGGGCCTCAAACATTCTTTACTATACATATTGTACGTGGTTATATAATATATATTGTTTTTCAATATTTTGTATTATACGTGACTATTATATATTGTTTTTCAATATTCTGTATTATATGTAGTGTACGTGGCTGCTATACTATACATATTGTACGTGGCTGTTATATATTTTCAAGTTTGTCAACACATCTTTTTTAACAATGCAACGAGAATGCAGAGGATACACAACTACGTATATTATGTACAAAAGCAATGCGTACGTACATTATGTACATAGATATAGTACTTATAAAACGGTATATTATATCTACAAGAAATGCACCAAATATTCTATATAAAGAGATAAAAAACAATTAACGTGATATTATATGTATATTATGTACATTGAAAAATAACACAATATAAATGTGCAAAAAAGAAAGTACCATATGTTTAAATATAGTTGAACTATACTATAAACCCAAAATTAAATTGCAATATTCATTGGATCAAATGTGTTGTCTAGAAAAATAACATGATACAAATGTAAAAAAACAAATAACTATATATTATGTACATTAATGCTAAATATATATATATATATATATATTATGTACATTTTGTACAAATATATAGAACATACATAAATCAGTGTTGTCTGGCCAGGGAAAATAAAAGTCATGAATAGTTTTTTATGTACATGTCGGACAGCCTGTTGGTACTATTCACGGCGTTAGACTATTTTTAGGGTAAAAAGGGATTTTTTTTTGGGAGTGGCTAAGGATTTATAAAGTCAAGGTTGCTAAATTTTGATATGAAAAACCAAAATGTTGCTATTATTGTAATTATCTCTATTTGAAAAGGCCAATTAGTTTTAGGGGAAAATATCAAAATTATTGAAAAATATGTGATTATTTATGTAACACAACTTTTAAAATTTTTATCAAAATATTATATTGCTTACAGTTCAATAAATTATTGAAATAAATATACAGTTCAAATAAATTATAACTTTGATTTTGGGCTGAATAATTGTCATCCAAATGAACTTTTAGGAACTAAAATTCTCAATTTTAGTTTAAATTAATTGTTAATTAATTGAATTTTAATAATTTATTTTTAGTTTCAATATTTTTATGTAAAGAAAATATTTATCAATAAATTTGTTATTTTGGTGTCTAGTAAATGGAAATAACCTTAAAAAAGTAAGGATATAGATGAAAATACATACATAAAATATGCTATTGAAAATAAATTATGTTAGTTTTTTTCCCCTCTATATTTCCATTAATATATACATAAAATATGCTATTGAAATAAATGGTTAAACAATGCCCAGATGAACCTTAGAGATTTGCACGTTTTTAATTAGTTTTAGTGAGTACTTTATCTGCTAATGTTAAGCTTTACTTTTGAAGCCAACTTTGACTTGGAGGAAGAAAAACTAAAATATTATCAGAGATGTATAAACTTGTCATATAGAATAGAAGAATATAGTTGTCAATATTCTTATTTCCTTTATTTTTTAGGCAATTAAGATCTCATCTTACTTCATCTCAAGAATAAAAAAAAAAAAAGTTCATCACTAATTCAAATGGACATGTCTGACAGAAAAGCTTTAGGACCATAATTGATCCCACTGAGTATGGTAACACAGTAGGAACCTCTAGCCTTCTGAATCAAATTGCAAATACTTCAATTAAAGCTTTGCATTCTCCACAATTGATCTTAAGCTTTCAAAATGGATTATCTTTTATTCTAGCGACTTAAAAGTATATGCATGGGTTGGGAACTAATCAAAAGACGTCGATATTTAAATATACGATCTTAAGAGTCATGGCATCGTCAATAAGGTAAATTAAGGGAGAAACTTATCTTATTTGGAACGAAAACACAACTTAACTTATCATCTTTTATTTGAGTAAAATAAGCACACCGTCATTGGTCGCGATAAGTATCATAGTACAATGAACGAACCCGCTAATTGCATTAACAAACATGTAGTCTAACAATACAAAGAGAATTAAGAAAGAAACTCGTGTAAAATTGTAGAAACAATGGGAACTTTATTGCATTATCAATCTTTAAGAATACAAGACTTAGGAACTGATTTCAGATGCAAAAACTAGCTCCCAAACTATAGTACAAAGACTATTTATATCAGCTATACAATACACGAACATAAGCCTCTCAAAGCTGCTAACTAAAACCTATACTTGACAGCTACTCTAACTGAACTCTAACTGCCAAAACAGCCTTGAACAACTTCGAATAAGCAACAGCATTCCTGCAGCAATCCTTCAACTCTTTAGCAGATCTTTCAAATGAAGTCTTGGCTTATGATTAGCTTGATATGATCTCTCTGAAATCCCCTTGAAGCTTTCTATAGCATGTCAAAATCCCACACTTTTATTTTGAGTAAAATAAGCACACCGTCATTGGTTGCGATAAGTATCATAGTACAATGAACTAACCCGCTAATTGCATTAACAAACATGTATTATGAAAGGGTGAATGGATCACAAACTTAGACATGAAATAGAGCTTTAAGATTTAGAGGCCTAATAATTTTGGAATCCCCACTCCAAAATAAATTTGCGTATAGTTGGTTCGCCTTCTCAGTAGGATGGACAGAGTCGAAAAATAAATACTCATTAGGATTTTCACATAACTCATACCCTTTTATCCCTCTCTTACCTCCACAGCTATCTAATCCTCTAAATGGCCCACTGCCACAGCATGCCACCTTCCCTTCCTTGAACCCTATCAATTTTGCAAACTTGTATTAAATGGCTATATATATAAACTAGTGTGTTTGTACTTAGTAATAGTTGTATTTACCATATTTTGCTAGATTATTTATTATGTCATTGTCTGCAGAGTAGAAATCGGCATAAGAATAAGCGAATCCTTGAAGTTTCTTGCCAAGCTTCAGGAGAGTTTCGGAAAGATGTTTGTTGTGTACCTTTGCAAGTTCAGTAATTTCATCCAAGCAGGTATCTTTACCTTGTAATAAAACAGCCTTCACTATGGGTAAGCAACCCGGATTCCCAACATTCAGAAATGCAAACTTTCTTCCTCCATTCTTATGGATTCCCTGATATGAATCAATTCATATTAGATAACTATAATTACTAGTCTTTTTACCACGTGCTTCACACGTGATATTCTTTCTAATAATATGTTTAAACAAGAACTTATTAAGTTCTGCAAATGAAGAATTGAAAGTGTTTGATTGTTTACTTTGATGACAGTGGTCAAGTTTCCAATCACCAAATCGACATATTCTTCTGCAGAGTAGGATTGGAAAAGGGTGGAGTTTGTAAAGAAAGGAGCAAGGTAATCGTTGCCTCCGATGCTGATAAAGTAGACAGCTCTTGATAGTAATGCCTCGGCTGCTTCATTTCCAAGCTCCTTTCTGAAAACATTCGTCACTTTATTGAAATAACTCAGCTGAGTTTTCAGGTCTATTACCTGTAAATGAAAGAGAGACATGGGTTAGCCCTTCTCTATATTGAACGCCCTCGAGTAGCAGAAGAAAAAAAAGAAGAAAATAACTTACAAATCCTTGAAAGGTGTCAACTAAAGCACCTCCTCCTGCTGATGCAAAATTCACTCCATGAAAATAGTTTTTGTTATCAGGATGAAGATATGGAAGAATTAACGGCAACTTAGCATATTCGGCTGAAAAGAACACTTAATCAGCCAATGAAGAAATATTTTTACTTACAAATTGCAATAGAAATTATGAAAACAAACTAATTTACCAATGAAATCAGGAAGTATCCGTCCATTAGAAAACCGTCCTGTGGGGAATTTGAAGAAGGTTTCCCCATATGGAAAGAAATTTGCTTGGAAAGTGGCAGTGGTGTTGATGTAGTTATTGTTTCCAGCATCGACTAGAGAGTCCCCAAAGATGAATAGAGCCGCATGATGTTTTGGAAACGGCAGCAGATCACCTCTGCAACTATGCGTGGAGAGAAGACTAATAGCGAAGAGGACCCAAAAAAATGCAGGAAACCATGAACTTGCCATTTCAATTTCTTTGGCTTTGTTCAATGTGATTCAAATTCAACATATGTATTTATATAGTTTAATTTCTTGAGTAGAAAGAAAGGTATTAGTCTCATTAAAAAAAAAGTTTTTGTGGAACACGTTCTCTTCTTTGAATTAAATACACACTTTTCTCTATAATTATCCAAGTTAAAGTCTTTGAGTAAATCATATTGTTTTATCAATGAAAGGAGGAAGAGTCTATGGAGAGAGAAAACATATAAAGAAAGGAAACATGTTAATCAAAGAGAAAAACAAGATATTTTATTGAAGCCTTCAAAATCAAGCAAGAAGTCTAACACCATGACTTTAAAATTTCTACAGTAAGATCTGGGTAAAATGCAAATGATAAGGGAGGAAAATACTCCATGTTTCAGGAAGTAAAACAGCAATTTCATCAACCATTTAATGAAGTGCGCAAGTTTTATCGTTTTCTGATTAGAATATATCGAGTTCGTGATCAACAAAAATTGATCAATCATGAAATAATCCACTTCATTTTTCTCTTCTTTCTATCTTTTGTCACAACTTGCTCATTTAGAGAGAGAGAAAAGTTAAAACCATCAAACTTCAGAAAAAAGGAAAAGAAAAACGAAGAAAAGGGTTGTTTACTCCTTGAATCAAAAGATAAGTTGTCTTCTTTCTTGGCATCTAAACACTCTTCTAAGTGTTTTAGCCCCATTAGCATGCCTCCTTACCTTGACCTCCTCTAAACTTGTATTAACATTCCACCGAAAAAGTATATTCATAACGACTAATCAAAGGAAGTAGACAAAACTTTAGAAAATCCTCTATATTAAAAGCAAGATCTTGAGAGGCATGGACATTGTCATCACAGAAAAAGAGAGGATAATCGTATCATCTTTGGAACGAAAACATAACTTATTGTCTTTTATTTTGGATAGAGTAGAATAAGCACATCAATGGTTGCAACAAGTATCATAGTACAAGGAATGAACCCCATTTATTTCATTGAGAAACATGTATTATGAAAGGGTTCAATGGATCACAAACTTAGGCATGAAAAAGAGCTTTAAGATTTAGAGGCCTGATGATTTTGGAATCCCCACTCCAGAGTAACTTCGCAAATAGTTGGCTCGCCTTCTCCGTAGGATGGCTGGAGTCGAAGAACAAATAATCATTAGGATTCTCACATAACTCATACTCTTTTATGCCTCTCTTCCCTCCACAACTATTTAATCCTCTGAATGGCCCACTGCCACAACATGCTACCTTACCTTCCTTGAAACCTATCAATCAACCATCCTAAATTATCAGAAATCCATAAAAACACTTACCAATCATGCTAACATGTATTAAATTGCAATATATAAAACATTGATTGTATTTACCATATTTTTCCGGGTTATCTATTATTTCAATGCCTGCAGAGTAGAAATCGGTGTAGGAATAGGTGAATCCTTGAAGTTTCTTGCCAAGCTTCAGGAGAGTTTTGGAAAGATGTTTGTTGTGTAGGCTGTGTAGCTTTGCAAGTTGAGTAATTTCTCCGAAGCAAGCATCTTTGCCTTGTAATAAATTTGCCTTCACTACGGGTAAGCAACCCATATTCCCAACATTTAGTAGTGCAAACTTTCTTCCTCCATTCTTATGGATTCCCTGATACACATCAATTCATATTAGAAAAGATAAACATTAGCAAATAACAGTAGTGTTTAAATTCTGCAATTGAAGAATTGAAAGTGTTTGATTGTTTACTTTGATGACAGTGGTCAAGTTTCCAATCACCATATCAACATATTCTTCTGCAGAGTGGGATCGGAAAAAGGTGGAGTTTGTAATGAAAGGGGAAAGGTAATCGTTGCCTCCGATGCTGATAAAATAGACAGCTCTTGATAGTAATGCCTTAGCTTCTACATGTCCTAGCTTTTCCCTCAAAACCTTTGCCACTTTATTGAAATAACTCAGCTGAGTTTTCAGGTCTATTACCTGTAAATGCAAGAGAGACTTGGCTTAGCCCTTCTCGATATCGGATGTCTTCAAGTAAGCATAAGAAAAAAAAGAAGTTTACTTACAAATCCTTTAAAGGTTTCAACTAAAGCACCTCCTCCTCCTGATGCAAAATTCACTCCATGAAAATAGTTTTTGTTGGCAGGATGGAGATAAGGAAGAATTAACGGCAACTCAGCATATTCGGCTGCAAAGAACACTTCATCAGTCAATGAAGAAATCTTTAATACTTCCAAATTACTATAAAAATCAGTTATTCAAATTCATTTACCAATGAAATCAGGAAGTATTCGTCCGTTAGAAAATCATCCTGTGGGGAATCTGAAGAAGGTTTCCCCATATGGGAAGAAATTTGCTTGAAAATTGGTAATGGTGTTGATGTAGTTATTGTTTCCAGCATCAACTAGAGAGTCCCCAAAGACGAACAAAGCTGCACGATATTTTGACAACGGTGGCAGATCACCTCTGCAACTATGTGAGGGGAGAAGAAGACTAATTGTAAAAAAGACCAAGAAAAATGAAGGAAACCATGAACTTGCCATTGTGATTTTCTTGGGCTTGTTCAAGTGATTTCAAACTCAACAAATAAATTTATATAGTTTAGTTTCTTGAGTAGAAAGAAAGATGTACAGTTTCTTCAACTACTTTATGTTATAAAAATAAACTGAGTTTGCATTTGTTTTAATATATAATTTGATAACATAACTGATTTCTAATATAAAAAATTGTTTGTGTATTCAAATTCTCTTCTTTTAATTGAATACACACTTTTCTTTATATTAAAAAAAGTTCTATAGTTATCCAAGTTAAAGTCTTTGACTATGTTTAATTAATGAAAGGAGAAAGAGTTTATGGAAACATGTTAATCAAGAGAAAAACAAGATATTTTATGAAAGCTCTCAAATCAAGCAAGAAGTCTTGCACCAACTTTTTTAATTTTTAAGTAAAATGTGGGTAAAATGCAATGGCAAAGGCAAGCACCACCAAAATTTTCATGAAGTGCAAGTCTTTCTGTCTTTCTTTAATTTTTTTTTTTTTTGCATTAGAAAAAATGGATTTTTTTATTAACAAAAGCTGGTGAATCATGATGAAATTGATATACTTCATTTTCCATCTTCTTTCTTTTGTCACATAATTTGCTCATTTTTTTTTATATTACATCACATTGAGAGAGAAAAGACTCAAACCTTCGAGTTTATGAAAATAATATTATGACCCGTTTGAGATAGTTTTTGAAAGTGTTTAAAATTGTTTTTTAATGGTTATAAAAATAATTTCTTTATTCAAAAACACTTTCAAAAGCTACCCCAAATGGATACTTAGTGTCATGTGACGGCATAATTTACCTTTTTTTAGAGACACAAAATGTTCAAACCACGTATATATATAGCTAATGAAGAAGCTGGTAAAAAGAAAAAGGAAGAGGCGTTTTTTACTCCTTAAATGAAAGGCTGAGTTGTGTTCTTCCTTGGCAGCTAATCTCTCTTCTAAACGTCTCTGCCACATAGCATGCCTTCCTTCCCATCCTGGAAACATGCTTCCTTGCTCATAGCATTTTTTAAAAACATTTATAAATTGAGAACAAAAATTGGTCCCTCACTTTTCGATTTTGTGTCAATTTTGTTGTTGAGTTTTCAAAATGTGTCTATTTCGTTCCAAATAAGTCTATTTAGTCCCAAAGATTTTTTAAAAAATGAGGTTTACTTGGATCCTGCACTTAGCTTTCATCCATCAGTATTTACTCTAATGGATATAGAAAAATTAACAAAAACCAAATTGACCTATTGATAACTCGTAATTATGCGTACTTATTAGTGGTAATATTTTCAAAATAATTAAAATATGATTTTTAATTGATTCAAATGTCCATAATTCTGATAATCTTTGAATTTCATGAACGTAGGCGAAAACGGCGCTCAAATCAGACTTGAAACGGAGAAGTTATGGCCATTTTAGTGTTGGAAACAACCCGTCTCCGCAGCGATGGGATTCGGTCGTTGTGCCTGCAGAAAATCGAAATATGGGCCAAAAACCCGAGAGTCATCGATGCGGCGATGAGACTCGTCGTCGCGGTGATAAGAAAAATAATGATATTTTCCTACGATGACGTCAGCGGTGTGCAGGAGGTCAGCGCGCACCTTTGGAAAACAACAGTTGAGCGACGTGTCATTCAAATTGAGCGACACGTCGCTTCGTGAGTCAAAGGACAGGGACGCTTGCGGCTTCAGGATGGTGGCTCGGCTCGGCTCAGCTTGACGGGCGCGGATGGCTCTTGACACAGAAGTGAGGTGGTGCGCTCGGCTTGGACGGCTTGCGGCGTGGCGTAGACGACTGGAGGAGATTAAGGAGCAGATTTTGTACGATTTTATCAATTTTTTGCCTATTTATAGCCCCAATTGAACCCTAATTCAAAATCCATTCTTCCCCTATTTTTCTTAGGACTTCTAGATAGTTTTTATTATGTTTCCTAGCTAATTTCTTTATTCCAACTACAGGATTATTGAGATTTGGTTCATAATTTTTTGAGGTTTTGTTCTTAATTTTATTCCTATTTTCTCTTTATTCATGACTTCTCTTTGCATATTTTATTGTTGATTAATTATTGTGCAAATTGACCACTTGTTCTTTGATTAATTTTCATATTGCTAGTTAGAACGTTAAATCTGTAATTGTTTAATTGTTCTAATACAAGTAGCATAATAACGTAAATTGATTAGGGATATTTCTTTGATCATGTTATGGGAATTTATGATCTAACTTAAATGAATCGTTCGTACTGTATTTGTTAGTTGGAATTGGGTTCTTCTCTTTTTAATGATGTTAGTGGGTTAAATCTTATTATCGTATTCTAGGGTTATTTGTTAATTAGGAAAATAGTCAATGATCATATCTTGGCTATCGAAAAGTTAAGGAAGAGCACTTTATAAGTTGTTGATTGGTTTTGATGACTTCCAACTAATTTAGAGAAAAATTTAGGAATATATGTTTAGTAATCGATGATCAAATTAATGAACCATAACCGAGATTAATCTTTAGTTGGAAGTTTTCACTATTGATTTCTTATTATTTTTAATTTGTTTTCCATTTTATTTTCAGAACTCAAAACCCTCCACTTTTACTAACTTTAATTTAATTCCCTTTTTCCTCTGGAGATCGACCTTACTCATCACTACTACAGATTTCTACATTCTAAGAGTAAGTTTATTATTTTTGGTGGTTTCGACACCGATCACCTATTTTTCAAAAGTCAGAGGCAAAATAGACACAATTGAAAACTCAATGACCAAATAGATACAAAACGCTCAAGGACTAAAAAGGTATTTTTCCATATAAACTAAAAAAAGGGTTAAATGCGCCAATGACCCCTGCACTTTCAAGCTTTTTCAATTTACACCCCTAGATTATTAATTTATAGCTTTTTTTCACCCCTACACTTTCAATTGTCCAATTTCTGTCCAATAAATCTATTAAAATAAAGTGTCCTTATTCTTTTATCATTTTTTATGTTTAGGGATATGTGAAAAGACTTTTCTGACCCTAACCAAACTGTAGTCAGTTATCATTAATCATACTTACCTTTTAACCATAGTCAACTACCAAAATAATTCCCCCAAGTTAATCGTTCTCCTCTTCACGCATTGCATCTCTGGTTTTGCCACTCCAATCCAAAGAGAAAATTGCAAGCTTCTCCATTTTGCCGCTTAAGGAAAGCTCTGCGAACGCGAATGAAGGAGAATAATAATTTTCTAAAAAATCTTTGAGCTAGAGTTCTAAATCTGCGTGCAAAGCTTCCTTTCGAAGTTTTTTATTTTTATTTTTTTGGCTTTTCAAGGCTACAATTAGATTTTGTTTTCTGAATGATTATCTGGTTTGTGAACTAAAAATGGAATCTGAGGCAGAGAAGGAACTTGACTTTTCTAATATTGATGTAGTGAGAATGAAATTTGGAACAAGTTCATAATGATGTGTTAAGATGGCAGAAATAGATTATTTCAATAGCAAATGTGAATCAAAGTATAGTTGTTGCAATCGAAAATGCTAATTAATTCCAAGTTAGTAAAATCCATTACACTTGAATCAAAGTAAAATACAAACAATCCTGATACAAAATTCAAACCAAATCCATTTCACTTCAGTCAAGTTAAAATACACAAATTTCTGAAATCCACAAAATAACCATTACATTGAAACACAAAGAAACGTTCATAAAATACTAAAAAACTTCTGCCTTCTTGGATCTTCCAGACGTTGCCTTGGATTCCATGGGGGTAGTCATAAGAAAGTGGGTTTTATTTCATCCAAACCTACAATATAATCACGGGAAAATACGTTCTTTTAGTTTACCACAAGACTCAATCGGAGAGTTAACGGCGGTGGAGAAGGAAGGAAGGATATCTCGAAGGAGGAAAAGATTACATTCAAATCAATAGGCGGTGGAGGCAGTAGTGGTGGAGGAGGAGGAGAAACATTACCGTTTTGATATCTTGAGGGAAGCTTGGTCGATGAGGGGATGGAGTTTTCACGGTGAAGATTAGAGGGAGAGAGAGTGGCTCTGTTTTTGGAGTGGTAGAAGCCGCCGTGGTCAGAAATGGAAATCAAGAACAAGATTTATAAAAATTAAAAAGTAAGTCTGGCTATAGTTAAAAGGTAAATATGACTAATGGTACCTGATTATGGTTTGATTAGGGTCAGAAGAGTTATTTCACATAACCCTGAACAAAAAATAAAATAAAATAAGGGATCTTAGTTTTAACATATTTATTGGACAGAAGTTGGACAATTGAAAGTTATGTAGGTGTGAAAAAAACTAAATTAATAGTCCATGGGTGTAAATTGAAAAAGTTAGAAAGTGCAGGGGTCATTGGTGCATTTAACCCTTAAAAAATATATATATATAATATTTACAAATATCTCATTTTTATTGAACATGTCAGTCAATAATTCACGATAAATATTGTCGGTCAAAATCTATGTCAATCACTGAATTATGCAAATTAATAGTTATTGCATAAAGTCATTATCATATATCACAACCAATTTATTATTTATCACAATGTTAATTAGTGACTTACATGTTTTTTCAAATATCATAATAATTATAAATATTTTGATGATAATAAACCATTTTACTTATTGAAGATTTTGAACTTTTGAGGTGACCATAAAGTAGATCTCAAAACGAAGACACCATAACATCTTGAATGATCCAAAATCAAAGTTTCAACGAAAAAGTTATGACTAAATTAAAGTTAACAGCGTTGAGGGAATATGTATTGACATAATTTTGAAACTATATAAGTGTAATTTGTCATTTTTCAACTAGAATGAATGTTTTTGCATTTTTTTCCAAAACCGCACAATCTTATTTACATTTTACCCTTGATTATAATAAATGATAATCATTTCATGTGATAGGTATTGATTTACATACTTAAATATGATGGGTAAAATGCAAATAAGACCCCTGTGGTTTTTACCAAATGTATGAACACCCACTGTGGTTTGAAAATGACAAATGATGTCCCTGTAGTTCTAAATTATACCAATGAAACATCTCTCCTTCAACCCCATTAATTTTCTTATAGCCATAACTTCTTCATTTTAACTCCAATTTGGATGATTCAAGATGTTTTAGAAATCCTCATTTTGGGCTCTACGGTATGGTCAGTTCAAAAATTCTAAATCAGTAGTATCCAAAAGCATAGTAAGATTAACGATTTTGAAGTTTTGAAGTGACCTTAACGTAGAGCTCGAAATGAGGATTTCAAAACATTTTAAATCATCCAAATTGTATTTCATATGAAAAAGTTATGGTTAAAAGAAAATTTATGGAGTTGGAAGAAAGGGGTCTCATGGAAGTTTTTTTTTAATTACAGGAGTATGATTTACCATTTTCAAACCACAGGGGCTATTTATACATTTGGCTAAAATTACAGGGATCTTATTTATATTTTACCCTTAAATGATTTGACTTAGATATCAATTAAATAATAATCATTGATTCATATGCTCAACAATTTATTATATTTATAATTATTCTTTAAAAACTATTAGATTAATAATTATATTAGATTTGCAGTCATCTCATAACAATTTTTTTATTTAAACTATATTTTACATCTATTTTTCATAATTATGCTACCAAAAAAAAATTCAAAATAAGTGGGTTTGAGTCCAATGTGGTATTATTTGTGGAGGGTTGGATTGGAAAGAAAGCATGGTAATGGTTGCCTTGCTACCAATGCTGATTTAAAAGTAGACAGCTCTTGATAGTAAACACCTTTGTGTTTCTTTATAAAAAAAAAGGCATGGAACTTGCCATCTTAATTCTTAATTTCTTCATATGGTTGCTTTAATTAGGACTCTCTTTATAAATGCTTTACCTTCAATTTTAACTCCTTTTTCCAACATTCTGCTAATTTCTAAGGTGATTTTTACAAGATTAGCTACTTATTAAAACACACTTAACCTAGAGAGAGATTATATATAAGTAAAAAAGAAATGACTATATTTTTTATATTATATGTGATATTTTTTTCATCATCAGGATTAAGGGTTCTTGGATCCCACCTCTCACCACCTTATTGACATTAGGGATGTATTATTCGTCTTTGCGGTGATTTTTGAAAATTTAATGAGTTAATTTGTCAAATTAAATTGTAATAAGTCCAATTTTAACACTTTATAAAATCCAGGTGACTAATTGTTCGAATTGAAAGTTTAAAAATGTAAGTATTACTACCTCTATAGATCAGAGATTGTGCAATTCTCCCTACACTATAAGAAATTTTGGAATAGGTGACGTTTTTTTGGCGTCACCTATTCGAATAGGTGACGCTTTTCTGGGCGTCACCTATGGCAGTGTCACCTATTCGAATAGGTGACGTCTAAAAAAAGCGTCACCTATTCGAATGGGTGACGCCAAAAAACGTCACCTATTCGAATGGGTGACGCCAAAAAAACGTCACCCATTCGAATGGGTGACGTCAAAAACGGGTCACCTATTCGAATGGGTGACGCCAAAAAAACGTCACCCATTCGAATGGGTGACGCCAAAAAAGCGTCACCCATTCGAATGGGTGACCCGTTTTACCCGTCGCCAGGTTTTACTGTTTTACCGGTCACCTATTATAATTTTAATAATACCACCATTTAGTGACTTTTTGATACCCATGAACCTTATATTGATCAATCAACATAATAAAGAGTAAATACATGGTCATTACAAGAATAACCCACAAACTTTATATACAATATATAACAAGAATACGTCACAAATTTAGAGTACAATAATACAAATGATGCTTTTCAAAAACTAGAATATACACAAGAATTTCTAAACCCCCACAAAAAGCCATTGAACAACATTAACCGTACCAACAAAATCGTTGTTCCACCGCTTCCAAAGCAGCAAGTAAGGATAAAATGTTCAAATTACAAGCCTGCAAAACAAAAGAAAATAATATCAAACTTAAAAGAAAAGCTAATTGTTAGCACCGTCGATCCTTTTTTTTCCCAAGGAACGTGATCAAGAACTAATGCAATCTTTTAATAATTGTCCATCAACTTCCTCATAGTTAAAAAAATCAATAACAAAGCAACCGAGCCAAATCAAGAAACTCATCTGCTAAATAAATAGATTCAACAGCATCGTCATTCTCCTCACCTTCGATAACGAAATCAGAATTTCAGCATTTTCACGATATCATCCAGATTCAAGCACATTATCAAAGGCAAATAAACACCATATCGAGTTGATCTAATCGCACAAGAAGCATGCGGCAAATCAATTTCATTGAGAAATCATGAAAAAAGCAGACACAAACATTTCCATTCATCGTGAGAAAAAAAACAGATAACAAAACATTCAATTTTCAACAGAACAAAAAATGCAAGGAAACCAGATAAAGATTCATCGCAAACATATCAAGCATTCCATCTTTTTCATCCACGAAACAAAGTCGTTTTAGAGTACAATATTACAAATATTACAAATGATGCTTTTCAAAAACTAGAATATACACAAGAATTTCTAAACCTCCACAAAAAGCCAGTATAAATGCATGAAACATATGTAGGAAACGAAATGGTAGAAACACCCCTACACAAGAGAAAGATGATTGATTTACGGTAACACTTCATAAAAATTGGCTAAATGAAAATTCACTCAATCCAAAATCAGTCACTTCTAAGAACATCATATGAGTCCAAAAGAAGATTTTCAATAAATTACATTTTCTCTAATTGTAAAGAAACTCAAAAGTAACTCACTAAGAAGGCATATAATACAACGGCCATTAGCTACTCCATACCCAATCGAATAACAAAAAACTAGAATATGAAGTGGATCCATGAATTTTTGTCATCTCTCAAGCTATCAATATGAACACAAAAGAAGAAAAAAATTAAATACTAAGCCAATGAACACAGCCAATAGAGAATAGAATAACTACCATCAAATGCCTAGTCATTTTAACCATAAAGAATAGAAAAACAACAGTACTAGGAATGAAGTTAAGTACCTTGATGTTAGGATCATGTAATAAAATCATATCCACCACTTTTGAATTTCCTGCATAAAATAGAAGTAAAAAATTTGATAAGGGTTCATCTCCTCTTTCTTTTATTATCATTTTGGTCCTAAAATTTTAAGCTTTAAAATGGAACTAAAATAAACGATGACACATGAGGATCAAAATAAATAAATGTACGAGAAGATTCTTATTTCATCCTTAGTTAGATATTACTTTTGACAATTTGCTGGAAATCATCCACTAGCTTCTTAATATTCATTATGATATTTCCAAAATTTTCATACATGTTAGCTTTATAAAAAGAATCCTGCTCAGATGATAGCACAACCTCTTGTGATTCAAAGAGCCAAGCAAGAAATTTTAGAAGTGTGAATTGTTTTTAATGTCAAACAAAAAATGTATCCTAGACTTCTTATAAAGAAAAAAAGTGATCTATTAGATGGATGAGAATGAAATTTACTTGCTGATCCTTTGCAAAGACTTCCCAATGCTTTTCAAATCCACTTTGTTGTCTTGAATACCTAGAAATTCATGAACCATTGCCTAGAAAACATAATTATAAATAACCAATACCAATGAATAATAATCACTCAAAGAAAAGTAAATTTGTAAGCCTTGTACCGATAGGTCCACCGATTCAAGAAAGGAGTCAAAAGGTCATCCCTCCTATCGACACGCAACAAAGGAGAAACTTCCATTCTTCAAAAATCAAAGAGACCACTCTCTTCCTGGTACATAAGTTTATGTTACATCACATACAATGATGTAAAATATAAATAATAGGACCCAAAATTTGAAACAAGAATGCTAGAAATACATGAACTTTAGTCATGATACCACTTCTAGAGCTGAAAATATGAAACATACAACTAATTATATATGGAAGTAGCAAACATCTACACAACGGAACTAGTAATTACAAGAATTTAAACCCGTTAACTGTAAGCAATAATATCCCTTTGAACACCATCTCATACAATATATTTGCCAATATGATAGATCAATATTTCTTCAGAAGTACTTACATTATAAATAATCAGCAAGCTAGCACAAGCACCACTCACATGACAAAAAATCAATTCTGAAAAACTACATAAGCTAACTAACGAGGCTTCTAAAAAATTGATTAATCAAGACAAAGAAGACTTCAGATTAAGTTAACTATCAAAACAAATTCAATTCATTTATAATATAACTAATCAGATCAAAGCTTCTATTAAAACATAAACCATAGCAATAATATCACTTGTGGTCTGTGCAAAAAGATAAAGAAAGCTTACAATTTTCCTTGCCAACAGAAGAAAGAGTAGAAAACTGAAGCTAAAAGAATGGTTTGCTGAGACCACTGTAAATCAACCGCACCGAGTTAGAAAACTAAATAAAAAAAAGGGAAAAGGAGTCCTTGTTGTTTTAAGTATTAACAAACCAAGATTCTTAATGTTTTAACAATGAAAGTTAACCAAAACAAATCATCTTATGTCTATCAAACTAAATAATTTAAGAAAAATGGAAATGGAGAGAGATTAAGAGTAAATAGTTAAATACAAAAGAAAAAAAACTCAATAAACAGCTATAAGTAATTCTACGACTATAAAATACAGGAAAAAAGAACTATCAGTTCACAGTGGAAGGGAGAAGAAACGAAGAACAACCATGATTTCTAAGTGCTAGTTTTTCATAAAACTAAGGAAACCTAAAATTACCGATCCTCGAAGATCATCTTCAAACAATGCACTCATCTGATTGTAAGAATCCTCCAATATATGATCCCGTCGAATTCTGAATCGGTTACTGGCAAAAACAGCATGAGATCCATGTATTTGCCTAGCTGTAGCTAGTTGTGACTGATAAATAGATTTTAGGGGGAAATTACATATAACACTAACTTACTCAATTAGTCACTCAAAGAAAAACCAATTCAGTGACAAATAAACCAAACAACAAATTTCTGACAACTACCAAACCAATCAATTCTTTAATTCATTATGTATAATCTTAAAAATAGAAAACAAAAGTAACCGGTTAATACTTACAGGTGAAAATCTTAACCCGCTCAGTAAATGGTACTAAAAATGGAGCTCGCTTTAAAATATCATTGGCTCTGCTTATTTTCTATCACCGCCTAAAAAGAATTTTAAAACTAAATGATTAGGCACGCATCAAAAAGCTAAATCTTTAGAACCCATAGTTCATCAAGAACAATTACCTGAGAAATAAAATAATCATTGATGCCATCAGCATGGAAGTCGCTTGGGGGTGTAAATTGTCGTCTATTATTCCAATCTTGCAACTATATTGAGAAATTTTAGTAGACAGAGAGAATGAAGCTAAACGCCACCAGAAATAGGTGCCCCATGCCATCAAATAATATAGGAGCAGTGACTTTAACAGCACTATGTTTACGAACCTTGGTATCGATCATGAAGCTAAACGCCACAGCCTTGACCGAATCAGATGCGCCCTGCAAAAATCGAAAGCCTCAGTAGTAAGAGATGGAAAAACAAGAAGAAGAAGATGAAGAATTAATGATAGAGCCATGACATTAATTCATTACTTCTGTGGTTTGGGCCATGGCGTTGGCGTTGAGCTCAGAATCAGACAAGTTAAATTCAATCAGACAAGTCAAGAAAATGGGTTAATCACATTATTGCATTTAACTTATAATGAAACATTGAATGAAATAAAGACAAATACAAAATTCAATAATTGGATTTAATAAATCAAACAAATCCAGTATTCAAGTGTAAAAAAACTTCAGATATACAATTCCCAACTATGATGCTATATGTTGTGTTAAAAAACAAATCCAATCTTGACTCAAGGTAGGCTCTATCTGCAAAATAAAAAAAGAAACAAGAAAGGGAAAAAAATTTGAAAAAAAATCTAAGAAAGTAGATATGCATTTCTCACCTAACTTTAGAGAAATATGGAACAAATAAGTCAAAATTCAACTCAAGCATTAACAAGAATAACAAGATATAAACAACGTCTCGGGATTTGATTCTACCTGATATAAACAACTTCTTGCATTTAGGCAAGCCACCAAGATTTCCCGTGTATCTCAGCTAACATTTCCATATATCGTTTGAAAGAAAATGCTATGTATATATTCATTTATCATTGGGTTCTAATATTAAATACATTAATGCTTTAGCATTCACTCCAACATGCAAGTATGAATTTTGATTTGGATAAAACTTGAGCACTTGCACTACTGGTTTATTCATATTAATGTGCAAAAGTGACAATATAAATGTTCAAATTCAAAGAAAATGATATAAATACTTGCTTTAAAATCAATTGCTGCACCTCGTTTACTAGAAATTTGAGTTGTCACCCTTGTTTGAAAGGGAGATCATTTCATGCCTACTAAATGTAAATTGTGATTAGAAAAACCAAGAACATAATTAAAAATAAACAATTTCAAATGGCAAGAAATTTAATACTAACCATTGAATAATCATCCCAAGAGTAACAATCGATGTGTTAGAATTTGTCCCTAACCAAAACCATATCAAAAGCACTCTAGTTGTATTAAACAATATAGATTTAATTGAATCTCATTTCTTGTTACCCTGACATTTCAATCAAAGATCAGACTGAAAGGCGTGAATTTCATTCTTGAGAAAACAATTTTAATAGAGCCAAACATAAACATTACTCTCTCAACATGTTGATCTACAAATGGTCATATATGCAATTATGAACACTATGAACAAGAGAAAAATTATGATAATTGAAGGATGGATAGCAAAATATAAACACAAAAATAGAATTTATGGAAGTCATATACCACAATTAAAACATATAATTAGACATAAATCTACAATTTTAGCTCATAATACAGAAATCAGATGTCATCTATTTTCCCTAAACCAAACAGAGATAAAAATTCCATAAGAATTTCTTCTTGACAGTAAGGTCAATTTCTAGAATTTCAAGAATAATGGAAGTCGAAGAAAACCTTGAGAGAGACAAAGTTTAAGGTTAAATTTCTAGAAATTGAAGAAATTGAAGTGAAATTAAAGTTGAGATGAAATTTCAAGAATTTGAACACAATATAGATATATTGGGTTGAAGAGAGGTGTACCTCTATGAGAATCAAGTTAAAGATGAAGTTATTTCCAACTTTAGTTTGAAGACCGTGTAGCAGAGACGCTGAAAACACGAAGATGAACATGAACGTCTGATTTTCGTCTTGATTTTTTATTAGGGATTGATGAACGATAAACGACAAACAAGAATAAGGACTTGAGACTTCAAGAAACTAAGAATGAGAACGTCTTATATGCGAATCAAAGATATTTGATTTCAAAATTTCAGCTGAATCAGAGAGATTTCATCTGAAATGTCGATTGAGAGAGCGACGATGATAGTGAGAACGAGAGAGTCGAGAGAGCGAGAACAAGAGAGTTGAGAGAGCGAGAGAAAGATTGATGAACAGAGATCGATTTTGTATGAGAAAGAGATTGAGAAAGAGAGCGATCGAGCGAGCGAGGGTTTCGATAATAGGAATCGCAGGGCATGATTGATGAACAGAGATCGATTACGGCGTGATTGATGAAAAGAGATCGATTTTGTATGAGAGATAGATTGAGAAAGAAAGCGAGCGAGGGTTTCGTCTGAGAGCGAGATTGAGAGAGAGAGCGAGGGTTTCGTCTGAGAGCTTGCGAGAATGAGGGATTTGGTGAGAGAAGGAGGGATTTGGGCAGAGAAAGGGTTTTTCATTTTGAGAGATGATTTGGACGAGAGAGAACCAATAGGTGACGGGCTTTTTTTTATCCTTACTATTCATCCGCTTTTTCTCACACAAGTGTCACCTATTAAATTGTTTAGTGTGTTCTATTCTCCTTTTTCTTATAGTGCTAATTTTTATAATTGACGATTGACTTAAATATTGGATAATCATAATCAATTATTTGTGTGTATTCTAATTTCACCATATATATAATTACTAGTTCTTTTACCACGTGCTTCACACATGATATTTTTTCTAATATATAAATATTTAAAGGTTTAACATATTTTTTTTTAAAAATTTCTATGCTTTATAAAACATTTTCAAAATGATTTTGTTTTATTAGTTTTTCAATTATTAAATGTATTATTATGTTCATTTAAGATTTAAATTATCATATACTTTACTTATTCAATGAATTATATATAATTAATTTTTTTAAAAGCAATATTTTAACTTTTTATTTTTAAAATTTATACTACTAAATAAAGGAATAAACAGATTGTTCTAGAGAATAATTAGGGTAAGACATCAAGCACTCCAACTCTAATTGATATGTGATATCATCCATCTAAAACTAATTCAATATATAAATCTTTTTTTTTTGTTATTTCATTTTATAAATCTACAAACTTTTTCAGTTCTAATCAATGTATGACTTTAATCACACTCGAGTAATGTTTTCATAATATATTCTTGATTATTCAATTAGTTACATTGGAAAAGATGAATTAATTAAAAAAAATGTCAATGGGTTCTAAAGAGATGTCTAAGATTGTAAGGCCTTGGAGAAGTATGGGAATTGAGTGATTTACCCCACATTTCATCAGCAATCTGTCTATGGAGTTTTTCAGTGAGATGATAAGAATCCCAAAACAAATATTTATTGGGATTTTTACATAATTCAAATTCCTTCACTTTTCTTCTTCCTCCACAGCTAAATACTCCTCTTAATTTCCCTGTCCCACAACATGCTTCTTTCCCTTCCCTGAAACCTAATAAATATTTACACAAAAAAAACAGATCACTTTTTCCATAATTTATATTTAAGAGAATATTAATTTTATTAGTATTTAATTAAATAGGGTATTTTTATAATCAGAAGGCTATTTCAACTGTTTAGTAAATTCAATTTAGTAAAATTTAGTAGATGAGTTTGTCAGCCCATGTACAACACCAACGTTAAATAGAAATTAATTTTTAAATATAGAAAAAATGAGATAAAATATTATTGTAAAAATATAGTATTTAGAAGAAAGATAATTGTAAACATAAAGTATAGAGCATGTCAATCAATGATTATTATTTTTAATGTCAGTTAACTGTATTACTTAAACTTTGTATATCAATAATATATATTGCATGAAGTGATGATTACCCAAATCAATAAATTATTAACTTTAAAAAAATAGTATATATATATATATATATATATATAATTAATTTATTAAATAGAAAAATCCATTGTTAAATAATATTAGATTTATAAAAATTAAAAAAGTATTCTACCCATTAAAATTTCTAGTTGTTTCGTTTGTGAGTTTAGTATGGAGAAATAATTATTTGGATGTGACTACTATAGTAGGTTTCATCATTCCATAATATAAGATCAATGTTCGTATTTTTTGTATTAAATATGATGGTATAGTTTAATTAGTACAACATCAGTATTCCGTTCTATAAAATTAAATGTTTGAGTCTCTCTTCTTATAATTTAATATAATATCTTACAAAAAACACAGACACCAAATAATTTAGCTTGTGCATACCATATTTGAAGGGATTGTCCAATCTCAGTTTGAGGCTGCTACTGAAATCATAGAGTGAATATTTAAACCCCTTTAACTCCTTCTCTAAGTGTAGAAGAATCTCATCCAATTTTTGGTTATGTAAATTTGCATACTCAGAGAACTCATCCAGACAGCCGCCGTCTTTATCTCGACCGAGGATCCTCAGCCCGGGACAGCAACCCATCGGCGGCAAATTCATGAATGCAAATTTTCTGCCACCATTGTCATATACTTTCTGTGAAAATAAAACACAAAATATCAATATCTCAATGGAGAGAAAGAAGAAAGAAAGGGAAAGGGAAAAAAGCTTACTTTGAGTAGTCAAGTTTCCAATTACCAAGTCAACATATTGAGATTTAGAGTAGGATTTGAATAATAATGTGGAATTGGTTAAGAAGAGGGTCATATAATCATTGTTTCCAATGCTAAACAAATAGACAGCTTTTGATAGTATCAATCCCCCTTCAGTTTCACCCAACTTGCTTCTTAGCTTAGTCTCCACATCAATGAAGTGATTTATTTGTGTATTAAGATCAATCACCTGAAAACATATATACTTACATATTCACTAGTGAGTATGAGGTCAGTTTACTTTTCACACGTATCTTATTTTTATACGACCAAGCATATTTAATAAGTCTTATATATATTATATATTTAAATTCAACATAAATAAGATAAATATGAAAGTAAAAGTGTACTCATACTTACAGCCTACAGGTAGTGAGGACACAAGTGTTTTACCCGTTATAACTTATATTTATGGCCCCCAACCCAAGAAAATGTGTAAATCGGTGAAAAAGAGCAAAAACTCATGACTTGGAATTTCAAAAGAATTAAACTTACCTTAGTCTCATACATGAGGGAGCCCTTCTTTCTATGGATAGATTTTAGCCACAATAGACAAAATCCAACCGTTTTTTTTTTTAATATTTTTTATAGGACATTAGCCACCAAAAGAAAAAGATGTTGGAGAACCATTTTTATACCAAAATACCCTCTAAATTATCGATAAATTACACATACCTTCTACATCAAGTATAAAAAATAAGATTCATTATACAAAATCTTCCCGATTGTAATCTACATTTTAAAATTGTAATCTAATTTTTAAAGTAAATATAAATAATTTTTTTTTACCATTTAATTAACTATTTATTTAAAATGGAATTAACTAAATTAGATTAAATTATTTATTTATTGAAATATGAATTAAATTAATTAAAAAGTATGTACATATTTTTTTTAAGGAATCTACTCTATCAAAAGTTGATAAAGAAAATGGCATATCCCCAATAATTTTTTACAATTTAATTAATTATTTATTTAAAATATAATTAAATCTCATTATGGATTAAATTAATTAATTATATATACATAGTTTTTAAGGAATCTACTCTTTCAAAAGTTGATAAAGAAAAAGAGCAAATGCCCTCCCCTCCTAAACCCATATGGGCGTGAACTTCAATAGGAAAAAAGGAAAGATTTTTAGTTTAAAATTTAATTCATGAGTTATACAAATTTTTTCTTTTGTAATCTACATTTTAAAATCCTAATCAAATTTTTCTATTAAAAAGAAATAACTATTTTTTATTTTATAAATGCTTACTAAACCCCTTAAAAATTCAAATCATATCAAAATTGATATATCATTAGCAAATTCAATTTTTAAACCACTGAAAAATTAATGGTTTAAAATTCAAAATGATAATTTTATTATGGTTGATTTTATAAAATTTTAACCATCTGTTAATATATTTAAATGACATTTATTTATCACAACACTTCATAGATAAATCCACTCTAGATAAAATATTAATATAGAATATTAAAATGAAAAAAAACATAATAAACAAAAACATATGTGCATCGCTCGGGGTAAAAAGCTAGTAAAATAAGTATATGAATAAAATAAAATTTGAGAGTTCAAAAACATATAAAAGGAATGAAAAAATAAATAAAAATTTAAAGACTAAAATATGTTTCAAAATCAATAACTTATCATCTTAAGATTGTTTGAGTTAATTACTAAACCAATCATTAGGTATTAAACCATAGGTTTCAACTAATTAAGAGTAAGCTTTTTTTTTTAATAATTTAAAAAAGTTAAAAGATAAAAGTTATAAATTTTGTGGAGAGTTTAGAAAGCAAAAGCTTAGCTTTTTGATGAAGGTCCATGCTTTTTTATATGAAAAGTTAGATACGTTTTATAGAATACTAACCGAGCCATGAAAAGTCTCAGATAAAGCACCTGCTCCACTCGATGCAAAATTCACTCCATTTTCATATTCATCAAAATCAGGTTCAAGAAATGGTCTTATCAATGGCACCTTTGCATATTCAGCTATATAACAAAACATAACAATAGTGAGATAACTATACTACTTGACCGATCGAGTTGTATCGGTATCGGCCAATATTTTGAATTTTTAGAATGATTTTAGAGAAGGAGATATGATAAAATATATGCAAAGTTAAGATGAAGAGACGTAATAACATATATTCAATAAGATCATGAGGTTACTGGTCTTATTGTCAATTAGTGGGTTTTGAGATGAACCCGATAAAAAGTGAAGATGCGAAGAATATATACTTACAAATAAAGTCGGAGACCAAACGACCATCGGAAAATCTCCCGGTAGGGAAACGGAAGTAGGTTTGGCCGTAAGGCCAGAAGTTAGCTTGGTCAAGAGTGGTGGTGTTGATGTAATTATTGTTGCCAGCGTCCAAGAAAGAGTCTCCAAAGATGAAAAAGGCGACATGGTTTTCAGGCAGCTGAAAATGATGAGATTGAACTTCGACGACAAAGAAACTTATCCAAACCAAGTAAATTACTAAGAACAAGAAGAATATTGGTCGGAATTTATAACTACTTTGCTTCTCCATCATTGTTCTTTCTCTATTTTCTCTCTCACATTTAAAACTAAGCCCATTATTTATATATATTATATGAATTATGATGAGTGCAAAAGGCTTTGTTGGTTTCTTTCCATAATAAAAAACTAAAGGTATTTTATAATATTTTTTTAAACTTGGAAAACGATGTGGTTTTCTTCTCGAAGCAAGGCAAAATTCGAAAGAGTTTTTGATGTGATGTTTTGATCATAAACATACATAGAGAAAATGGACAATTATATTTTTACATACTAATTACTGAAATGTTTGAACTTTTTAAAAAAAATACTAAAATATCATAATTATAGTTTTATAATTTATTAAACTAAAAAAGTGGAAAAAAAAACTAAAAAATTCATTGAAAATAATAATAAAAAGGGTAAAATGCAAATAAGACCCCTGTGGTCTTTTCAAAATACATGAACACCCACTGTACTTTGAAAATGGCAAATCGCACCCCTGTGGTTCCAATTTTTTTCAATCAGACTCCTCCCCTTCAATGTCAATAATTTTCTTTTAGCCATAACTTCTTCGTTTGAACTCCGATTTGGATGATTCAAGATGTTTTGGAATCTTCATTTCCGGCTTTACATAATCGTTGCTTCGAAACTTTGAAATTATCAATAACCAAAAGAGTTAACGATGTCAATCATACCTAGTGTTTCGATGTTAGTAAAATCTTTTATTTATTAATGATTTCAAAGTTTCAAAGTGACATTTATGTAGAGCCTAAAATGAGGATTCCAAAACATTTTGAATTATCCAAATCGGAGTTCAAACGAAGAGTTGTGGCTAAAAGAAAATTATTGACATTGAAAGGATAGGTCCGATTGAAAAAATGGAACCAGAAGTGCGATTCGCCATTTTCAAAAAACAAGTGTTTATGCATTTTGAAAAGACCACATGGGTCTTATTTACATTTTACCCTAATAAAAAATAATCATATAGTTCAATAAATTATTGAACTTGCATTAAAAAAGTATAAAAAAACACACAAATTCATTAAATAGTTCAATAATTTAATGAATTATAATTATGCTATTTGAGTAATTTTCAAAAAGTATTCTTGATTACGTGTAATTTAAGATACCCTGTAACAAAATGAATAATATTATCTAGATACTCATCTCTCCATAATCTTAAATTACGTTGAAATGAACCCTCACATCTTCCTTGAAAGATTAGCGTTTTAAATTAGTTGTTACGTTTGTTGCAAAATTATCAACGAGTTTATAGTATAATAATAAGAATACAATTAAGTAGAGAGGAACAAATATAACCTTAGTTGGCATTATCTTATGATTTGGAAAGAATAGTCAACTATTGAGCTAGAGAGAACGTGAATTGAGCAATTATTGGTCATTAATTTATCTTTGTCACATAAATATATCTTTGAATTATGGATAATTATTTGTGTTTTTATTTAAAATTCTTGTCATCTTCTCTGACATACACCTAAGTTTTGAGAAATAAGTTAAGAATGTTTGGGGTGTTTTTCAATATCTTATGTTAATAAAATTGTTGTGAACTTTAGAAATAAATGAGGTAGTTATGAACACAAGAAATGAACGTCTATGATATAATCGATAATGATCTTTAATTTCTAAAATAGGCTTTGACAAAATGAAGGTTTTAAGACGATTTTTCAAAAATGACATTTTAAGAATTGTTATTTTTAAAACTAGTAAAAGTTTTGAAAATTTTCAAAAATGGTACCAACTGTGATAAACCAATCTCAAATCGAGATAGGGTGGAATCTGAGAAATGTTAGTTTTAAAATATTTCAAAACATTTACTATTTTTAAAATAACTCATTAAAATGTATCTATTGAAATTTCTCAAGTTTTAATATCATTATGATTAAACTATTAATTATTGCTTCATGGCTTTCAAAGATATTCGAATTGGATCAAATCAACTTAACCATTAAATAATGTCCCAAGTTAAGCCAAAGACGTGTAGAAACCTTCATTTTCTTTTATGGAAGGAGAAATTGAATATTTGTTTAGAAATTGATGCGTTTTCATATATAAACAAATAAAAAAAATTGTAATTGGTAGCATTTTGTAACACCTCGAATCGAAGAAGGTGTAGACACGAATAATGAACGGCTTCTGAGAGATTTGTAGGTAGTACACCTCTTTTTTAGGAGTTCAATTGAAAAGAAATAACAATTTTCATATTTATTGACTATACAAATTACAAATATCATATATTTTTAATGACTAAGCTGTCATTTTCTTAATTTTTTAAGGAGAAAAGTTGAATTAATTGTTGTACTGCTTTGATCCAAAAGGCCTGCAATGTATCCCCTTTTTCACGGAACCTACTTTAGTTTTCTTTTAACAAATTCACTTTTTTTTTTTAATTTAATAATTGGAAAAGAAACAAATTTTGAAAGTGAAAGAGAAAATGATGAAGTTTGACAAACAGGCAGTCTATAATTATATAAAATAGAGGGGAAGATGAGACAAAACCCCACATGGCTAATAAGGGCTAAGGGAACCAAAAATGTGTTTTGTCTTGAGTGGGTTTGGCCCCAACCCAACTATGCTCAACAAAAGAAAATGACTCCTCTTTCCTTCCTTATCATTCAAGGCAATGTGCAGTGAAGTTGGGAGTCATGACAGCATTTGTCCCTTTCAAATTTCTATTCTTTGTCCACTCCTCCACTTGATATCATTGAGCCCGTATCCGTATCATATCGTGTCTATATCTTATATTTGTATACTTAGTTTTTAAGTGACAGTATTATATTATATCGGTCATATAAAATAATTTCATGTCTATTTAGGAGTTAATGTCATGATATTGATACATATTTTTCACATGGATTTATATTTGAACTCACTCTAATAATTTCAATAGAACACTTCCCTACATAAAAGGGAAGAAGAACTAAGAGAGGATCCAATGCCCGATTTAGATTGAAACACCGAATAAATTTTATCTAACTGATTCAAAGAATCATAGAAAAACCTTGGTACATTAAAAAAAGTTGAATATGACACCATAACTTTACCAGCAAATCACACTTGATTTATAATCACCAACCATTCCCTCACTAAAGCAAACACCAACTTAAGTTTATATGTACTTAATTGGATTGTATCACATGCATGAGTAATTAAATTAAACAGTTTTGGATTGAAAGCTAGATGATTTTTTTTTTTTAATTTCTTATAATTAAAAAAAAAAAATCAATTTTAGGTCTAATTCCATTGCAAGTGGTTGGCAGCAATGGGAACAGTATGATTGGCCTATACTTAGACTGAGTTATTTAATATAATATGTTGTTTTGACCAAAAACCAATAAGCTTAATCATTATCACATTTGGAAAATGAAGTCTTGTGACTCTTTCTAAAGTTGCAACTACCAACCAAAAACTCAGAGAAGGAATCCAAACCATTTTCATACTTTTTTTTTTCCTAAAAGATTGGCATAGAAAATGAGATAAATTATTGAAGATATTTATTCATACAGATCAAAAGTCAAGTCATTTTGACACTTAACTAAGTTAATAGTACATTAATACATAATAAGATATTGTTGATACAGACTTCACTGATATACTACAACAAATACAAGGTTTTGCAGGTTTTCTACCTGATTAAACTTATAATTAAACAATATTAAATTGTCCTCAATAGCCTCAGGCAGGCACCCATCAACCTTTTGAATTTTATTCACTATCATAGATGAGATCCACCTCCTGCACCAACACAATTTCAGATGATGAAAACAAATTGTGAACTGATAGTAGAACATGATCCAACTGATAAGACTTGGAACCGGATCGAGGGAACGAAACGAAACGACTATCATGTAGCTCTATTTACATAAACTGGCAGGCATTGGAAAAATTTTGCTTAAAAGATTCCTTCAACCAGGGTAGGGAAGTCATCAAAACTCAAAAGATCCAGTGGGTTTCCATCACCTTGAGTTGCATCCCCACCAATGAAGACATCCATTGAATTTTCCCAATTTGCTTCCAAATATGGCATCTGAATAAACTTCATCTGCGACTCGAAGGCGGAAAGCTCCTCGGACAGTGTCTTGGCACCTATGGCTTCCCCTGAACTACATTTGAATTTCTTTTGTGGATTGGCATTCTCTGAAAACTGAGAATCATCACTTTCTAAAGTAGCTGAGAAGATGGAAGATATTTCGGGCGTCTTGGCGCCCTGCTCTCCCCCCCATCCAAAATCAGAACAATCAATCGAGTTGCTTCCCACATCGGAATTGAAATACACGAGCATATCATCAGATGGTGCACAATCCATACTAGCATGGAATGAGTCCATGTATCCAAGTTCAAGTTGGTCTATAGATGGCTTCCCTTCCAGAAAATCAGTGGTTCCATCGTAGTCTTGAATCGGAGGGGTGGAAAATTTAAGATTCTGGTTAGCATTCAGTTGCTTTGGTTTCAAGTTGGTCTTGAGATGTTGTTTCTGTAAGTTTTTCCGCTTCAGAGTACTTCGCAGTGGTTCGTCGGGGAAATTCACCTTAGCTCTCTTGCCTCGAATCCTCCGCGCCTCTGCATCGTATGCTCGTGCAGCTTCTTCTGCAGTGTTGAAAGTTCCAAGCCATACACGAACTCCTTTCCTTGGGTCACGAATCTCAGCCGCCCACTTACCCCACGGGCGCTGTCTGATTCCTCTAAATTGATTCTTCCTCTTTCCATCTGCAGATTTCTCAGCTACCCCATTGAACTCCTCAGATTTTGTAGCCAATGATCCTCAAATAATTCAAATACAAGGAAAACAATATTAACTCTTAAGAACATAAGGGTAAAAAAAAAAAAACAAACAAAGCTACTTCAAAACATCACAAATTATATGAATTCTTAATTCTTATTTCAAGACAAGAAAAAACATTTGAAGCTTGCACACTGCATTACATATAATATACTTCAAAAAATTGATTAAAAGATGTTTTGTTGTTTAAATATAACAAAACATAAAATTGAATTTATAAATTAAAAAAAAAAAACAAATTCCATTCCATAACTACAAATACAACTATATATATATTCAGCAAAAAACAAGTTCAATTCATAGATAGTTGTAATTGTTCTTATAAAAATGGAATTACCTTGATTGAAAGAGAAAACAGAGGAGGGTGACTTAATATGATGAAAGGAATGATCTTGATGATGAAAATCAACATCAGAATCATCATCGTTGAATTCCTGAAAATCAGCTTCAAAATCATCATGATCAAAGATTTGAGATCTCAGAGACTTAGCCGAGGAAAATGAGAATTTTCCAGATTTGGGTTTTTGGAGATTCGGCCAAAGGTGATCGGCAGTGACTCGATTAGAACACCGATTTGCCGGAATAAAGTCCGAAATTATAGCTCCTCCACACATATTTCACTTAATTGGGAAAATTCAAATTCAAAATCAAATCTTTTTTATTCTTAAGAATCAATCAAGAACAAAAAAAAAATGAGGATTTTATAAGTTTTTTTTTTTTTGGGGATAGTGATGAAAGATGAGATTTAATTTTACTAGAAAAAGAAAGTATGCTATGGAAATTGGGAAATCTATCTAAGCTAAGATTAGCTGTATTGTTCAGATAAATACGAAGATACCCTTACTCTATCCTATGATTTTTACTTTTATATAAAATGTCAGAGGTGGGGATTGAATTAGAATCTTAATGTGAAACTACATATTTTAATCAATGGATTAAACCCTGTTTGGATTTAATTCTTACATATTTCAATTGGGAACTTACTACCCTATTATTAGGGAAATTTCATTGGGTGGTAAATTTTTATGCAATATTTATACAAATATCGACTCAAAAAAGTATTTATAAATATAGCAATTTTTATCATGTTTATCAATTATAAACTCTAATTTATGTGTTTATCAGTGATAAAAATAGTGTAAAAATATGTAATTCAATGTTTATCATTGATAAACATGATCAAAATTTGCTATATTTACAAATATTTTTTTGAGGTTTTATTTTTACAAATATTACTAAAAAAAATTACTAGATTTGCAAATGCCCATATTACTTTTATTATTTTTCTTTTTGTGCAAGTTGATAGCTTTATCGAGGGATATAATTTCTATGATTTCATTTGTTTTTTTATTGTTTGTTTTCTTATAGAAATGTCAATTTTTTCTGTGAGAAGTTGTTTAGAATGTGATGGAAAAATCAGTCCTCTCCTTATGAGGTAGGTCTCCATTTCTATATAGTACTTTGTTTTTATTTTTTGGTATGATCGGGAATATCGGTACCTCATCAATAGAATAATTTGAAATTTAAAATAGATGGACTAAAATTATGTTTTTAATTAAATATGGTTTATTTTGTAAATATATGGGGTCGAGCTTTTCTTTCTCCTATAGAATAAAGATTTTTAAATGAAGAATTAGTGAATAGTTCAATAAATGAAATTCACAGCATTAAGAATTGTGTTACAACTACAAGTGGTCATGGAGACTTGGACGTTCGTCTATTTTTAATACACTTAGTTTGATTTATATATAATAGGTCACAAATTGAAAAATTGAAAAGGGAGAAATCGGGAACACTAATATTTAACCACTTAAGTTATAGTCATGATAATATTCACTCGGTTTGATTTCATATATGAATTGTTTTTTAATAAATTTATTCGAGTTTTAAATATCATAAACTTGAAGGTCATAAACCATCATAATTGAGAGTCTTTGAATTATATTTCAACCTGAATAACAATTGGATTATATCCACACACAAAAAAAAATTCTCATATTATGGACAATATATATCACTACTTACTCTAGAAAACTTAGTGCACGTCTATTTTCTTTTTATGAATGGTTTCCTTTCGAGCAAGTCTAAAGAAGCCAACAATTTCAAAGATTTAAGGGTATTCTTAACTTAAGAACTTTGGTTTTCACTAGGGGAAAAAAAACCCTTTGGTTTTCAATTTTATTTTAAATCATAGTAGTTATTGAAAAGTCCTAATACTTCAAAACTAAAATTTTGCCTTATAAATTGATCGATTTTGTATCTAACCATTTGAATTTTCATTATTTCGATCAATTTTTTCACCAGTTTTAAAATTAGTGTGAAGTTAATTTATTTGTGAAGATTTTATCACTAAAACTTCAAATAAATATCCTGCTTTAATTATTTATATTATATTTTATTAGATGATTAGTGAGACTCACATATGTATTGATTAATATAAAATATAATAATATTTAATAAAAATTAAAAGACTATTTTGGATACTTATATTATTATTATCCGTATGACAGTGTATGGGATCTCTCCTCGATTAGATGCTGAGAGAAAGAAGATGTACGCAATCACATAAAAGCATTTTTAATACCTAACATTTTGGCTTTTTAGAGCAGTCATGTGATGATATGGGCAAACTCTTAATATATTTATATCAAACTTTGGACCTTTGGCTTGTGCTCATCACACAACAAGCAACTATACTTTCACCTTATTTTAATGTTTTCTTCTATTTCAATCACTTTATTCATTATGGTTTAATTCAATTTAAATTGTCTCATGTTGATTGATGTGGTAATAATTATGGAGATTCTAAAAGATTAATGGTTTTGTTTGGGATTTTTTATTTAGTTGTTTTTTTATATAGTTTTTCTATTTTAAGTTTTAGTGGGTTTGGCTTGCTTGAATTAAGAGGTTTAATTTTTATATTTTGATCTTCAATTGTGAGATTATCTCTTTTTATATTTTATATTTGGGATAATTATAATTTACATTTATATGATTTATTTGATTTGCAAATTGTACTCATATGGTTTTAAAAAAATTATTAGCAATCCTGATGTGTTTTGGTAAATTGTAAATCACACTTATCGGTTGGTTAGTTAATCGAAATTTTAGACACTCGTTTATCCTAAGTATGACTCATGTTTCAATTCCACACTAATAATCATATTCTACTAATTACACTTATTTTTTTTATAAATCAATTAATTTTCAATGGAATTTGAACACGTAATATATATAAAATAAATATTTATAGTGGTGAGATTTGTAATATATCATTATGTTTATAAATATATATAACCTAACCATTAAAAAAATCAAATTGTGGCTTGGGAAGCGAGATGGACTTTAACTCCCTTTTTATATAATCTTCCCATCCCATGTGATTCTTCTTTTATTATGAGGTCATATCCCTTTTTTTTTAATTCAAGAAGTCTTTTTTATTTTTTCGAAACCAATTCAAGAATTTGTTTTTACTCTATCATGATTCACGAATTCAGGATTTCCTCTCATAAAATAAGTCATTATTATAATTCTCCCATTTCAATCTCTGCCCCAATCAGACCACTTCACAAATATTCATGTATTGGTAATTGGCTGAGTTTTTTTAGTTAACGGGAGCAATAATTCAACTTATTAGACACTCATTCTCTTCTCGTCGTGGAGTCCTTCCATTCCATCTCCAATTTAATGTAATATTTAAAAATAAAATCTATAAAAAAGAAAATTGATTGAATTTTGAATACTAAAATCTCTATCTGATTTTAATCTCACATATATGATCATATTTAATTAATCATTTCATAAAAGTATATGTTCGTGAGACTCTAAGGATAATGTTTGAACTTCGGGAGGAGACATGGAGGTGGTCACAATTGAAGACGCAAATCCAATTTTGAAGCGTCAAAAGACTTTAAAAATAAAAGTTTAACCATTTAATAAAATTCTTTGTATTATTTTTATTTGGTATTTGTTTAATTAAAAAAAAAACAAATTCCAAATAAAAATAATACGAAGAATCTAAAAGAAAATAACATTTAAACAAAAAGACAATAATTTAAACTATATCAAATATACATATGAAAATACCCACACATAAACTGCAATTATGTGTTCATGGACATGCATGGGCTTGACTCCATTCTGATCCACATCCATAACAAAATTCTTTTCCACACCTGCAAAATCAAAACCCACCTTCATAAAAAAAAAAAAATTCTTTCAAGTCGATTTTGGTTCTTATTAATTGTTTATGCATGGATGCTTAAAAGATTTTGGATAATATATTAGTAATAGTGTTGAAGATTGATTCGAACGTTCTATTTTAAATGTCAATAAGTATAAAAGAACTTTAATTGATATAAAATTTCTATAACGAGAGCTTCTATTCCCATATCATATTCAATCGTCAGACTAGAGTAAACTATAAACTGATAGATTAAGGTAAATTTAATACTCAACGACACCGAGTAATTAGTGAAACGTGAAGGGAAGATTAAAACCTACCTGCAGGTAATGTGGAGGCAACCATCAATCTTGTCCACATAAATCTTGCAACTTGGACATCTCCTCCATTTCTTTTGATTAGCAAGCTGTATTATTGTTGAAACTTAACCAGAAATTAAACACAAGAATAGGATAAGAAAGACACAAAGAATTATACTGGTTCAGCATATAGCCTACATTCAGTTGCTGAAAAAGACCCCTTCAGCCATGCACTATAACCATCAACCTTTCAGAAACAACTAGCAAAAGCAATAGTTCACAATCTCAGCAAGAAAACACAAGTAAAACACTCAAGGTTTCCTTTGGAAACCTTTACACAGATCTCTCCCTAAAGAATACAACAAGATTACAGAGAACTCAAAGAAAGAAGACGAAGCTTTCTCTCTCTAGAAATCAGCTCTCTCTCTCTCTCTCTCTCTCTCTCTATATCTCTCTAAAACAGATCTGGAACTTTCTTTCTTGCACACAGAGTCAGAATAAATCTCTTCTCTAAGGAACTGCCTTATTAGAATGAAAGGAGTTGTTGCTTCCACGTAGCTGACCAGCTGTCAAGTAACCACCCCAACAAACTAACAGCTCAGATAATAATAAAGCTGGGTTGGACTTCAATGTCAAGGGACTGGGCTTCAAGTTATAAACAGACCCAAAACGGATGAGCAGATTGCAATCAAATCCAACAATCTCCACCTTGATTGCAAATGCTCATTACTCAAGGGTTATTAACTGAAAAATTGGGCTTCAGTGCAATGGTGAAACATCATCAGGGGTCTTCAAACAGCTATACATGGTGTTTCAACCTGTATCAAAACATGTCACACCCAAAGAAGTTAGGCTTTTGCTAAACTTTTCTGTTGTGACAGGTTTAGTTAAAATGTCAGCAGGATTAACATCAGTGTTTATTTTCATAATAGAAACTTTGCCTTGATTTATAACATCTCTAATAAAATGAAATTTTACTTCTATATGCTTTGTTCTATCATGGAATATTTGATTTCTAGTGAGGTAAATGGCACTTTGACTGTCACAAAAAATAGGAACCTTTTCTTGTTGACAGCCAAACTCAGAAATCAAACCTTTTAACCATAGAGCCTCTTTTGTTGCCTCAGTTACAGCAACATATTCAGCCTCAGTGGTAGACAAGGCTACCACTGGCTGAAGTGGGGCTCTCCAACTCACTGTATTACCAAACAGTGTGAAAACTATACCTGATGTTGATCTTCTTTTGTCAAGATCTCCTGCAAAGTCTGAATCACAATAACCAAGCAATGTATTTTCAGTGTCATTTGACTTTTTATACATTAAACCATAGTTCCAGGTTCCTTTTAAGTATCTCAGAACCCATTTGGTAGCTTCCCAATGGGCTTTACCTGGATTTGCCATATATCTACTTACTAAACTAGAAGCATAAGATAGATCAGGTCTAGTGCACACCATAGAGTACATTATACTGCCTACCACACTAGCATAAGGGATCAAACTCATTTCTTGCTCTTCTTCAACAGTACTAGGACTCATACTTGAAGATAGTTTAAAATGATGTGCTATGAGTGTGGTTACAACCTTAGATGAGTTCATTTTGAACTTTTCTAAAAAATTTTGAATGTATATATGTTGGGTGAGAAATAACACATTTTTCTCTCTTTCCCTATTGACGTGGATGCCTAAAATAGTTTGAGGTTTTCCTAAGTCCTTCATTTCAAATTCTTTATTTAGCATGGACTTTAGCTTGTTAATCTCATTCATTTTAGAGCATGCAACTAACATGTCATCCACATACAGTAACAAATACATAGGGCAGTCATTTGTGATCCATTTAATATAGACACAGCTATCAAAATTGCTTCTAGTAAACTTATTTTCTATCATGAACTTGTCAAATCTTAGATACCACTGTCTAGGGGACTGTTTAAGGCCATAGAGGGATTTCTTGAAAAGACAGACTTTGTTTTCATAGCCTTTGGGTATAAATCCCTCAGGTTGTGTCATGTGTATGGTTTCAATTAGATCTCCATGAAGGAAAGCAGTTTTGACATCTAGTTGTTCTAACTCTAAGTTGAACTCAGTGACAAAAGCTAGTAGTGTTCTAATTGAGACATGTCTAACAACTGGGGAGTATATTTCATTGTAATCTATTCCCTCCTTTTGAGTGAACCCTTTTGCTACTAATCTAGCCTTAAATCTTTCTTTTGATACCCCTGGGATTTCTTCCTTTCTTTTGAGTATCCACTTACAACCTACTAGTTTGACATTATTAGGTTTGTCTACTAGGGTCCAGGTATTATTCTTATTTAGACTCTCTATTTCTTCTTTCATTGCTTCTAGCCACTTATGCTTATAGGGATCAACTAGGGCTTCTTTATAGGATAAGGGTTCACTACTTTCTAATTGGTCAGCAGGATATAAAGCATAGGAGACATAATCATTATTTGCAAACCTGGCAAGGGGAACAATGGTCCTCCTAGTTCTGTCCCTAGTTAGCTGGTAGTTACTGAGGTCCTCTTGGTACTGATTTGAGCTTTTTGCCTCTGTTTCAGGACCTTCAGTGAATTCAACTTGTTCTTCAAACCTTTCAATTTCAGTGCTGGTTGTATCTAATTCATGTGAGAGCTCCACCTCTTTTTAGGTACCTGTCACTTTTGCTTTTTCTGCATTCAACTCACAGAAATCATTAGTGGATTTCAAAAACATTTCATTTTCATTGAATTTTACATCCCTACTGATGAAGCTTTTATAGTGACCATTTGGTAATGGTTCCCACAATTTGTATCCCCTAACCCCATCAGGGTATCCAATGAGCATACACTTCTTGGCTCTAGGGTCAAGTTTTCCTTCTTTGTTGTAAGCATATGTTGTACAACCATAAGTTCTAAGGTGACTGATATTTGGGGGGGTTCCTGTCCACATTTCTTGAGGGGTTTTGAATCCTAGAGCTGAGGATGGACATCTATTGATTAGGTAACAGACTGTTTTTACAGCTTCAGCCCAAAATTTCTTGGGTTGATATGAAGTATTCATATACACCTAACCCTTTCTAGAATTGTCCTATTCATCCTTTCAGCAACTCTATTTTGCTGTGGAGTTAGTCTTACTGTTCTATGTCTGGTTATTCCTTCTTGATTGCAAAACTGGTTGAATTCATTGCTAAGATACTCTAGGCCATTATCTGTTCTAAGTGTTCTAACTTTTCTGTTGGTTTGAACCTCAATAGTTTTCTTCCAAGTCTTAAAGTTCTCAAAGGCTTCAGACTTGTGTTTAAGGAAGAACACCCATACTTTTCTGGAGTAGTCATCTATGATGGTCATAAAATATCTTTGAACCTAAGGAGGGGTTGCTAGCTGGTCCCTACAGGTCAGAGTGGATGTAATTTAGAATTCCAGAAGTATTATGTTGGCCTTTTGGGAAGCTTACCCTAGTAGCTTTGCCTAGAACACAGCTTTCACAGAAAGTTAATTTTTCTATCTTAGTCTTATCTAGAATTCCTTGTTTTGCAAGTTCTACTAGGCCTTTCTCACTAATGTGACCTAATCTTTTATGCCATAATTGAGTAGGGTTCTCTTCTAGCCTAGTGGTGTTGGCTACTAGGCCTATGGCTGTTTCTCCCTCTAAGAAATAAAGTCTATTAATTCTAGTACCCTTCATCCACACCATAGACCCATTTATAATTTTCAAATTCCCATTCTTGGCAGTATAGGTCATTCCCTCTTCCTCTAGAGTTCCTAAAGAGATGAGGTTTCTCTTTATTTCAAGGACATACTTAACTTCTTTTAGGGTTCTGATTTGACCATCTTTAGTTCTAATACTAAGTTCACCTATCCCTTTAACCTTGCAAGGTTTATTATCTCCTAAAAGGACACTTCCTCCATCTATGAACTTAAAGTCAGTGAGCCATTCCTTGTGGTGTGTGATATGAAAAGTGCACCCAGAATCCATAACCCATTCATTTTTAGTTGTATCATCTTCTACCATTAAAACAACTAAAACATCACCTTGATCATTCTTATCATTATCTACAACATTTCCAGCATTGTTATTAGTCAAATTCTTATTATTATTACCATTTCTCTTAGGGCAAAACCTTCTAATGTGTCCTAATTCATTACAATGATAACATTTGACAGACTTAATGTTTCCTCTAGACTTTGACCTAGATTTTCCTTTCCATTTGTTATTCTTGCCATTGTTATTTCTATCTACAGATCTTCCTCTAATGTATAGACTTTCAGCTTGGTTATTATGGTTATTAGCATTCTTATCTTTCTTAAATTCTAATTCCCAAGATCTTAGGGCAGATATTACCTCATCTAATGTAATGGTTGTCCTTCCAAATTTGATGGCAGCTTTAAGCTCTCTGTAATTGTCTGACAGTGCATTCAAGAGGATAATTGCTTTGCCTTCATCACCAATTTTCTCTTCATCAATTGAAGCCAAAGTAATGGCGATTTTCTTGAATTCGTCTAGGTTCTGTTCTAAGGTTTTAGAGTTGTCCATTCTAAAACCAAAGAATTTTTCCTTCAGCAGTATCCTATTCGTGAGAGACTTTGTCATGAAGATCTCTTGTAGTTTCTCCCAGACTTCATATCCCGTATCTAGACCATCTACCTGCCTTAGTACATTATCAGCCAAGTACAGGATGATGATGGAATAGGTATTCAGTTGTAGATCTGCCCTTTCTAGATCTGTCATGGTGATAGGTAAGCCTGTTGGATTTTCAATGGCCTTGTGGAGTTTCTGTTGTACTGGGAGAGCTTTCATCTTCTTCCTCCAAGAAGCGAAATCTCTAGTTCCATCAAAAGGATGCAATTCGAATTTCATTGACATTCAGAAGTTCTAGATCTTTGATCTTGAATTCTTGATGACACTACGTGAGATTCAGATTTGGATCTTGAGTTCCTTGATCTCAGAAACACATGCACGATCCTAAACTCACTTTCACTCAGACTTTCTGGTAACTTCTTTTCCCTAACACGAGCTCTGATACCAATTGTTGAAACTTAACCATAAATTAAACACAAGAATAGGATAAGAAAGACACAAAGAATTATACTGGTTCAGCATATAGCCTACATCCAGTTGCTGAAGAAGACCCCTTCAGCCATGCACTATAACCATCAACCTTTCAGAAACAACCAGCAAAAGCAATAGTTCACAATCTCAGCAAGAAAACACAAGTAAAACACTCAAGGTTTCCTTTGGAAACCTTTACACAGATCTCTCCCTAAAGAATACAACAAGATTACAGAGAACTCAGAGAAAGAAGACGAAGCAGACGAAGCTTTCTCTCTCTAGAAATCAGCTCTCTCTCTCTCTATCTCTCTAAAACAGATCTGGAACTTTCTTTCTTGCACACAGAGTCAGAATAAATCTCTTCTCTAAGGAACTGCCTTATTAGAATGAAAGGAGTTGTTGCTTCCACGTAGCTGACAGCTGTCAAGTAACCACCCCAACAAACTAACAGCTCAGATAATAATAAAGCTGGGCTGGACTTCAGTGTCAAGGGACTGGGCTTCAAGTTATAAACAGGCCCAAAATGGATGAGCATATTACAATCAGATCCAACAATTGTCATGATATCATCCCAGCTTCCTCCCCCTTCCCTTTTTAGTCTCTGATACTCCTCACATTCCATTCCTGCATGCCAACCAACCTTGCACTGAGCACAGAACATTCTCCTGCAGTATCCACATTCCGCCGATCTCACGACCTCACTTCCGTCGTTAACCATCAGCATCGAGCAGTTATCGAAAGGACAGTAGAATCTCTGAGTTCCCAAAATCATAGCCTCTGAGTGCATGTTCCCAACGCTCGAATACATCCTTTGGAACGAAAGAACGAAAAAACTCCAGCTCCAACACAGCCGTGCAGTTTGGATCGGGGCACTTGACATTGACTGCATTGTCCTTAATCTTGGCGGAGACATACTTTGAGATACAATCCTCACAAAACGTATGCGAACAGCTGCCGTCGTTGTTGTTCGTAAACATATCGGAAGATTTCTTGGTGTCCATGCAGATCATGCAAAAGGCATAAACAGATGATTGGCTTCTTAGTATCTTATTGGAATTTACCATTATTCAAAAGATGAAGATGAGGATGAAAGGAAAGAAACAATTGCTTGCTTATGGTGATGATGATGATTTAGCTGCCAAAATCAGGAGATAATTAAGAGGGTCTTTTGAAATCCCAAAGTGAAACCGATTTCATTGTTTGTTACTTAATTTAATCAATCGAGTTCCCATGCAAAATAATAAATAAATAAACAGATACCCATGAAAATTTGCGTCTCTTGAATTCTTTTTTCTATAAATTCAGTTTTGATTATTAATTTTCAGTTAATTCTTTCATTGAACCTACACATGGTCAGGATTGATATCTGAACAGTTGAATTATTACTTAAAAAATAAGAGTAGTTTTTAGTTTGAAATTCAAAATTGTTGGATTATTATTGTGTCTAACTAAATGTTATTTATCATGTAGGGGTGAACAAATTCAAACCAAACCAATTGTCTAAACTAAACCGAACCAAATCGATTTGATTCAGTTTTTTAGACCTTTGTTTACCCAAACCAATTAATAATGGTTTATGGTCGATTTGATAGATTTTTGTAGCAATCCAAACCAAACCAATACATAATATATGATATATTTGAATTTTTAAATATCAATAAAACTTAATAGAATGAAAGAATAGGAAGAATCTTTAATATTATGTGTGTTTGTATTTGTAATTTGTGTTTTAATGAATTTTTAGAAGAATTAAAATTAGTCCAACAATTTTTAGAAGTATTTTTTTGAGATTTTGTTACACTTATCATGATGTAAATTAAGTATTTATGAATAACTGCGAAAAAAATAAAAAATGTAAGAACCTAACCGATCCAAACCAAACCATTTTAGTTTGGTTTGGTTCGGTTTCTTTATGATAAACGGTTTGGTTTGGTCCGTATAATCTAAAAATAAAATCTAATCAGATTTGAAATTTTAGTAAAATCCAAATCAAACCAATCCAATGTTCACCCCTACTTGCAAGTAATATCGAGTCAAACTTTTCTTTCTCCTATAAAATAAAGATGAAATTCTTAGCATTAAGTATAGATAATACTTACGTCTAAATTAATTTAGATGCGTTTCTACCTCCTCCAATTTTTATTGGTCAATTTCTATTAAATATTATCAAGTTTAATAAATATGTAGGTCTTCCACTAACTTTTATAATCCAATAAGATTAAAACATATATGAGAAGCTCCTCCAAAACTAGTTTGGAGGCAAATATTTTTCCGTTACGTATCCATTATGGTTTTATTCAATTTAAGTAGCGTCCTGAGTCCTGACGTGGAGGTAATTATATTCGGATATGATCCCATGAATTGTTTTGTTTGGATATTCTTTAACTTGATTGTTTTTTTTTTATCTAGGGAAATAATTTAAAGGATAAACTATAAATAAGACCTCTATTGTTTTGGTCAAATGTACAAACACCTCATGTAATTAAGAAATGATAAATCACATTTACATAATTCATGAATTATGCCAATGAGACATTTTCCCCGCTAACATCATTAATTATTTAACATTTTGACCCACTTTTTTTTACCCTTCTCTCTTCCCCTTTTTTCTACTTCTGGCCTTAGAATTATTTTTAGGGCAGGTGAAATTATAAAAAGTCATTTTTAAGGAAAATATAGGAGGCAAAATAGAGAAAATATATTAAAAGTCAATTTTTACATTACAATTTTAAGATTTTAAATTTTAAAAAATAAAATGTTATCTCCCTAAAGAGACCATCCGCCCTTGAGAAGAGAACAAATCAATAAAGTGGGCCAAGAAATTAAATATTTAAAAGTGTTTTTTGGAAGAGTCTCATTGACACAATTTTAAAATGGGTTAAATGCACCCGTGACCCATGCACTTTCAGCCATTCTCAATTTACACCCCTGCACATTCAATTTGGTATTTTTCACCCCTACACTTTCTTCCTTCCAATTTTCATCCAATTAAAATGTTAAAGCTAACAAACCCTTTTTTTTTAAAAAAAAAATCCAATGGGTATGTGAAAAGACCATTATAACCTCAGTCAAACTAACCTTCAAAAGTTCTAACCTTCCTTCAAAGTTCTGTCTCATGAATACACCCTATTCCCAAATTGAGGCCATTGAAGCGATTAGTCAGAATATGTACAACAAAATGAAACCAAAGCAACAAAAGAAATCTGCTACAAAGTTTTTCTATAAGCTGCTGCCCAAAAGATGCTTAAAAAATTGTCAAATTCTTCCATAAGCTGTTGCAAAGTCTGCCCATAAAGATGCTTCAAAGGATGCAATAGATGCTCTGCTTCAAAACCTGTCAAATTCAACCTGCTTCAATCCCTTTACAGTCAATCGTTCGCTTCGTGAATCGCAAGCTTTTCTTCAGCAATCGTTCGCTTCAGAAAGTAAAGTGTTGTCTCTTTTCTTCGTTAATCGCTCGCTTTTCTTCGTCAATGACAAGAAATCATATTGACTATGGTGAATTCGTGGGGCAATTCTTTTTCTTCGCAATCGCTTTCCTCGTGAGTTTCTTCAGGAAGTAATTTGGGAATTAGGGTTAATTCGTGCCATAGATTGACTATGATGAGTTTGACTGAGGTTTATAATGGTCTTTTCACATACCCATTGGAATTTAAAAAAAAAATGAGGATTGTTATATTTAACATTTTAATTTGATGGAAATTGGAAGGAAGAAAGTGCACTGGTGAAAAATACCAAATTGAATGTGTAGGGGTGTAAATTGAGAATGACTGAAAGTGCAGGGATCACTGATGCATTTAACCCTTTTAAAATTACGTGGATATGATTTGTTATTTAACCACAATGGTATCCGTACATTTGACTAAAACTACAAACATCGCATTTGTATTTTACCCTAATTTAAAAGGCAAAACTAAATGAAAAAATATAGAAAGAACTTTAGAGAGAATATATGTTCAAACATAATCATTTAAACTATATTCAAATTCCCATATAAAATGTATCATATTTTTCCAATCAAGAAACATGATTTGAAATCAAATTGATGGACACGTTTGATTAGTCCTAAACGTCATTAAGCATCATAAAATTTCTACTAAACCTTCCAACTATTAATAATGTGGGCATCCATCTCAAAACCAATTGGCGATGAGAGGAGGGGCCCTTAGACTTTATAAATGTTGTTAGGTCCCTTCATCTTTCCGATGTGGGATCTTTAATATGCCCCCTCAAGATGGTGCCTCTTTTGGGCTCACCATTCTTAGGTCGGATTCCATGTTTGGACCGAATGCCCGTTTGGGCTTGTTGGGCTCTGATACCATATTGTGGGCATCTATCTCAAAACCAATTGGTTTTGAGATGGATGCCCACATTATTAATATGGTATCATAGCCCAACAAGCCTAAATGAGTATTCGATCCAAAAATGGGATTCGACCCAAGAATGGTGAACTCAAAAGAGGCACCATCTTGAGGGGGCATGTTGAAAATCTCACATCAGAAAGATGCAAGGAACTCATAACATTTATAAAGTTTAAGGGTCACTCTTCTCGTCACCAATAGTTTTGAGATGGATGTCCACATTATTAATAACAACTATATTAACGAGTACATGGACAAGTATGGTTGTGTCTACTCAATTTAGCTCCACACTCATAGCAAAAATGAAATCCACACAACTTTTATTATTATTTGTTTACATATTAAAAAAAATATTTCAATATTACAATCACTCTAAATGCTACCTCTCTAGTAAACTTTTTAAGTTGATTTTTAAGTTTCAAGGGGAAAACCTTTTAAACTCGTATCATATTAAACCATTTATTAGAGTAAATTTCCACATTCCGCCGCTCTCACGACCTCGCTTCCATCGTTAATCATCAGCGCCGAGCAGTCTTCATAAGGACAGTAGAATCGCTGAGTGCATGTTCCCAACGCTCAAATACCTCCTTTGGAACGAAAGAATGACAAAACTCCGGCTCCAACACGGCCGTGCAGTTGGGATCGGGGCACTTCACGTTCGATATATTGTCCTGAATCCTGACGGCAACGTACTTTGAGATACAATCCTCACAAAACGTATGTGAACAACCGTTGTTCATGAACATGTCGGAAGCGTTCTTGGTGTCCATGCAGATCATGCAGAAGGCTGGTGAACTAGATGATAGTTGCCTAATGGAAGATGCCATTTCAAAAGATGAAGGTAATGATGAAGATGAAGATGATATCAAGGAGAAAACCATTACTTCTTGGAGCTGTAATTCTTCTGCAAAATTTTGGTCTGAGATTGGGAAAATTGATTCATCTTCATAAATGGCTGAGAAGTATAAATCATCAGCAAAGAGAGGAGTGTCTGTTAGGGAATTGGTAGGTTCGCGACGCCTAAAAATTCACACACAAGAACGATAATGCGGAATAATAAACAATAATAAAAGGGAAGAAATACGACACCGAAATTTATACTGGTTCACCCCAATTGTTGGGCTACGTCCAGTTGCTACCGCTACAGATTTCACTATGATGAATCAGAGGAGAATACAATGTAGAAAATATTCAATACACTTTAATGGTGTATTATGCACTCAAGAAAGAAAGCCCTTTCTTTACAATATTTTCTCACCCTCTCAATACTCCTCACTGTTGCTCTTCAACACTCTCAGACAAAGGAAGAAGAACCGCCGCCTCTGTCTTCAAATCTTAAGCCAGCCGCACAAATTAGGTCTCTGCCAATTAACCTTCACAAAAAATGTTTCCTAACTTTTTTATTTTTGGCCATCACGCTTTACGGAGCAAGATCAAAAAATAAGTTGCATTTTTCTTTCAAATTGAATCCACGTGGGCTGTCTTGGAAATCACTTTTGGGCTTTTAAAAATCATAATGGCCTTAAGGCCTTGTTTGGCTTATTTAAAAAAAATTGGGTTATTGTTTTGTTTTTCACCAAACCACAACAGTGTCATGGCTTGCTGATGATGATGATGATGATTCAGCTTCCATAATCAGGAGATAAAGATGTTTTTTTGAAATTCAAAAGTGAATTGATTCATTGTTCGTTACTTTAAAAAAAAAAACATATGAACGAGTTCCCATGCAATGGCGTCTCTTGGTTGCTTTACTATAAATTCAGTTTTGATTATTTTTCGATTTCTTTTTTTCTGGGAATCACTAATTCATTCAATATGGCTACATTGGAAAGAGAATTCGTTTTATTATCATGCTGATTTTATAACTTGTATTATTTTGTTTACTTTCCATTGTCAAAAAATCTATATCTATTTTCACTTTGAGAGAAGAAAGCAAAACTAGTAAAAGAAATCCATTTCAAAAATTAAAGTCACAACCAAACGCTACTAAAAAATTAAAAATGTATATCCATCCACATACGATAATTATCAAATATATATAATTGATTAAAAAAATCACAATTTCTATTGAATATGTTAAATCACCCACTATACCCAAAAGCTTAAGCCAATGGGTAAACATAAATTTAAGCATATAGGGGCCGTTCATTTCCCGTTATCTTAAATACCATGTAATCTAAGATTACTGGATATCTAGAATACATGGTATCTGGATTGCAAGGAATATAAGATTACAATGTTCATTTTGCAGTAATTAAAAATGAGAATCTCATAGTAGATTACATTGTTTGTTAGGTTGTATTTAAGGGAGGAAATTTAATGAATTAATAATTCTTCCAATAATACCTTTGTTTTATGTTTCTCGTTAATAAATTTTATATATTAATTTAATTAATATTTTTTTGATAGATTAATATACCTATACTATTTTTATAATTTAATTAGTTTATAACTTATTTATTTAAATATTTAATTAACATAAAATTTTAATTTAATTTTATATACTCATTTGATACCAATGAATTTATTAAAGTATTAATAATTAGTGTAACGAAAAAATTATTTATGTTTCTAAATTTAGTTATTGATGAGAAAATAAATTATTTTATGTATTTATATGTAAAAAGAAAAATAACTTTTTATAATAGTGAAGGACAAAAAAGTAAAAAACAGAATACATACGTAATGTAATCTTAAAAACCCACCAGTGGAGAGTGTATTCTAAAATGGCCAGATATCATGTATTCTTTGATTACATGTAATCTAAGATATCCTTATATCTTTAAATACAATAAAATAAACAATGTTATCTGAATACACCTCCCTCCGTAATCTTAGATAACATTGAAATGAACGGCTCCATATATCTCTACACCCCCCCTCACATGTGGGCTTGGATAATTGCACAAGACCCAAACATGTAAAATTTAAATGGGGAGGAAATAAGAGTAAATGACACAACGGAGAATTGAACTTGGGACCTCCTGCTCTGATACCATATTGAATATGTTAAATCAACCACTATACCCAAAAGCTTAAGCCAATGGGTAAAGGTAAATTTAATCATATATATCTCAACAATTTCATATCTGAAACTTACAGAGAATTTCAAAAAATAAATTTCCAGATTTGATTTTTCATACAAATTTCTAAATAAATAAAAAATTCATAACCCTAGATCTTTAAAGGGTTCTTCTCACATATTTTTAACAAAAAAAAAAACAAACAATGACAACTCAATATCTTCAAACCTCAAACCCCCCGCCCACACCACAACCATCACCTACATCTTCATCACCAGTTCTTTTCTCTTGATGAATCGTCAGATATGTTCGTGACAGCCTTATTGACGATAATGGCTTCTAGCGCATAGAGGATACCGGCGTATAGGTGTTGACAACGACAATGGCTTCTGAACAAAGTTAGATGTAGTATAGATGAAGAGAGATGAAAAGTTTGAGATTCTGGAAAATGTAAAAATAGAGATGAAAAATGAATAGAGAATAAGAAAAATATATAATTAGATGGAAGATACATGGATGGAGTAATTAATTGATTGATAGGAAATGATACAATAGTTAATGGGTAGTTGAAAATTGATGGGTGAGTAATTAATATATAGGGGTATTTTTGTATTTTAAAAAATTGAAAAGAGAATCTGATAAAAATTGGGTATTTAATTTTGATATATTGAAACACATTAGTTATTTTTTAAAATATGAGTTGAGGAGTAGCTACTAGTGATAATTTCTCTTACATAAATGTCTTCTTAGACATGCATGGGATTACAAGTAATGTAATCTGAAAATTAAAAAAATTGACAAAATAAATCACCTTAGAATTTATTTAGTAAAAGCATCCTGTTTTGACTGGTCAAGGACTACGTATCCGACGTGGCGCATTTGACTGGCACGGACTGACGCTGATTGGCGGGGAAGGGCAGTGACAACGTAATATCGAATGTGTAGTCTTTGACTACGCATCCAAGACAAGACTGCACATTCATTTAAACAGAAAAATCAGCAACTCTCTGGACTCTGCATTCTTCGGCTGAAAAAAAAAACAGAACCAAAGAGTTCCGTTTTTTCTCTCAAACCCTAGCCTTCCTCCTTCAGATCTGGACGATTTTCAAGTCAAAAAGGTTAGATTTTTATGTATTTTGATAATGTAGTTAATTCGTTTTGATTTCATTCTCTTAAATTTGAATTTGGTTGTGATTTTAAGATATTTTTATTTTTAATTTGTAGGTTGGTTTTGTTCGTTTCTGGTTAGATTGATCTTATTTCTAGGCACTATTCTTCAATCTCAATCAATTTCAAGAATATTGGTAAGTTTTTTAATATATTATAATTTTTTTCATTGTTTTGATAGAAAATGTTATTTAGGGATTTGAAATTTTTGATAGAAAAGTGTGATATAAAATGTGATTTAGTAAATTTGTATGTTTTTTAATTTATCTATTATTGTGTGTTTAGGTTTTGGATTGATTTAATGGATGATAGATCGGTGTCATTATTATATGTTTTGTGAATGAAAGTATAATTGAAGGAAATAATAGGATTGAATATGATAAACCAGCAAGTCGAGTGTTGAATGTTCGTAGTAGTATTGGGTTTGATTCATTCATTGAGGATGTATGCCAAAATATTGACTTAGATAGAAGTTCACCTGGGTTGGAATTTGTTTATAGATATAGGTCAAGAACACCTTCTGGTAATGTATGCTTCGTGCCTCTATTAATTCGTAGTGAAGATGATCTCAATTTTATGATGAACTGCTCTCCTTCTCCACAACACCTAATAGAATTGTTCATTACAATACCGAGTGTTGGGAGTCATATGTCAGGTAGTTCTAGAAATACCAGCATCAAATGTGTTGGAAGAGAATGGTGATGATGATGTTGGAAGAGAATAGTCATATGTCAGGTAGGTCATATGTGAGTGAGGAGGTAGAAGTTGATGATGATGATGATGTTGGAAGAGAAGATATAGATAATAGTGTAACGGGGGTATGTGAACCATTTGGATGTTTCCATTCAATACCAACATCAAATGATGAACATGTTGAAATAGACATGTTTACTGATGAAAAAGATATTGAGAAGGGCGATGGGCGTTTACATGAGGTTCCTTCAACTTCCATGTCTGAATTAGACATGGATTACATAAATTCAATGACTGTCTTGGGTCTACAAAATGGAGAAGGAGGAATGTCTGCCGAGTTGAAAAAATGAAAGACTTTTGTCTCGAAACAGGATGTTAAAAATGTTGTAAAGAGACATGTCATACTTGGGCATCATCATTTCCAGCCTAACCATCGGTTGCAGACGGTTTGGGATGACGAGTATTCAGGTGCCCTTCATTGTAGACGGTGCCAGGCAATCTTACAGAAATTATCGAAGGATATTGATGTACGTATCGACCCATATCTACGTGCTGCAGGATTCTACGGTGTGTCTCGTCTTAAATTAACCTTTGTTCATTTGCAATAATAAAATAAATATCATATAGTGACATTATCTTGTCTTTATTTATAGATGAAATGGGGTGAAGACCACCATAGAGATAGTTACACACGTCTTGGTGCAATATCGTTACATGCTCGATTGACTTACTTATGATGAGGTATCGTAGTGTATATTTGCATTAATGCAGACTTCATTTTTTTTGTTAATATAATTATTTCTTTTATAGATCATATGGGAGCCATATCAGTCTATCATGGATCATCTACCATATTATTTGTTATCGGGTCAAGCGATTTGGACAGCTAGATATCCACTCATTCGTGTTTTTTTTGCTGAGTGGCATTACCCAGATCGTGTGACACGTCAATTTGGGATCCGTCAGACTAGTTCAGAAATATGAAATACTGATAGACGATTGCATGCCATTGACCTTCGTGGACGACAAGAAGAAAACTGACTCCTAACACTACAACCAGAACTTGCATTGTGGACAACTCGTATGGATTCTCTCATACAGGGCGAGCACATAGGTGATGGTTGTGATGTTGATGATTAGTACATTACTTGGTACAACCGCATCACAAGACGTTTCATCACTCAAGTTGGAGCATCATTTGACTGTGTGGTAGGTGCTATTATTTTTTTATTCATAATTTTAATTAATTAAAATGTTTAATCCCAATTTTTTTTTCAGGCCAACTCATATCCTCGTCTAGTTATAGAGGATGATATTGAACAAAGAAGAGTTATATGCAACACTTCACTTGCCTGCATGGATACTATAGGCGGTATGCATCGTGTTCGACATGAACATGGATAAGTTCCCACTCAGACATATAACCGAGGCCGATGTACACTCACACAACCAGGTTCTCCTATTAATGTCGACGATCCTTATGATGGCGGACATGATTCTCCCCCTCCTTCAGATACAACCTATACGCCGATGATGTATACGCTCCCCACTCCTGGGTCGTCTATTCAGTTCCATCCCAGTTCATATATATATATATATTGCCGAAGAATCATCATCTCAGGTTCATTTTGAACCTCTTTTCCACGAGTCTGATGATGTTAATACCGATATTGGGGAACCTTCTGCTAGTGTAAGAGGTCGTGGTAGTCGTGGACAAATTGTGCGGCGAGAGTAACCTCCTCGTAATCGGTGTCGTCCCCGTTGTGGAACTAGCGGTCATCATTAGTCTTTTTTGTTTTTATTCTACATAAATTAACTTTTGTGACTTTATGATTTTGTGACTTTATAGAGATCATTGTAATTACACATTCAATCAACAAATTAAAGCTTATGAATTTTTAATCAATGTATCATAGATTAAATGTGTTAAAATGTTGGCAAAAATTATTGTTTTTATTTAAAAAAAAGAAAAGGAAAAAAAAAATTAACCGTAGAATGTGTATGTTTTACATACGCATTCTTTGGCTTAGATGCGTAGTCCATGACTACGCATCCAACATGTAATGACTTGTCACCGCCCTTCCCCGCCAGTCAGCGCCATTCCGTGCCAGTCAACTATGCCACGTCAGATACATAGTCCTTGACTACGTATTCTATCCTTGACCAGTCAAAACGTGATGCTTTTACTAAATAAATTCTAGGGTGATCTATTTTGCTAATTCTTTTTATTTTTCAGATTACTTTACTAATTAATCCAACATGCATGGTTGTTACTTCATGCATATGGTTGTTATTCATGAATGTAGGGTTTATATAAAGAGAAATAGTTGCATTTTTTTTTCATTTTTAAGACCTTATATCCTTTATTCATTAGAGTTGAATTCAATTTTAGTCGTGTCTTGACGTAGTAGGGATTATGTCATAGATTGTTCTGTTTGGATTATATATGTCATAAAATCTATAATTAAAAAAAATTGAGGGAAATGTTGAATTATTTATAGCAAGTGAGGAAATATGAAAAGAGAAATGAAAATAAAGTTGATATTGCAATAGACAGAGAAAGAATGAAAGTTTATAATACAAAATTTTCACCTACATAATTATTCTAGCAACTATGGTAGAGTAATTATTTATTCTATCTACCATTTTATTCATTTTCTTTCTAATTTTATAAACAATTTTTCTTTAAAATAATTATATAATACTTTTTTTTTAATAACAAGTAACGAAAAACAAAACCAAGTAAAAACTTTACAAAAGAGAAAGATTAATTCGAGGAGGGAGGCGATCCAACCAGCGACCTGAAACCCCAGAATCCGCTGCCAATTTTGCTAGAGCATGAGTAAGGTGATTACAATCACCATTGGCATGTTGAAAGCTTAAGATTCTTCCATTTCCAGACATCTTTTGAATTTCATCAATGATAGTACCTACTTTAGTGAGATCCTTTCCGATTTTATTGAGAAGATTGATGATGTTTAAACAGTCGGATTCTACTATAACTCCATCTTCCTGATCAATTAAATGTAAGATTCCTTCTTTGATTTCCATGTCTTCCAATAATTTTGGCAAATTCGAAGTATCAATTTCTTTACATCCTGAAGAAATTATTGTGCTTTCATGGTCTCTAAGAATCCAGCCTAGTCTTCCTGATCTTCTCAGATTATTGTAAGTTGCATCCACATTCAATTTGAGGCAATTTACAGGTGGGGGAATCCAGCTTCTTCTCGTGCACATAAAAATACTCAGATTTCGGGGAGGATGGTTACTGTAAAAAGAAGATACACACTCTTCTTCCCATCCAATGATTTTGTTGATTGAATCTTCTGGATCACCAAGAATGGAATTAAAAATGCAGTAATTCCTTTTGTTCCAGATATGCCATACTGCGATTAAAACTCTCTCTTTTCGATCATTGTAATTTTCTAGGAACCACATAACACCATCAGCTGGGTTCCAGTGGTCTTGAACTTCAATTTGAATATTAGGAAATAATCCTCTTCATATCTTCTTGGCTGAGGCACAACCTCAAATCGCATGGCAAGCTGATTCATAACAGTTGTTGCATAAGGGACAATATTGATTTATGTTAAGCCCTCTGATCTTCAAGTTCACCTTGCAAAGGATGATGTTATAATATAAACTCCAAGCAAAATTCTTTATCTTCAAAGGGATCTTGATGTTCCAGAATTTCTTCCACTACGACGATAGTTTGAGGCTATCAAAGAAGGATGCTAAACTGCTGTGATTCGTTAGGTAGCCCAGTCTATACGCACTTTTGACTGAAAAAATACCATTATTTATTGGTTTCCAGATGATTGAATCAGGGATCAATTTGTCTCCTACCAGGATGCTGAGAATTCTTTCTGCATCATTATCAGTAAAAGAGTGTTTAATAAGTTCTTCATTCCAATTACCATCCTGGTTCATTAGAGTAGTCACATAGCAGTCCCTAAGATTTTCAGGAATCCGTTGAATATTATTTGGCTCCAAATCCGTAATCCATGAATCAGTGTCAATAATGACAGAGTATCCATTGCCTATCTTCCAATGAAAACCCTTCTCAAATAGACCTCTTCCCCATATGATACTCCTCCAAATAAAGGAGGAATTGTTACCCAAACGAGCTTTAAGAAAGTTTCCAGACTTGAAATACCCCCCCCCCCTTAATATTTGCAAGATAAGGCTGCGAGGCTAGCGAAGGATCGCCAACTTTGTCTTGCCAAGAGAGCCTGATTGAATATGCCTAAATCACGAAAGCCCATGCCTCCTTCCTCCTTACTTTTACACATTTTCTTCCAATTCTGCCAATGTATTTTCCTCTTGTTCTCCGTGGATCCCCACCAGAATTTTGCAAATAAAAAATGCAAATCATCACAAGAAAGTTGAGGGAAATTAAAAGCAACTCATCGTATATGTAGGAATTGCTTAGGCCACTGCTTTAATTAAGATTTCCTTGCCTCTTATTGAAAAGAATTTTTGTTTCCAACTCTGTAGTGTCTTCCATACTCTATCTTTTATGCTTCTGAAAATCTGTATTTTGTTTTTTTCAGATTGAGATGGGAGGCCCAAATATCTACCAAGAGAATGGGTCATTGATAGATGAAGCTCCCTGCTAATAAAGTCATTCAGCTCTAGCCTTGTGTTCTTGCTCATCATGAACACTGATTTGTCAAAATTAATCATTTGCCCAGATGATTTCTCATAAGTTGAGAGGATATGTTTGATTGCTAAACATTCTCCTTCTGTAGCTTTGAAGAAAATGAGGCTGTCATCTGCAAAAAAAACAAGTGAGAAATAGTAGAACATGATTTATTAATTTGGAGACCTGAAATGATCTGTGAATTTTCTGCATTTTGGAGCATAGCTGATAATCCTTCTGCACAAATAAGGAAGAGATAAGGGATAAGGGATCCCCTTGCCGTAGGCCTCTGTTTGAGATAAAGCTACCTCTTGGTTGTCTGTTAACAAGTATGGAGAAAGTAGGTGTTTCTATACAACTCATAACTAGCTCAAGCCATTGTAGATCAAATCCCATTTTCTCCATAACCTTTCGAACAAAGATCCACTCCACCCTGTCATAGGCTTTACTCATGTCAAGTTTCATTGTCACTGCTCCTGACTTCCCTTTCTTTCTACTTTTTATTTCATGAATACATTCGAACCTGATGATAGCATTATCCATTATCAGTTTGTTTGGGACAAAAGCACTTTGAAAAGGGGATATTACTTGGTCTAGCACTCTTTTAAATCTATTTCAATTGTTTTTGTCACTAGTTTGTATATGACATTGCACAAGCTTATCGGTCTAAATTCTGTCATGAACTGTAGCTTGTTGGTTTTGGGGATTTAAGCAAGGAAGGTATCATTTAGGCCAGCAACCGATTGATTCCCATTCAGGATCTGCAAGCAGGTATTCAAAGTTTCTTCTCCCACAATGCTCAAATAATGTTGGAAAAAACGAGCATGGGTGCCATCAGGTCCTGGCGCCTTCGAACGATGCATACCTTTAAGGAAATTTCCACCTCAGATCTTGTGAATTCTTTTAACAAATTAGAATTCATTTCCTGTGTAACTGATTGCGAAATACAATGTGTGACTTCTGCCATTTCCTCTTCACAAGGTTGTGAAGAGGAGAATAAAGTCTGGAAATATTCCACTGCCACTTGAGCATTTTCTTCTTCTTTCTTCTTCTATTGGCCGTGTTTATCATGAATTCCATCAATATAATTCTGTTTTTTCCTATGTGAGGCTCGTTGATGGAACCATTTCGAATTGCGATCTCCCCAATTAAGCCAATTTTCTCTAGCACAAGCTTCCAATACATTTCCTCTTCTTCTAGCAGACCTTCTAGTTCTTTTTCCAGAGATCTTATCAAACCAACCTATCCTGTTCTCTTGCTCATTAGCAAGTCTTCTGATTTTTTCTTTCTTTCTTCAATTGCATCAGACAGAGTTCCCTTCAAGAGATTTTTATTCCAATTTGATAGCTCCTTGATTGACATACGAATCTTAGAACTTGTATCACTCGAAGAATTTTGTCAGATATTTTCAATTATTGCTCTATTCTCCTCAAACTTCGTCCACCCTTCTTCAAATCTCATAATTTCCATCCTCCCCCATTCTTCTTCTACGATGATGAAAAATCTTCATATAAAGATTGGCCTATGGTCCGAAGCAATAAGTTTCAGATGATCTACAACCCTGTTTTCAAATTTAGTTTGAAAATCTTTATTCCAACAGAATCTGTCTAAGCGTTCCCAAACCAAAATTCCATTAAAGTTTCTGTTTGACCAAGTAAAAGGATCTCCTCTAAATGCCACATCTGACAGCGAACAATCCTCTAGAACTTCTCTGAAATTTGATATGAGGGTAGCTCGCCAATCTGCACCCCCCAATTTTTCAGCATCCTCCAAAATCTCATTAAAATCGCCACACACGAGCTAAAAAAGTTAAGTCTATTGGTGAAGCCTTCGTTAAAGCTCCCAAGAATCAGTTCTTTTTTCTGCAGCTGGGTTTCCATAGAATCCTGTAAATCTCCATTTGAATCCTTCCTCAATTACTCCAGCGTCAATGTGGCCCATAGAAAAGGATCTAACAGTGACGTGAACTTCTTCTTTCCATAGCATCATTAATCCACCACTCTTCCCTCTACTTTGAACTGTAAAGCAATTCTCCATATTCAAACTTTTCTTAACTCTATCTTCCACATTTCTTCCACATTTAGTCTCCATTAATAAAACTAGTTGAGAGGACTGTTTTTGCACTATATTGTGCAAAGCTCTTAATGTTCGAGGATTCCCCACTCCCCGAACATTCCAGCATAGGATTTTCATTGTGATTGGCGAGGTTGACCTGCAACCTCCGCCAATAGATCCACATTAGAATCATAGTTGTTTTTGCTTTTCTTCCATGGTTTATTACCAAAAGAAGGAGAGTAAGTATGTTTCGTTCCACAACTCTTTTCTTGTCTAGTTTCCTTATTCCTCTTCATTGCTTACTCATTTAGAGTAGGATTTTGGGCTTTCTCACGAGCAAGCCTTTTCCATCTCTTGCCTTCTGTATTTACTGTCTTCAAAATTACATCTGCATTAGTTACCTCCGTTTCGTTGGTTTTAAATTTAGGGCCTTCATTCTGTACAGGCTCGGTTAGCTCACTGTTTTGCACATTGTCCTGGTCCATATTCGTGGCCTTATATTTATTTGAACAATTGGTGCTTTTTTCCTGAGTTCTCTCCTCATTAATCCTTCCTTCCATTACGGATTTTCCTTTCCCTGATATATCTCCTTCTTTAGCTGGTACTTTTGTCTGGATTTCCCTGTAATTACGTAATTGATTTCCGTAATTATTGGTGATTTTCTTATTTGTTGTGGTTTGAGTTCTGTCACTGAAGAGTTGTCACCTGATCGTTTTGCCAACGAGTTGTCGTCGAATTTCTGGTCAGGTCGTCCATCGGTCCTTCTAGGGATAGCTTCTTCCCTAACACCATCTGTTTATTTTCCTTTGTTTTCTTCGTACTGTTTCCTGGGTTTAAATCCATCCAAACTATGTCTCATCCAAGGCCCGCATTGAGATATATCTTCCTGTTGTATGGGGGTATTACAATCTTTCACTATGTGGCCTAGCAATCCACATGAGTAACAAAAATCAGGAAGCTTTTCGAAAGTTATTGGGATCCACGTCTCTTCGGCCATTGCACCAAGTTTAATCTTGAGTCCTCTTTTTAACTGTTTGCGGATATCGATCTGGATTCTAATTCGGATAGTCTTCCCCCAACATTTCCCATATTCATCATGAAGGGATGATTTACTAAAATAGCATAAATTTATTTAGTAAATTTATTAACATTTAATAACGGATCTATTAACATCATGCAATTTGTGATAAAAACATGTAAATTCATGCTAGTTTTTCGAAAATTAAAAACTTTTTTTTTTACTTACATTGAGTAATTTATGGACAATCGGTTGGAGGTTTCTTTACAGCATCAAATCCTCAGCAACACCGGATCTTCTATGCTATATCCCGATCAAAAGCAAAACCGACTTGTGGGAATCAAACCGGAAGAACAAAGAAGAAGAAATTTCTTCTAAATTTTTCCCTAAGGAAAATCGGCAATTGGGCAAAAACTTGAGAGAGAATTTTCACTTTCTTAATTAAAGTGAGTAGTGTGTAAAATATGAATCCCAATGGTCATATTTATAGGAAAATATGATATCTAATCTCTATAGATATGTTTATCTTCTAATTATTAAATAGAAAAGATTAAATAAAATTATATATATATATATATATATATATAAACGTAGCCTTCAGCGCCGGACTTTTTTGCTGATTGGCCATATTTTTAAAAGTATCTAGGAGAATGTCCAAAACTTAAAAGTAATTGGGTAAATGTCCATTTTTTTCGAAGTCCTATTTTCAAAACCCGACTTCAAGACAATTTTTGTGAAGTCCGGTTTTAGAAACCGGACTTTAACCCAGTCACAGTCCACGTGGAAGATTCTGATGATGTGGAGTATTTCTACTGAAGTCCGGTCTTTAACCCAGTCACAATCCACCAATTTTAACCCCCAAACGGTAAAATTGCATTGGACGGAACAAATAGTAATCCACAACTTATTTTTTCCTTTCTATAGTGTCCAATTTACTCATGTTTATGTTAAATTGGACGGAACTCCATTATTTTTAGCTTTTAAAAACTTCGATTTTGAAATTGGTTTTTAATTTGATCGAACAGACACTCCTCTGATTTAAATTATACACTTCATTTGAACAAAACCAATCAAGAACTTTTGTTTTAAAATCTTGGAATAAATTTTCCAACCATGGTATTGAGATAAAAGAAAAATTAACCATATAATCTTGAGAAATAAAAACATATTAAAACAAAAACATAATAAAAAATTAACCAAAAATTTGTATTCGTTTTTATTTTTTCCAGAAGGATGAAAACAAAAACAAAAATAAAACAAGAGAACATTTACACAGATCGAAGCATGATTTCATATAAAAAAATAAGAAGAAGAAGAAGAACATATAATGAATTAATAATCATGAGCCTGACAAAACTTTGAAACCTAAATCAAAGAATTAATAAAGAATTGGAGATTGAGAGAGAGGGAGAGGGCTCAATATGAGACGATTGTTTGGAAACAGTGGAGACCGTCCAATTCTGGAGCAAACCTTGGCTGTTTTTTAGACTTGCTTTCTTGTTTTTCACTGTTATTATTCTTCAATTCATTCATCGCTTTGCTTTCCTCCGATTTTACGAAGCTACCTTTTGTGTAAGTAAAGGAAGGAACCAAGCCCTGACTTTTTGTCCCAATAATTCAAGCAGGCAAGGCCGCTGCGCCGTTCAAACAGGCGACTGACGGTTTGAATACATTATATATTATATATAAAAGTGAGAAGAAAATACTTAAAACAATGTGTGTAAATTGGTTTCCTATAACCCAATCTCACTCTTTGCTGGAACCCGTTCCAGGTTCAAATCCCATGTAGTGCATTTTTTTCTTCTCATTTTATATTGGTAAAATTTGATGTGTTTTATTATTATTATTATTATTATTATTATTATTATTATTATTATTATTATTATTATTATTATTATTATTATAAATAGAAATATTTAAATATGATTAAAAATTTTACCTCTATCTAAAATTTATTAATATAAATTATATACTTAAATTTATAATTTAGACTATACTATTACAAATTTATTAATATAAATTATATAGTTATTATTTGAAATATACTATTACAAATTTACCATTTCTTAAAATATAGTGTTATATTTATAATTATATATGTATACAGATAGTCAATCATCATGCCCTTGAACCTAAATCTTAGATTCGTTAGTTCCAAAAGTCGGGTTTTATTAAATGAATTAATGAAATATTATAAAGAAAAATCTCCTTTATTTATGTGGATTAGGATAAGATATTTCTAAAATGTAATTTTCTAAAATCCTTTTATTATATTATTTAGTTGTTATAGTGTTTTAATAAATATTAATATTTTTAAACTTTAATAATTTATGGTAGGGGTCCAAAATTATATTTTCGCACTGGGCCCCTATTTTCTTAGGACCGGCCCTGTTCAGCAGAGAACGCATCCATAAAACTGAAAAAATAAGTTCCGTCCACTTACTATTTGTTCTACGTTTACCTATTTACTTATTCTTGTTATGGATTATAAAATATGAGTAAATATACTATTTGTTAAATAAATTGAATCTTTATCAATCATAATATTTTAATCAAAAAGGTAAAAAAAAAACAGACCAAATTGGCATAAATAGACTAAATTGGCGTAAATTTAAAAAGGTCAAAAAAAAAAAATTGAAAGAGGATTGAAGTCCGGTCTTGAAAACCGGACTTCATTTCCAATGCAATTTTACCGTTTGGGGGTTTTAATTGGTGGACTGTGACTGTGTTAAAGTCCGGTTTCTAGAACCAGGACTTGATAGAGAAATACTCATCATCATCGAATCTTCCACGTGGGATTGTGATGGGTTAAAGTCCAGGTTTCTAAAACCGGACTTCACAAAATTGTCTTGAAGTCGGGTTTTGAAGACCGGACTTCGAAAAAAATGGACATTTACCCAATTACTTTTAAGTTTTGGACATTCTCCTAGATACTTTTAAAAAAATGGCCAATCAGCAAAAAAGTCCTTCAGCGCCCACCCATCATGTTTTGTATAGTTTATATATATATAAACTTTAATAACAAAATTTTGACGCTGACATATATATATATATTTAACTTTTCTTTATATAATAATTATGTATTTAAAATTATAACAAAATTCAAATAATAATTTCTAATTAAGTACATTTAGCCAAAATTAATATATTAATTACCATTGAATCTTATTCAATTAATTAATTATTTTGGGCCAATACTAATTAGTTTCATAAAACCAATTGGGTTTAATTCTCTCTAATATTTATTATTAAATTAAATAAACTCATTATTTAATTAATAATATTAATTATTAATTTCCATTTAAATAAACTCATTATTTAAATAAATAATAATATTAACATTAATTCCCGTTTAAATAATTTATTTATTTAAACAATTAATTTTGCCTTATAATATTATAATTGATAGTTATATTAATTTCCATTTAAATAAGCTCTTTATTTAAATAATTAATATTGTATCAATATTAATAATATTTATATTAATTATCATTTAAATAATCTCATCATTTAAATAATTAGTATTGCCTAATTTTAAGTAAATTCAATTACTTAAATTATTTATTCTTCCTAAGTTAAATTAATAACTTAGTTTTGCTACAACGATATTTGGGCTAGCATAGGGACCCGATGGACCTATAGATCATGGGCTTAATAATTAATCAATTAAGTGATTAACTCATAATCAGCTAATTACTTATTATTTAACTATGAATAATTCCACTATAGATTCATAGCTGAACTCCCCTCACTATAGATGAGTTATGTCCATTTAGTTTATCTTTTATTTATATCTGTGACATATCCTTCACGTGGAACCCTCATAATTACAGGGGGATTAAATTTACCGTTTTGCCCCTGTAATTACCGCTTTATCCTTGTGTTCCCGCTGATTCTCCAATGAACATTATCTTTAGTCGAACTAGAGATAATATACTTCTGTGATCAATAGAATTCGTGGCGCCACTTGTTCATGTCTCGAATCAATACATCAAGGGAGTTTCCTAAAGTTCCTAAAATGTTTAGTTATCGCACTGATACCGTTAATTTATAGGAAAGTTATGAATTCCATCTCGTGAAAATGAGTTCCCGGCTACTTATCTAGTCATGTTCCCAAAACAGAAGTGTATTGAGCGTTCTTACAGATCGCTCTCAACCATGTGAATCAAAGAACATAACTCCACAAATAGGAGTCCGCATTTCACTCAGGATTGAGATGTATCACGGTTGATAAACTTAGTTTGATATTCGATCATTTCTCGTAAACGGTACTAATGAGAAATTTGATCGAACATCGTGGTCCTGTCTTATACAATCAACATTGCCTATGATACTTCCATTTCATGTCTCCCACATGAATGATCAGGATTAGATCATTTGTCTATAAACAAAATGCGAATTAGCTATCAACAGTGTTACCAGGATAAGGTTCCAAACGTTATCCATTTACTGTAGACACTTTTAAGTTACTCATCTCGACTTTAATCCTCTCGTATGACTCACATACTAAGTCGTGATTTCATAAGAGTAACTTAGGGTTTACTATTTGAATGTTTGATATTAATATATTTCCATATATTCCTAATATCGTCAATTGAATCAATCTAAATAATATAAAGAACTTATGTTTATTTATTTAATTTATTCGAAATAAATTATTATAATTAAATAATTACAAGTTCTAGGACACCATTCCTAACACATCAGTCTCTACTTCTTCAACCGCCCCAATTTTGCTGCTTGCCATCCTCTTAGAGAAACATGTGATTGGTGGCTCATGGAAGTGTACCCTAAAAGTTGCCCAGATGAATTCCATTGTCGTGAACCGTGTGTTTCCTCGTGGTTTTTCGAATAAGATCAATGCCTTGTCAAAAAAAACCATGGTCCTCGCTTAAGAATTTGATTCTTATCATTTTTCGAATTAAAAGTCACAGATACAAGTTGTTTCCAACGTTCTCTATAGAAACTCTATCTCCAGATTCTAAATTTTTGGCATGATAGTTCGGAAAGCTTCAACGTTGATTTTTTTGAATGACAAAAGTTTACCAACTAATCCATATTTTAGCTTTTGGTCTGAGTCATCAACCTCCTCATCAACTATAGCTAGAACGTCACCTTCTTCTTCTGAGAGTTTCAGTTTCTCCCACTTCTGCAATATGTCCATCTCCTCCATTAAGCTTCTTCCAAAAGAAACCAAAATAGCCCAAATTAGCACAAAGCTACCTTACCCTCTCATAGAACTCTAGAGAGAAAATCTCCTATTAGATCTGTAAATAATTATATAATACTTAATAAATGTTTGTGTGATTTTTACATATTTCGAGAAGAGATTATAGAGTGTCTGAGTTTTAAGATAACAACGATGGTTCTTTTATCTTTTTGTTATCTTTTTGCTTTAGAGAATCTTCATAAACAAGTCATTTAGAATCCATTGATTTGTTTCGGTTCTCTCATAATCGTTTAATAACATTATGAGATAAGTTAGATCATGAGGATATTAAAGACGTAAATTTATAGTTGGAATATCACACGATGCACCTAAGATTCTCATCACCAATAATTTATAAAAAAAAAAAGCAAATACAAAGTAAAAATAATAAGAATGTAAAAGAAAATAACATTTAAACAAAACATGATTTGAAAATCAAATGAATCAAGAAAGAGGTTCTTGATTAGTTTAGCATCATAAGGGTTTGTACCAAATCTCACAAACTAAATTTATGTGATCATGGACAAGCATGGGACTGACTCCATCCTGATCCACACCCATAACAAAATTCTTTTCCACACCTGCAAAATCAAAATTCCACCTTCATCATTTTTATTTTTATTTTTCAAGATTTTTATCATTTTGGTGCTTATTAATTGTTTATGGATATGCTTAATTACAAGATTTTGGATGATATAGTATAATAGTATTGAAAGATTGATTCAAATGTTCTAATTTTAAATGGCAATTGTAAAAAAGATTTTGGATGCTACAGTAATATTGGGAATCATATTAGTCTGATGTCACATAACAAATACAATAATGATCTCTCTCTAGTGAACTCACACAAGTGATGATTATGGCTGAATTAAAAAAACTTTAATTGATTTAAAGTTTCTATCGGAGATCTTCCATTCCCGTATCATATTTAATCGTCATTAGAGTAAACTTTGAACTCTGCAGGTTGTTAGGGGACTACCGGCCTCCACAACTCCACATTGGTACGATATTGTCCACTTTGGGCCTAAGTTCGCATGGCTTTACTTTTAGTTTCACCCAAAAGGCCTCATACCAATGGAGATGTATCTTTCCCCTTATATTCCCATGATCATCCCCTTCCGTAACCGATGTGGGATTTTGTTCGCCCTCAACACAGGTAATGTGGAGGCAACCTTGAATCTTGTCAATATAAATCTTGCCACTTGGACATCTCCTCCATTTCTTACTATTAGCAAGCTTCATTGTCAAGATATCATCTCTTCCAGCTCCTCCATCCCTTTTCAGTTTCTGATACTCCTCACATTCTATTTCTGCATGCCAACCAACCTTGCACTGAGCACAGAACATTCTCCTGCAGTTTTCACATTCCGCCGCTCTCACCACCTCACTTCCGTCGTTAACCATCAGCACCGAGCAGTCTTCATAAGGACAGTAGAATCTCTGAGTTCCCACAATCATAGCCTCACAAAGTGCATTTCCCCAACGCTCAAATACCTCCTTCGGAACGAAAGATTGACAAAATTCAGGCTCCAACACAGCAGTGCACTTGGGATCGGGGCACTCCACGTTCGCTATATTGTCCTGAATCCTAGCGGGTAGCGGCAACATACTTTGAGATACAATCCTCACAAAACGTATGCAAACACCCGGTGTTCGTAAACATGTCGGAAGCTTTCTTGGTGTCCATGTAGAAGGCTCTAGATCTAGAACCAGAAGATTGGCCTTTGAGTCCCTTATTGGAATTTGCCATTTTGAAACAAAAAGATGATAAGAAAGAGGAAACCATTACTTCTTGGAACTGTAATTACAAAAATTTCATCTGTGTAAATGGAAAGACTAATGATATATTGAATTAGGTTAAATTGTATGGAGGGTACATCAACTTATATAGTAAACCTAGCTAGACTAGGAAATTAACTTAAACAAGGAAATTAAAAGATAAGGAAAATATTCCTAATCTAAATAAGGAATATCATAAATATATATTCTAACGATCTGAAATTGGGAAAATTGATTCATCTTCATAAAGGGTTGAGAAATATAAATCGTCAATGAAGAGAGAAGTGTCATCATCATCATGGATTGATGATGATGATTCAGCTGCCATAATCAGGAGATAAAAGATGGTCTTTTGAAATCCAAAAGTACTTGATTCATTGTTTGTTACTTAAAATAGTAAATTTAAAGAGAGCAATGGCATCTCTTGGGTTCTTTACTATAAATTCAGTTTTGATTATTTTTCGTATTCTTTTTTTCTGGGAATCACTTATTCTCTCATAGGGAAAGATAATTCTTTCAATGTGACTATTGGAAAGAGAAGTCACAATTCCATATCTGAAACTTAGATTTCTATAAATAAATTCCCAGATTTGGTTTTCATACAAATTTCTAAATATAAAAAATTCATAATCCTAGATCTTTATTCTCACATACTTTTAACAAAAACAAAAACAAAAAAATGACAGCTCAATATCTTCAAACCTCAAACCCCTGCCCACACCACAACCATCGCCTACATCTTCATCACCGGTTCTTTTCTCTTCACGAAATCGTCAGATCTGTTCGTGATAGCCTTATTGACGATGATGGCTTCTAGCATATAAAGGATAACGACGCACGGGTGTTGACAACGACAATGGCTTCTGAACAAAGAGAGACGTAGGCTTCGTTTGGTATTGATTTTGGACAACTTTTTAGAAAATTTCTGTTGACAGCAATTATTTCAAAAGCTACAGCAATGCCAAACTAGCCCGTAGTATAATTGAAGAGAGATGAAAAGTGACTCGGTAATTAATGGGTAGTTGAAAATTGATGGGTGAGTAATTAATATATAGGGGTATTTTTGTATTTTAAAAAATCGGAATGGTCTTTTTGATATATTGAAACACATTAGTTATTTTTAAAAATAAAAGTCGAAGAGTGGCTACTGGTGATAATTTCTCTTACCTAAATGTCTTCTTGGACATGCATATGGTTGTTGCTTATGCTTGTAGAGATTTATATAAAGAGAAATATTTGCATTTTATTTTTAAGTACCTCCATAATTATTCACCTCCATAAGTATTCTAGCAACTATGGTACCAATTCATTCATTTTCTTTTTAATTTTATAACAAATTTTCTTTAAAATAATTTTATATACTTAATAAATATTTGTGTGATTTTCATATATTATGAGAAGAGATTATAGAGTGTCTGAGTTTTAAGAGAACTAATATTTTTTCCCAAAGCATGATTCTTTTATTTTATTTTTTTGTTATCCTTTTGCTTTAGAGAATCTTCATAACAAACGGGTCATTTAGGATCATTGATTTGTTTCAATTCTGTCATAATCGTTTAATAACATCATGAGATGAGTTAGATCATGAGGATATTAAAGACATAAATTTATAGTTGAAATATCATGATTCACCTAAGATTCTCATCACCAATAATTAAAAAAGAAATACAAAGTAAAAATAATAAAAATCTAAAAGAAAATAACATTTAAACAAAACATGATTGAAAATCAAATTAATCAAGAAATAGGTGCTTAATTAGTTTAGCATCATAAGGGGTTTGTACCAAATCTCACAAACTACGTTGGTGTGATCATGGACAAGCATGGGAGGGACTCCATCCTGATCCACATCCATAACAAAATTCTTTTCCACACCTGCAAAATCAAATTCCACCTTCATCATTTTTATTTTTTTTCAAGATTTTTAACATTTTGGTGCTTATTAATTGTTTATGGTGGATAATATGCTTACAAGATTTTGGATGATATTAATAGTATTAAAAGATTGATTCAAATGTTCTAATTTTAAATTGGCAATTGTCAAAAAGATTTTGATGTCACATAACAAATACAATAATGATCTATCTCTAGTGAACTCACACAAATATATGATGATTATGGCTGAATTAAAAAAAACTTTAATTGATTTAAAGTTTCTATAGGAGACCTTCTATTCCCGTATCATATTTAATCGTCATTAGAGTAAACTTTGAACTGTTAGATTAAGGTAAATTTAACACTTAACGACACCGAGTTATTAGTGAAATGTGAAAGGGAAGGTTAACCAACCTGCAGGTGATGTGGAGGCAACCTTGAATCTTGTCAACATAAATCTTGCAATTTGGACATCTCCTCCATTTCTTACTATTAGCAAGCTTCATTGTCAAGATATCATCTCTTCCAGCTCCTCCCTCCCTTTTCAGTTTCTGATACTCCTCACATTCTATTTCTGCATGCCAAACAACCCTGCACTGAGCGCAGAACATTCTCCTGCAGTTTCCACATTCCGCTGCTCTCACCACCTCACTTCCGTCGTTAACCATCAGTGCCGAGCAGTCTTCATAAGGACAGTAGAATCTCTGAGTTCCCACAATCATAGCCTCACAAAGTGCATTTCCCCAACGCTCGAATACCTCCTTCGGAACGAAAGATTGACAAAATTCAGGCTCCAACACGGCAATGCACTTGGGATCGGGGCACTCCACGTTCGCTATATTGTCTTGAATCCTGGCGGCAACGTATTTTGAGATACAACCCTCACAAAACGTATGTGAACACCCGTTGTTCGTAAACATGTCGGAAGCTTTCTTGGTGTCCATGCAGATCATGCAGAAGGCTCTAGATCTAGAACCAGAAGATTGGCCTTTGAGAATCTTATTGGAATTTTCCATTTTGAAACAAAAAGATGATAAGGAGGAAACCATTACTTCTTGGAGCTGTAATTCTTCTGCAAAAATTTCATCTGAAATTGGGAAAATGGATTCATCTTCATAAAGGGCTGAGAAGTATAAATCGTCAATGAAGAGAGAAATTTCATCATCATCATGGATTGCTGATGATGATGATGATGATTCAGCTGCCATAATCAGGAGATAAAAGATGGTCTTTTGAAATCCCAAAGTGAATTAATTCATTGTTTGTTAGTTAATTTAAAGGGATAAGAAAACGAGTTCCCATGCAAAGAAATTAAACAGATCCCCATGAAAATGGCGTCTCTTGAGTTCTAATGTGCCTTAGCTGCTAAAATCCTGATAGATGAATAATTGGTTACAAACCAAATTAGATTTATTTTCTGCATATCTTTTTTTTTTGTTATGATTTGCTAGGATTTTGTTAGATTTGATTTGATAATATTTCTTTCAGCAATATTTATGCTTTCAGTTATGTACTGGCTCTATAAAAAGAATGTCAGTCATTGAATAAAAGATAGTCTTGCAGATTAAAACTCTTCTTTTTTCTTACCTGTCCAATGTTTATGTCTTCTTAAATAACAACACTATCTATATAAATTCTCATAGGGAAAGAGAATTATTTCATTGGAATGATAATTCAGTTTGTTTATCATGCTGATTTCATAACCATGTTAAATTTTACACAACTTGTATCCTTTTGTTTACTCTTGATTGTCAAAAAATCTCTCTATTTTCACTCGAAAGAAACCAATTTTCAACGATGGGATTTATCTTATATTTTCTGCAATTTGATTAACAAAAACCATTTCTTCTATTCAGTAAAGCCAACTGATGAACCGTGACTGCTTCAGGATAACAAATTGAAGGTAGTCAGTTCTTTCATTAAGCTTTATTTATGTAAGTTTTTATTACATTTGGTCAGTTTACACGCAACACGACTAATCTCACAAACAACCAAACAACCCTGCAACATTTGACACAAGGAAAACTCAAATGATAATATTTGGCAACACTAGATAGACGACCAGAAACGGTAAGTTTTGAATTGCAAGTGAAGAAGGAAATGACATAAATCTACTTTTTCTTTGATCATTATACATTGGAAAAATGGTAAATTACATATCTTCATCAAAATACATCAGCCATGAATGTGCCTAGCTACCAAAATAGAAGTATTTTGCAGCATCCTACTATGGGTTACAGGCAGTTTATTATCCCACTGCCATTCTGATAACTATTATCCTAAACTAAGCTACTCCAGTGAGAGTTAGAATGAAGGAAACCTATGATGAAGTCAGCTCTCTTATGTGCTTTAGTCTTAAGTTGTCCTCTTCTGCTAGATTTTTCATCTGGGTGCCATTAGTTCACTCTTGAGTGGTTGAGCACACATTTCAAATCAAAAAAATCACCTACGAGCCGAAGAATGAAGAATAATTTCTCGTTAGAGATAGATAGGCAAAAACAAACTGCCAAAACTTCAAGATGGAATGCCAAAACTGAATCATAGTGTCCGTGAATTCATCATTCGTTGCGGAGACCCATTTGCGGTTCTGTGTGGTTTCTTCTTGTAGTTTGTAATGCTACAATGTGGACAAACGTACTCTAGGCCATCCGTTTTGGCATAATCCTACAAGCAAGAAAACAAATAATTTAAACCATAATGACAAAAGGTTGCAGATTGCAGACATTTCGCTTACTCGAGTTTTTCCCAAGCAACTCATCATGTTTCATCATATAACTTGCCAATAAAGCCATGAAATTTCCAGTATGTCTCATGAAGTTAGATATGATAGTAATACCTTAAATGCACCAAGACCCTGCCTTCTGTCACACCCAAAATGGGCCCATTCACCACAAATGCCACAATTCACCCAGTCCCCTGCTGCACTACTGTTGAACAGTTCCAATTCACATTATAAGGAAGTGTTCTTACTAATTCTCATAATCAACTTTTTCATTTGAGTAAAATAATTAGAATGAATTAACAAACCTGTGACACAACAGGCAGCATTCTCCATCTACATCATCATGAGCCAATTCATATTCTAGAAGGTAAGTCTCATAATGTCTTTTCAGTGTATTTCCAACACCCTGTGAGAACAGATGCCATCAAGTTCTTTGAACACATGAAATCATAAAAATAGACATTTTTCATTTGAGCTGATAATTTCAACATTTCCCATCCATCAATAGCTTCCAGAGATCAAGATTCAAGACTAAGAAAATAGCACAAGTAGTGTTACAAATTCGTGAGAAAGGAAACATCACATACCGTCATTCTATTGGTCATAGTGTAATTGTGCATCTTGGAGAAGATCTGCCCCTTCCAATTGATACCATTTCCAACATGAAAGCCTCCTCGGGTAACAACCTATGAAGCAGAGCAACACTTTCAATGCAGATCTTTTGCAGTAAAAAAAAATTAATAAAATCAAAAGAGAGAAGCCAAGATTCAGATTCTATGGCCCAGAAATTCAATGAACTAACCTCTTTATATAAGTTATAGAGGTCAAGACGCTTCCCATTAAGTATGGCATCTGGGAACTCGGCAAGACCACCTTGAGGAATAAGTCGAGAATGTCCTCTAATTACTAAAAACTCCATAACATCCTTCAAGAACTCCTCCTGCAATAGAACAAGAGAGCAAAAAAATTAACTGAGTGAACTCCTGGGTAGTTTAGACATAATGCTTTCGGAAATAAAAAGTAATTAAATTAGTTGCCTAAATATTGGACTTCTGAAGGAAAGGCATGACATTAATACAAATGGTATGAACTTATGGCCTTATACTCTTCAGATTACACATCACAACGTAGAGAATAAACATGACATAAACAATGTTATTTCTATTCCATTGGAGAAGCCTATGCAAGTAAGACAACATCAAGAGCACTTTTTGAGTCGTGGGTTTAAATATTGACTTGAAAGTGGAAAATGAGTCATGGTGATGCCTGCTGCTAGTATTCATGGAATCAAAGGATAAAAATTCCCAGTTATTTATTTATGATAAATTTCACAATTCTAAAAGATAATACCAATGACATGATATCCACATATCCTTTTAAATATAAACCTTATCGATAGTATCTTACCTCAGAGCAATCTTGTATTGGGTTTCTTCCACAACCATGTTTCTTTAGAGGTAGTGGATTTAAGGCAATGGTCTGCTTAGAGTGAGACGAGCTTGAAAAAGATTTTCTGTGTGTTGCAGAAGTTGATCCTAGAGTAACGTGCTTTGTCGGGGTAAAAACAGGCAGGCTGACCTTGGCTAGGCCTCCATTTTGCCCATCTGCTTCGACCATTCCAGAGAAGGGCGTCATTTTATTACGATGTACACGTGGAATAGGCCTCATGGTGGCTAGTTTTAATCTTTTTCTAGCTGGGATTAAGGGTGTCTTAAATCCATTCATTGGTCTAGACTCCTCTTCACTCGTTCTTCTAATGGAAGAGAGATTTGCAAAACTATCATGTGAAACAGGGCTTATCCCTTGGTTTCGTTCTACTTCTAACCCTCTTCTACTAGGAGTAGGTGGTTTGAACCAACCAGGCAGTGCAGTTGAAAACAACTGATCAGAATGTTCAACTTTTCCATCTCTTGAACAGAAAAAGAGCAACCGGTCAGCATCCTCTTTCTCAAAAGAAGCAACAGGCAAACCTTGAACTCCCCCAATACCAAGTGCAACTAAACTACGATAAGAAATATCTGGTGCTAGTTGCCTCAACACCTGAAAAGGAATTCATGGTTAAAAAAAGTGATAGTTATACTAGAGATAAATTGTTCCCAAATTATTTAACCAAAAAATAATCTCAGTAGAAGAGTCCATTCAACTCAAGCAGAAGTGTACATATTTCAAGAGAAAAATCCTGATATCTGTTGGATTGCACAACACTTCAAAGGGTTAACCAGAAATCTTAAGCCTCAAAAGATGATGTCGCTAGCAAATTAAGTCAAGATTAGTATGGATAAATAAACCTCAAAATCATTAAAATATATATATCCACTGCCCAAATGTTTCAAGTAAAAAAAAAATATTCTCAAGCATTAGCCAGAAATCTTATTAGTTCACCTTTTTTAAAACTAGGTTAGGCCACTTTATAGGCAGCTCAATTGAGTTGACAAACTTGTAGTATACTAATATCATAAGAAGATGGCCAAAAACTTTAACCCGTAAACTTAAAACTTAAAGACTACAGCTTGCTCCTTTGAACTATTGGATTAATCAAATCATGATTCTTCCTTACTCAAAATCACATTTGGTCACTTAAGAGGATGGACTTTCCCTTGAACAAATAATGGGGCACCTAGCAAGCCACTATGTTCTTTTTTTTCCCTCAAAAGAAGCCAATTTGTAATTAATAAAGCATAAATCAATATTCAATCTACACCAGAGAGATCGGGGGGAAATAACCCAGCAGGTGGACAAACCTGTGATCCCCAAGCAGGAACCTTCATGGAAACCTCAAATACTTCTGCCCCACAAGCAACTGAAGCAGATCTTCGAGGCTTAGGCATAGGATATTTGTCGCCCTCGCAATCAGGCAGTGCATGAACTAATTGGCTCTTTTCAATAATCTCATGTTTGATATGATTTTCCAACAGCTGAAAAAATTAATGACTACCAAAGTATTAAAATCCTCTTATCCAATAATAATAATAAACGAAAAATTTCAACATATGGCACTTTTTTTATGAGTAATTTAAAAAATAGCAAATGTTTTGAAATATTTCAAAAACGACATTTGTCAGACATGCAATTATGGAAAATATAAATTCTTAAAATGTCATTTTTGAAAAAACCACTCGATTCATAAATTAATAATTCCTATACCATAGTCATGCCACTGAAATATTAGAACCAAACCTGATCATCAAAACAAGTTTGAGCACTACCAGACACCAATATTGAGATGTGGGCTGAGCTACAGGTTGCTAAATCGCATCGCATTGTCACAACCCCGCGAGAAAAGGATCCTGCTTGAAGAGGTGGTGGAGGAGCACTGAACCATATTTCAAGGCATTAATAGCAAAGACAAATGATTTTTTATTTTTTATTTTGCAAAAGTGTAGTGAATCAAAAATATAATTCCTACCAAGAAGGTATCAAATAGTTATATGACATTGTGTGCTCCTAATAAAAAGTTTAAAAAAGACTTATAGGTCATTCAAACTCCCAAAAGCACCATTTTAGAAAAATCTGTCAAAGATCCATGTGATGTGCTTTCATGAAAGAGGACTTTATAATCATTTCTTGGACTTTTTTTTTTTTTACAGGAAACAACATATAGCTAATAGATATAAATGTTATGAGCGGTCAAATTGTTCAACCAATAAATATTCAAACGATATTTCAACATGAATCCTTTCTAGGAAGAAATATACCTAAACTTTCCCTGAAGTTTGCTCCCACGTATCTGCACAATGCACAGAAACACAAACACAAACTCAGACATTGTAACCAAAGGAGAGCACCCTAAAACAAATAAAATTATGACAGTTCAAAAGATATTTGGTTTTCTTTCATATAGAAAAGGTTGACCAGATATTCCAAACAGTGTCGTTGATCACCTCCTACAAACCATAAAAGAACGAAAATTCTGAGTGACACTTACTTCAATGTTCAAAAGGGCATTAAGGCCATCCTCCAATGATTCTAGCAAGCATGCATCCTGTAAGGTACAGAAACTATATGAAAAAATATGGAAATAAAATATAATGGAAAAGTACTTGTTTCTGCACTCCTATATGTAGGTGTTTTCCCAATAAAATTGTAGCACGTGAATATTAGATAAACTGCTCACCCGTACGGTTGGCATTCCACAGATAAGAAATCTCATGGTCACATTATTATCATGTATATTTATGGCAGAAAGAGTTTCTAAGGAACTATCTCCATCTTCGCTTGCATCTATCTCAGGGGGTTCTACATCAATCTTTAAACGCTCCCCAAGAAGAAGTGGCTCCAGATCACTGCTAATATTGTCAGGGTTCCTACAATTGCCTCGCACATAATGAAGCCTAAAGGCAGCATGTGCAAGCTGAAATACATCCCATGTATGAGCAGATGAACTGCAGCACACAAGTGGAATAAACATGTAAATCAATATTAGACACACTCCACACACACACACACACAACAAGCACACAAATTCAAACAGAAAAGCAAAAGAATTGCAACAAATGCAATCTAAGTGCCCTCAACAAGTAAAGAGGCTTTGCTAGTATATCATAGGCTCTCATCATTGGGTTTAATGTAGAAATAAGGTTGTCTGAAAATCATATTTGTTTATTATTTCGGTCAGGCACAGAACACCTCTGACCGACAGGCCAGCCGTTTGGTCAGCTACCCCTACAGAAAGAAAGAAAAAAAAGGGCCATTTGCCCAACCAACTGTGTGGGTCGGTCCGGCCTCCACTCCAACTGACTTTCACCCTTACTACTCTTAATGTAGAGATTATGTTTACTTGAATCCATGTGGAACGGTGAACAGACACCAAAAACCACATTGGATTCTAGTATGCCTAGTAGCAAGAAGTATGCAAAGCCTTCAAAATGCATATAAAGTACCTCTGCACCACAGAAAGCAATGCATTACGAAAATGAGCCGCAGCATAGCATGAAAATGTGTTATTCCAGTACATGACATAAGGAATTCCCTGCATAATGATGAATTTGATTTAATAAAAATCCTTCAAAAAATTTTGTCTTAACATCCTTCAATAAAGATGACATGACAAAAGAATTTCAGGCAAGCAAGCTGCCTCTCTAGTTCGAAGCAACATCTTAAATTAACTCAAGTAAGGAGTAAGGTCAAGAACCATATAAAATCACCTTAGAATGAAGAGCCTCTGCTAATCTGCTTCCATTTGGGATTTCCAGATACACCTGAACAAATAGTTGAGTTAAATTGCCAAAACCATAATCTTCTCTAACCAAATTCAGCCCTCCCACCCATCCCAGAGGAGAAAATGGGTAGAAGAAGAATGAGGCGGTTAATTAAAGAACAGGATCAGAAGGGGGGAAACATGAGAGAGCGTAATATGGTTTTTCCGTCTTTCGAAGGAGCATAATTTGATTAGAGTACATATAGCTAAACAAGGATTCAGTATTAAGAGGAAAACGACTGATCAATTTTGTTCATGAGACATGGTAAGGATAAAAGGTCATAGTTCGCTCTTATTATTAAAATATGTATTCCATGCTTCATATGAAAATCAACATAAATGGGTCGGACTGAGATATATAAGTAATTTGCGTATTGGCCTTTATCACTACATGTGAATTATAAAACATAGTTTCCTTTTTCACAAGAATTCCAATCAAAGACATAAAATTACATTATCAGCTAAAGAGCCAATTGAAAATATAGCAACATCTTTATGAACCATAAAGATTTTTCCATCCTTTTTTTTTATATCCGTGAGTATCAGTGAGTGTTGTAGCATAATGTCCTACATAGGTGGCCACACATGGTTTGAATCCATGGCTTGAAGGAGAGTTTCTTGGCCAATGGGCCAACCCATGGGTGGTTAAGTTAATAAATTTGAAATAAAGATATGAGAACATCTAAGAAAATGCACCTATCAAGCACATCCCAACTGTAAGATTTTATTTTTATACTTCAGAAAAGATGCATCAATTAAGTATCTCGTCTCTCCTCGCAAATGATGAGACTGATATATAGCAATTACAAAAGGGGGTGGAGCTTACAGCGGTGGGCAGAGTAGTATGGAATAGTTCACATAAATCTTCAAGAGACAAATCAACATCATTCCAAACCAAAGACCCAACTTCATCATTTTCAAGTTGTTCCCCTTGCAAGTACACGAAACTTGGTTGACATGATTCTACAACCCTACTAAATTCATCCTTGCTTGGATTAGACAGAGTACGAACCTGTACATTCAAGCAGTTGAATATTAGAATAAGAACCATGAGTAGGGTAAGGTAATTGCAGATAAATGACAATGAATGCAGACTTGCACCTCCAATCGTCCTGAAGGAACTAATTCTGGAAAGGGATATGTCAGCTGATCCTCAGCCACATCCTTCTCGCGTTTTATTTGAGGTACACTACCACAGGTTACAGCAAGAAGACTACAGCTTTGTTTAGCAGCCCCAACAGAATGAAGCATCATTTACGAGTACTCGAAGAAACTGGCATTAAGCAGACTTCCCCCACCAATGAGATCGTTCAACTTGCTTATGCAATCCTTAGAACCCGAACATTCATGAAACTACAGCCCCGGTGCCTTGGCATCAGTTAACAATCTTGGAGGTCGATAACCCGAGGCCATGACATAAAAGAAAAAAACTTTAATTTACAAACAGAGCCTGAAACAATGCCATGATTCCATAGCCTTCTAAAGTCTGCATAAGATCAGAATCACATTCCCAATCCGTCCAAAATCTTCAATTTTTCTACCAGATTAACAATCAAATCCCAATTACAAAGTAAACCAACTTAAGTATCAAACTTCTTCAACTGAATGCAGGACAAAACACGAACTCAAACCCTATCTGTTAAGAAATACCTTACTATGATCAACATAAGCAGGAGTAGCATATATACTCAGCTACTGATTGCGCAGATATTCTTCAAAGATAAACCTCAAAACCATTATTTTCGAAGCTTAAAGCAAAAACCATAAGAGAACCTCAAAATCATTGAACTAGAAGAGAGAGAAGGAAAATCACTACCTTAAACGACCGAAGAAGCATGAAAACGCAACAACCCACTTGGAAAATAAAGGAAATTTGAACATCCCATATGACAAGATCAAGAAAAATCGACGAACAAATGCGAGAAGAAAAAGAAAAAATTGGGAACGAAAGAATACTCGAGGCCAAAAAGCGAACCCTAGGCCTAAAATTCACATAATTAAAAAAATCTTCAAAAAAATAAGAAAATAAAATTCTTATCTTTCTCCCTATCCATACTCCACGCAATAAACACGAAAATCTAAAGCTCACAGTCACCAAAAATTAAATCTAATTATTATAGTTCCTTATTAGTGGGTGTCAGAAAAGAAAAGGGCAAAAAAACATTTCCCACATTTCGAACCCGAAGTCAAATATAAGAAAAACATTAAAACCCACAAAAAGGAAAGGTTTTTATCGCAACCCTTTTCACAATCTGATAAAGTAAAAATACCCATTTGAAACCAAAGGAGAAAAGACATGTTCTTTCAATATGGGTTAAGTATTTGATTAAAACTTGAATAATGAGATTATGTTGCTTTTGTTTTTCTTGTGTCAAATTTCAAAGCCAGGGATCAAAATCCAGAAAACAGAGCTTTTTTTGGGGAAAGGATAATTTGCATTAAATGGGTTCCCATAAAACATGGAATTGTGAAGAAAAACATTCTAAGAGAAATCAAAAAATTAATCATAAAAAGAGAGAGAGAGGGAAAAAAAAGAGATTCTTCCAAATCCATAAATAAAACATGGTATTTGTTTTGTAATTTCTTTTTTACTCTGCTTTAATTATTCTCGCTTAGGTTGATGATATATTCTTGTAGTATAGGTTCGTGAAGCACGCGATGACGAGGCCAAGGATTGAGCTCATTCACTGCTGATTCCATGACCATTTCTTCCTCGTACTCCACGAATGCAAGGCGCTGAAACCAGAAAGAACACTTCTTTCTCTGCAAGTGGGGGAATGGATGGTGTGGTTTAATTTCAATAAAAGTGGCAAATTTTGTTAAGCTGAATTAACCTTTTTACTTTACATGTTGCCAAGTAAAACAATAATTTGATATATTGTTTGTAAAATTATATTACAATAATTTTATGTTTGTAAAATTATAAAACACACTCTTTTATGATTCAGTTTGAATGAAATAATAACACATTTATTTCATATAAGTTATGTATTCCATTTTTTTTAAATACAACTAAAAATTTATTATATGGATAAGGATTGTAGATTTTACACTTTATTAACAACGTGATGGTTATAAAAATTACACCACAAACTTGCTCACAGAATGGCCAGGGTGAATGACTAGTCTAATTGAAGAGAAGCAGCTATTTTGCTCCAGGTGGAGATTGAAATGCATTGATGAAACAAATCAGCTTAAAGCTCAAGAAAAGTCAAAAGCACAAGCTAGACAAAAATGATGTAACATTTTTTCCCTTCACAAATTCCTTAAGAAATTATGCTGCAACATAATCTCACAGTTTCAAGTCTTGGTCGTTTTCAGTTAGTTAACTGTGTAATCAGTTTCGGTTTATTATTCCCTTAACTGTCTGATTAGTTGGCTTTGTTAGAAGGTCTTATTCAATTAGGTTCTTTACGTTTATATTGTGTTCTTGAAACTGAGATTTCTCGATTTATTAATCCGCATTAAGTTGTTATTGTCATTGAAGACCTTGAAGAATCTTAATTAAACGGATTATATATCAGAATTCGTAATAATAAGATTGGCTGATTTCAACTCAAGAATTGAATTATAGAATCTAATCATCTCCCAAAATGGAAAACAAAAAAAAAATGTACAGATCTTGTTTCTTCAAAGTTCAAATCTTGAGACAAAGACTAGTTAACTAGTCACCTTCTTTGAATTTGTACCATAAATTTCAGTCTTGGTTTTGCCACCATACCATCTATTGATTTTTTTCACAAACTTTTTTAGGATTTCTTCAAAATTCATCAAAAGGACCCCTAAAGGTTAAGGATTTCTAAGTCATTTGATAACATTCTTATTCTTTCTATTTCTTTAGAAATGTTAGATCTTGTATCATTTCTTATTTCTCAAACTAAAAGGGTCATCGGGAATTCAAGAAATAATTAGTAGACATGTTTCATAAAAGGAGGAAACAAACTCCGAGAATGTTACAATATCGTTTATAATTTACAAACTCCATCAATTCACCCTTAATATAAAATAATTACATTTAGGATCTGTTTCCTATGAATGCTATAATTAGCAAGACATGTACATACAGTTCAAACTGAGATACATAAGAAGTGAAGCCATAGCCATTCACTCTGTGTTCTCCTCTATCATCACCCTCATTGTATAATTTCTTCTCTTCTTTGAGTTTAACCATTGGAAACCAACTTTGTTGTAGAATATGATCAATCTTGACCTCCAAATCTGATCTAAACTTTTCAAAAAAAACAACAACAAATAAAATTCAATCAAAATCTTCTTTTGCAATTAGCAGTGCTTTAAAACTTTTGATAATAATATAGAATCTTCTCTATGGTTTTAAAATCACATTTTTTTACATCGTTATAAACTTATAACCTGCCGCAACTGATACTGTTACAAGACCTTGATATGTTAATTATAAAAAAATTCACAATTTAAAAACCTTGCTTTTTCTCACCTTGGATAAGTGGATTTCTTCTCAATCTGTTGGTGGAAACAGGGCTGTTCATGATCATCATCATCATCATCATATCCTTCACAAATAATCTCCCCATTATCATCTCTATAGCAAATTATACCCTTTGAAAGATCCTCAAAAACCTGCAAAAATTCAAGCAAACTGTAAAAGGAATGAATCTAAATCATGGTTTGACTAATTCTTATTTGAGTGAGAGAAAAACAGAAACCTTGTTCTTTATAGAAGATCTGATTTGGAAAGTAAGTGTTTTATTGACTGAAAGTTTTGTGGATTTGAACATCCAAACTTTGCTGACAGGTTTTACAAGTGCTGCTCCAGATTTTAGGACAGAAATTTGAGGAGGAATAAGACATGTTCTTGCCATTTGAAAGTCAGTCTTTGTTTGAAAGAAGCGAAGAAAGATAAAAGAGACTGCTTCTGAAAGATTATATAATATGCAAAAAAACAAAAAACTATATACTTTGTTAAATGGGATTGCTATATTTTTCAAAGTTTTGTCTCCCAGGCCATGCATTATTTAAAGCTGGGCCAATATAAAATTTCGGGTCCCATTTTTGCTCATCTTCTGCCCATTGGTTAATGCTCCCTCAAAGTCCATATAGTTTGTTAATTCCTCTTGTTGTCAATTGGCTATTGGACAAGGTTATAAATTGAGTTAATAGTCGCGGTGTCACGGATATTATATAATGAGTCGTGGTCGTCGTGAGCGTGAATTTTTTTGAAAAAATATTAGAAGATAAATAAATTGCCGAAAATACAAAAAGAAATGTAACAAAATGCCATTATCAGATATGAGTGAAAAAATGAATTTGAAAAGAATAAAAAAAAGAGAGGTTATCAGAGGCAAGTTGTTGCTTACAAGTATTAACTAGTGTTATATTACTGGGCCATGAGCAGAGCAAGACTTTTGTTAGGCAGCTATCTAAATCAATCAATTTCACCATTTTTTCAGTCTTTATCTCTTCTCTACTCATAAAATTTTTCCTTTTTTTTTATTGGTCTTTAATATTAAAAAAAAAAAAAAAAGTCTTATCTTTGTCATAAAATCATCAATTAATGTCTAAAGTAAAAAGGAATCTTAGATGAGTTTTAACAATTTTAAGAAAGGGAATCTTAGATGAGTTTTAACAATTTTAAGGTTAAATTACATTTTAAATGTAATTTAACCTTAAAAAACTATTTGTAATTTTGATATTTTCCCCATTTTATTTATATTAAATTCATAGCATTATTGGCCTCTCATAGTCATTAATTATTGTCCAGTCCACTACTTCAATTCCTGTTTTTCAAATTCACCTTTCCCCCCTCTTGAGTTTTGAGGCTTTGTTGTAAGAAACTTTAAAAGAGAATGGACGGTTGAGAATGAAAAGAAGAAGGGAGTTGATTTTTGTATCAAGATAGAAAATTAATTAATTTTAGTTTAAAAATTGGACCGGTTAACTTAGGTAATGATTTAAATTAATAGAAGAATGTTAGTAGAATTTTGTTTTTGAGAATTTGTATAGATGTTTGAAATTTGATTAAATATTTATATATTTATTTTTAAAAACGTGTTATTTTTATAAAAGAAGGTTAATGAATCTTTTTAATTCATAATTTATTATCATCTTCATTCCTCCATCATCATCTTCTTAGATTATATTTTTTTTATTTTTCTCTCTAATTTCCCTCTCACTTCTCTAATTTCTCTTTCAATATCATCGTCATTGATGGTAAATTAATGATAGTATGTCACTGAAAATCGGTGTAGTCAATCACTATCAGTATATCATGGTTTTTTTTTTTTTTTGAGAACTATCATGGTTACTTAGTAATTAATATATCATTGATAGTATATCATTGTTAGTTAGTGTTTAGTATATCAGTAATGGTGTATATATGGTAAATCAGTAACAACCAATCACTAATATATTAAGATTTACTATTACTGGTATATTTGCATAAAATCAAGATATTTAATATATGATATTTCTTAGCTAACACTCATTGAACCTTTAAGATTTTAATATTTTTTTAAATACAGGTTAACAAATTTATAAATATTAAAACCTATTTTTAACATATTTATAAAATGCCACTTCTTTTTAGGGAAATTTACATGAATGTTATAATTGAGTGAAATATTTACAAAAATGTTATAATTTCAAAAGTCGAGTATATCAGTCAATCTATTAATATATCAGTCAATAATTAATAGTATATCAGTGATAGAATATTAATGATCGACTGATAAACTACCATTGATATACTAAAAGTTCACTGATATACTAATAGCGATTGACTGATATACTCAGAATTTTTAAAATTCTAACATTTTTATAAATGTTTTTTTTCCCTAACAAATTTATAAATATTATAAAAATTTCTAACATATTTGAAAATGCCCTGTCTAATAAAATTTTAATCGATCAATTTGATGTTTAAGGAGAACAAAGTGTTAGTGGGTGTCATCCTCAAAATGTCGCCTTTTAACAATCAACTATTGCAAAGTTTAAAAGAAAATAAAATTGCACAAAAGTGTTAATGATTAATTAGTTTTCTAGTCAATAACTTTTTTTTTTGAAATAGTCAATAACTATAACTAACATTGTTTATTTATTTTTTTAATCTATAAGCCACTTGTTTTTATATTTTTTATTATTAAGAGCCACATGATTAAAAAAATCTATATATATTAGATTAAGTGGCCTAAATTAATGGGTTGAGGTCATTTATTGACCAAATCATGTATAGTAAGTAATGGGATTTTTTTAAACACATATATTCATGGCCACATGATTAAAAAGAAAATTATAGATTAGATTAAGTGGCCTAAATTAATGGTTGGGGTTATTTATGGTAAGAAGTGGAAATTTTTTTATTAAGATTATTAGAGCATTTATAATTCTTTAATCAGAATTATTTAGGGTGATCCCTTCATGAAATAATGCACTGTCATTATTCCTTTCAAAGGTGCATATAAAATAGCAAATGCATGCCCCCAACAATAATTACCCTAAAATCAAGCATTTACAGTAGCTCATTTATGTTAAAGATGATTAGTTATTGTGTTATCATATTTTTGGCCCTAGCTAGTAAATTTTAATTCAATCTCTATTGTTTTAAGAGTTTTAATTCCATACCTCAATCGGTTTAAGCATAGATTAATAATCCCTCTCATAAAGTTGTAAGATTCTAGTCTCTTCTTTAACAATTTCATATAATATCTAAAAAAAAAAATCTTATGCTATTAAAGACATTAATGTCTAAATTTATGCTGGTAAATAAATGACAAACTGCCCATAATTTTGTTTAAATTAAAAATATACTATAACAAAAAGTCAAGTGATCGTTATAAGGTTACAAGCCTAGCTCCTCAATCCAAATTGGATGAAGATTGATCTAAACAAAAAAAGTTTGAGATGATTGAAGCCACCGAGACAAGGGTTTGGGAACCAAAATTACTTTGCCTTCTCAGAAATTGAAGGTAAAAATAATCAAAATTAAGAGCTAATATCCATAAAAATAACCCTTAAACAGATTTTAAAGAGAGAAACAATCAGATTGAATAATAACATCTAAAGAATTTGAAAAATTGTATTTCTCATCGAGTATAATGGCTGAAAGCATATATTTATACAAGTGCAACTAGGTTAAGGAAAAGATAAAAGCTTTACAAAGATAAACAAGGGAAGAAATACAAATATTCCAGTCGTCGGGCGATAAGATCTTCATCGCCGCGGCAACGAGACTAATATACGGAGTTCCTCATTCTGCAGTCATGGTTCGCTGCGGCGATGGCTGCAGCGATAAAGTTCGTCGCCGCAATGATAGCCTCTTTTCTTTAATACTCCCCCTCAAGTTGGAGCATGCAGATCACAAATGCTCAACTTACGAATAAGAATCTAAATTGAGCTTTCCCAAGAGCCTTAGTCAAGTTGATCCCCAGTACGAATATGTGAAGGAGAGATAATTCCATCCTGAAGTGCATCATGAACAAAATGATAGTCCATCTCAATATGCTTCGTCCTCTCATGAAATACCGGATTTGTTGCAATATGTAATGCAGCCTGACTATCACAATATAAGGGAATTGATTAAGAGTGGTCAATTCCAAAACAAGTCAGAAGAGTTTTAAGCCACTTTAGCTCACAAGTGGTAGTTGTCATGGATCGGTATTCTGCTTCAGCAGAAGATCGAGAAACAGTAATTTATTTCTTAGTTTTCCAAGATATGGGTGAGAAACCTAACATAACAAAATATTCCGTTAGTGATCGCCTAGTTAGAGGGCATGTGGCCCAATCTCTATCACAATATGTAGTGAGACGAAAATCACAGTCACTACGAAGGAGAATTCCTTGGTCAGGACACCCTTTCAAATAACATAAAACACGTAATTCAGTATCGCAATATTCAATACGAGGATTTCCCATAAATTGAGCCAAAATGTGAACAGAGTAGCTCAATTCGGGACGACTGATAGTCAAATAAATCAGTCGCCCTACAAGACGACGGTATTTCTCTAGATCATCAAGGGGTTGACCATTAGTAGTAGTGAGATGATTATTGGAATCCATGGGTGTTGACGCAAGTTTGGCTCCAAGTAAGTCGGCTTCTCCGATAATATCTAAGGCGTATTTACTCTGACTTAGATACAATACAAATCATCATTTCCACGAGAAACTTCAATACCAAGGAAATATTTTAATACTCCCAAGTCTTTCATATGGAACTTTTCACTAAGTTGCTTCTTGAAGGAAGCAATAGCTTTAGATGAGCTCCCTGTAATAATAAGATCATCCACATAAACTAGTACATGAAGAAGATAAAATTCTTCGAATAACTGAAAAGACAATAATCAGGGTAGGATTGAACAAACCCAATTTATGTCAATGTCGTTGACAATTTAGCAAACCAATTTCGTTGTGCCTGTCTCAAGACGTATAACGATTTTCTCAATCGACATATCTTACCAGAATCTTTAGGATTAAAACCAGGAGGTAACTGCATGTAGACCTTCTTTTCTAAGTCACCATAGAGAAAAGCATTGTGTACATCCATCTAATGTAACTCCCACTGTCTAGCTACAACAATGGATAAGAAAGTGTGAACTATGACCATCTTTACTACTGGGGTAAAAGTTTCATTGAAATCGATGCCTGCAATTCATCGATTTCCATGCACCACAAGTCGTCTCTTCAATCTTTCCACAGACCCATCGGACTTATACCTGATCTTATAAACACATTTACACCCAATGGCTCGTTTTTCTGGTGGTAATTTTTCTAAGGTCCAGGTGTCATTAGCTCGAGAGCGTCAATTTATTCGTTCATAGCTTTTCTCCAACCAGGATCCTTCAGTGCCTCTTGAAAAGAAGAAGGTTATTTCCTTGTGGTTATAGCAGCCACAAAATAGGTATGTTGTGTAGAGAATCTACCATAATTTACATAATAAGCTAGAGGAAAACGAGTACCTGAAGATGATGAAGGAGCAGGCAGATGTGATGAGATAGGGTTTACAATACAAACTGTATTGGTAGTATAATCTGTTAATCTACTTGAAGTCTTCTTTACTCGATGCCCTCTACCGGTTGTCGGTGGATCATTATTTAACACAGTTTATGTTCATGGTTCTTCAAGAATTTCCAATTCATGAGGAGTAGAGAAACTGATTTCTACATTCTCAGGAGATGTAGGTAATATCTCATTAATGATCTCATGGTCACTCCCCGTGTCTTCAATGGTCTCATAGAAAGGATGACTATGTGAAGTGGAAATAAGGTTCTCACTAGGGGTAGTATCCATGAAAGGAAAACGATCTTCACAGAAAATCACATCTCGGGAAACATAAAATTCTCTGGTTTCAAGATCATAGATACGCCACCCTTTTTTCCCAAACGGATAACCCACAAAAATGCATTTATTCAATCGAATAACAAATTTGTCTTTGACACGATGTTGATTTTTGATGAAACAAAGACAACCAAATACTTGTAAGGATATAAAAGGAGGGACTTTGTTATAGAGTACTTCATAGGGTGTTTTACTAGCAAGAATAGGAGTTAGTGTTCGGTTAATCAAATGAACAGCTGTCATAATACTCTCACCCCAAAAATTTGTAGGTAGGTTAGCTTGAAAAAGTAAAGCTCTAGCAACATTCAGTATATGACGATGTTTTCTCTCAACCCTCTCATTTTGTTGAGGTGTATCAACACACGAAGTTTGGTGTATGATACAATTTTCCCTAAAGAATCGATGTAGGGATGTGAATTCTCCACCATTATCACTTCGTAAGATTTTGAGTTTCTTGTCAAACTGTGTTTCTACCATCGTACAGAAATTTCTAACTAATTGTTGAACTTCAGACTTAACACTCATAAGAAAAACTCATACTCCCCAAGAACAATCATCAACAATAGTAAAAAAATAATGAGCCCCACAAGTAGAAGGAATGTTGTAAGGACCCCAGATATCACAATGAATAAGCTCAAAAAGATCATTAGCTTTATTAATACTTAAAGGAAAAGTACATCTCGTTTGTTTAGCACGAAGGCAAATATCACAAGAATCTTTTAAAACAGAAATACTCATATTCATTTTTGTTGTTGTAGAGGACGAAACCAGTAAACTTCATCACAATGCTCACTCGCTCCAATCATAATCCTCGAAGTACGGTCCTGAATAACACATAGCTTATCAGTAAATGTGATAAAATAAAACAAGTTTTTAAGTAAATGAGAGACAGATAACAAATTGCAAGATATATCAGGAATATATAAGACACGATGCAGCTTCATATTCTGACTCAACGTCACTGATCCTCGTTGCCTTGCAAAGGTTTGCTTCCCATTTGGAAGTCCAACTGAGACAGGCGTGATATTGGTTAAGTCTTCAAAAAGACTTTCATTACCCGACATGTGATTTGAACATCCAGTATCAATGATCTATAAATCTGTATTCTTAAACTCTCCATTCAGTTTATCAGTAGAAAAGGACTAACCTTTCGAATTCAGCATATGAAGAAGAGTAGTCAACTGCTCATCAGATAGACCATGAAGACCACTACGATCAGTGGAGTTGATTTGTCCTTGCGCTTCAGTGTTCATTATGATAGCTGCATTAGCACTCTGACCACGAGCGCCACCATTTCTTCCACCACCTCTACCTGAGCGACCCCCACCTCTCCCTTGTCCTCATTTTCCTCTATCTCCAGGCCACCAATCCGGATATCCATTTAATTGAAAGCAAGTAGAATCATCATGCCCTGTCTTAGAGCAATATGAACAAAACAAATTCACCTTAGATCGATCTCCACTACGTGTCTCTCGTTTCCTTTGTTAAATGTCTCTTGAGCAGCAACTCAATCGCATCTGGTTTGCTCTTTCTAGAACGAGTGTGATGACGTTCTTCTACGACTATCTTAGCAAAAATTGTATTCAAGTTTGGCAGAGGCTTCATCATCAGGATGTTCGAGATTGCATTCCCATAAAGAACAAGATCCAACCCAACGAGAAAATCATGGACTTTTTCATTCTCCTTTTGTTTAGCAATAATAGTTGCTGCTTCACATGTACACGTTGGAACAATCGTGTATCCCTCAAATTCATCCCAAACTTTCCTCAAATTATTATAATAGGTAACCACTGTGTTACCTCGTTGCCTACAACTACTCAGAAGAGTTTTCAATTCATAAATTCTTTGTTAGGAATGGTGTCCTTGAACTTGTAATTATTTAATAAAAATAATGATATGAAAACCCTTGAAAACTTACCAAGAACCCTTCAAAGAAGAACCCTAGATGAAGAAACAAGAACCCACAAAATCAGTAGTAAAAACTCAAACGAAAGAGTTAAGGAATTAGGCTACCTTTATGATCTATGATCTTGAAACAAGAATAACTTCTTACCCCAAGATTCGAACACTCCAAAAACAATATGATCAGAATTGTTTTAATGCTCTAAAACATGCAATCCTAAGCAAGAATTACAAAAGATGAAGAAGAGAATGGTCTTCTAAGCCAAATCATGCAAATAAGCAAGTTTTCTTGAATAATGATAATCTGCCTTTATTAATGAATAAGGATGCCTTTAAATAGGCAAAAAGTAAAGTCTCCTACTTCTAATATGACACTAAATTCAAAAATATGAGATAAAAATCTGATAAGGATGATCTCATCATGACATCACCATGATGAGTCATCAAAAAAAAAATTAAACCTACTCTAGAAAATTTAAATTGCATATTTAATAAACCTACACTAATTGGATCTTCCATTTCTTTACATCATCTTAAAGCTCTCAACATAAAGTATCTAGAAATGGAAAGTATGACATGGCCTAAAATTTAGGGATCCATTTCCTAAATTTTAGGGATTTTCCTAGACTTTAGGAAAAGTCTTCAAATTGACAATTTGAGCTTGTGAATCTTTTTGTAGTTGAATTGTCCACAAATTGTATGTTAAACCCTTCATTTCTAGGATTTCCTCTTTGGTTTCCTTCAAATATGTTTGGACATGTTGAATCAAAGCTAGCTTCAATTTCTTATTCTTTGATCTTGTATTGGCCCAATTGGCAGATTTAGCTCCCCTTGATCATTTGCAACATTAGCTCCATCTTCTAGCTTTCCATGAGTAAGTGAAGTGTTACGATTCATATCACATAATTTATTTTTGAATAAATTAAATAAATAAACATAAGTTCTTTATATTATCTAGATTGATTCAATGAATGATATTAGGAATATATGGAAATATATAAATATCAAACATTCAAATAGTAAAACTCTAAGTCACTCTTATGAAATCATGACTTAGTATGTGAGTCATACTAGAGGATTAAAGTCGAGATGAGTAACTTAAAAGTGTCTACAGTAAATGGATAACGTTTGGAACTTTATCCTGGTAACACTGTTGATAGCTTCACATTTTATTTATAAACAAATGATCTAATCCTGATCATTCATGTGGGTGACATGAAATGGAAGTATCATATGCAATGTTGATTGTATAAGACACGACCACGATGTTTGATCAAATTTCTCATTAGTACCATTTACAAGAAATGATAAAATACCAAACTAAGTTTATCAACCGTGGTAAATCTCAATCTTGAGTGAAGTGTGGACTCTTATTTGTGAAGTTATGTTCTTTGATTCACATGGTTAAGAGTGGTCTGTAAGAACGCTCAATACACATGTTTTGGAAACATAACTAGATAAGTAGTTGAGAATGAAGGGATTATTTACTAAAATAGCGGAAATTTATTTAGTAAATTTATTAACATTTAATAACGGATCTATTAACATCATGCAATTTGTGATAAAAACATGTAGATTCATGCTTAATATCGAAAATTAAAAGCCTTTTACTTACATTGAGTAATAAATGGAGAATCGGTTGGAGGTTTCTTCTATGCTATATCTCGATCGAAAGCAAAACAGACTTGTGGGAATCGAACCGGAAGAACAAAAAAAGAAGAAATTTCTTCTAAATTTTTCCCTAAGGAAAATCGGCAATTGGGCAAAAACTTGAGAGAGAATTTTCACTTTTCTAATTAAAGTGAGAAGTATATAAAATATGAATCTCAATGGTCATATTTATAGGAAAATATGATATCTAATCTCTATAGATATGTTTATCTCCTAATTATAAAATTAGAAAAGATAAGTAATTAAATTAAATAATAAAAAACTTAAAAAAGGGATAATGCCTTCCACGCATGCGCTGAAGCATTTGACATTTCCTTCTTTTTTTTTTTAATTTATTTATTTATAATTACTTTTCTTTATTTGTATTTAATAATAGAAAAATTCAAATAATAATTTCTAATTAAACACATTCAGCCAAAAACTAATATAATCAATTACTATTGAATCTTATTCAATTAATTAATTATTTTGGGCCAAAACCAATTTGTTTCTTAAACTAATTGTATTTAATTCTCTCTAATATTTTATTATTAAATTAAATAAACTCATTGTTTAATTAATAATAGTAATTATTAATTTTCATTTAAATAAGCTCATTATTTAAATAATTAATAATATTCACATTAATTCCCATTTAAATAATTTATTTATTTAAACAATTAATTTTGCCTTAAAATATTATAATTGATAATGTTATATTAATTTCCATTTAAATAAACTCTTTATTTAAATAATTAATATTGTATCAATATTAATAATATTAATATTAATTTTCATTGAAATAATCTCATTATTCAAATAATTAATATTGCCTAATTTTAAGTAAATTCAATTACTTAAATTATTTATTCTTCCTAAGTTAAATTAATAACTTAGTTTTGCTACAACGATATTTGGGCTAGCATAGGGTCCCGATAGACCTATAGATCATGGGCTTAATAATTAGTCAATTAAGTGATTAACTCATAATCAGTTAATTACTTATTATCTAACTATGAATAATTCCACTATAAATTCTATTAGGAATAGTGTCCTAGAGCTTGTAATTATTTAATTATAATAATTTATTTCGAATAAATTAAATAAATAAACATAAGTTCTTTAAAATTATCTAGACTGATTCAATTAATAATATTAGGAATATATGGAAATATATAAATATCAAACATTCAAATAGTAAAACCCTAAGTCACTCTTATGAAATCACGACTTAGTATGTGAGTCATACGAGAGGATTAAAGTCGAGATGAGTAACTTAAAAGTGTCTACAGTAAATGGATAACGTTTGGAAACCTTATCCTGGTAACACTGTTGATAGCTTCGCATTTTGTTTATGGACAAATGATCGAATCCTGATCATTCATGTGGGAGACATGAAATGGAAGTATCATATGCAATGTTGATTGTATAAGACAGGACCACGATGTTCGATCAAATTTCTCATTAGTACCGTTTACGAGAAATAATCAAATATCAAACTAAGTTTATCAACCGTGATAAATCTCAATCCTGAGTGAAATGCGGACTCCTATTTGTGGAGTTATGTTCTTTAATTCACATAGTTGAGAGTGATCTGTAAGAACGCTCAATACACTCATGTTTTGGGAACATGACTAGATAAGTAGCTGGGAACTCATTTTCACGAGATGGAATTCATAACTTTCCTATAAATTAACGATATCAGTGCGATACCTAAACATTTTAGGAACTTTAGGAAATTCTCTTGATGTACTGATTCGAGACATGAACAAGTGACGTCACGACTTCTATTGATCACAGAAGTATCTTATCTCTATTTCGACTAAAGATAAAGTTCATTGGAGAATCAGCGGGAACACAAGGATAAAGCGGTAATTACAGGGGCAAAACGGTAGATTTATCCGCCTATAATTATTAGGGTTCCACGTGAAGGATATATCACAGATATAAATAAAAGATAAACTAAATGGACATAACTCATCTATAGTGAGGGGAGTTCAGCTATGAATCTATAGTGGAATTATTCATAGTTAGATAATAAGTAATTAACTGATTATGTGTTAATCACTTAATTGACTAATTATTAAGCCCATGATCTATAGGTCCATTGGGTCCCTATGCTAGCCCAAATATCGTAGTCGCGAAATCAAGTAAAAGAAATGGAAATTTTAAGTAAAGTGAATTACTTAAAATAGGCAATATTAATTGTTTAAATATTGAGTATATTTAAACGGTAATTAATATAAACATTATTAATTGTTTAAATAATGAGTTTATTTAAACATGAAATTAATAATGAAATATTATTAATTAACAATTATTAATTGTTTAAATAATTATATTTAAACGGAAATTAATAATTAAAATTAATTAAATTAATAATAAAATATTGTCAATAAAATTATTAATTAAATAATGAATTTATGGAAATTAATAATTATAATATTTATTATTAATTATTTAAATAATGAAAATTATTTAAATGGAAATTAATAATTAAATATAAATTGGATAATATTTAGTCGGGAGAAAATATTAATATTATTAATTGTTTAAATAATATATTTTATTTAAATGGTAATTAATAAATAAATTAATTAAGTTGGACTTATTAATTTAAGAGAGAATTTCAAGCCCAATTGGATTAATGAACCCAATTGGAATTGGCCCAAAATAATTAATTAAATAAATTGTATTTATTTATTATTTTATGATGATAAAATCGGCCATGACATGTATTTTGAGGAGATAATTGTTTGAATTATATCCTAAAATAATTACATAGATTTATTTACCCAAGATAAATAAAAATAAAGAAAATAAAGTAATCTCCTATTTATCCATGGCATTTTCGAAATTGCTAGATAAAGGAAAGAGATAATCTTTTTTCTTTTTGTATTTATCTCTATAGATTAATCCTAATGTGATTAGGATTCCTATTTTTCTATAAATAGGAGGGTTGGGTCATTCATAAATCATACAATTTAATTCCATAGAAAGTTGGAACTCTCTCTTCTTCCCTTCTTCTCCCCATAGCCGAAATTCCCTAGTCATTATTGGGAAGAAAATATTTTTCTTCTTCCCAATTTCTTCTTAAGTTCGAACCCACAATCGGATTTCGTTTGATCGATCGGGATATAGCGTAGAAGATCCGGTGTTGCTGAGGATTTGATGCTGTAAAGAAACCTCCAACCGATTCTCCATTAATCAGTCAATGTAAGTTCCGGTTTTAATTTTCGAAAATATAAGCATGTTCTTCGTGTTTTTATCACAATTGCATGATATTAATAGATCCTAAATTAAGTGTTAATTTGTGTTACTAAATAAATTCCGCTAATTTAGTAAATCATCCATTCAGATTCATAGCTGAACTCCCCTCACTATAGATGAGTTATGTCCATTTAGTTTATTTTTATTTATATCTGTGATATATCCTTCACGTGGAACCCTCATAATTACAGGTGGATAAATTTACCATTTTGCCCCTGTAATTATCACTTTATCCTTGTGTTCCCGCTAATTCTCCAATGAACTTTATCTTTAGTCGAACTAGAGATAATATACTTCTGTGATCAATAGAAGTCGTGGCGCCACTTGTTCATGTCTCGAATCAGTACATCAAGGGAGTTTCCTAAAGTTCCTAAAATGTTTAAGTATCGCACTGATACCGTTAATTTATAGGAAAGTTATGAATTCCATCTCGTGAAAATGAGTTCCTAGCTACTTATCTAGCCATGTTCCCAAAACATTAGTGTATTGAGCGTTCTTACATATCGCTCTCAACCATGTGAATCAAAGAACATAACTCCATAAATAGGAGTCCACATTTCACTCAAGATTGAGATCTATCACGGTTGATAAACTTAGTTTGATATTCGATCATTTCTCGTAAACGGTACTAATGAGAAATTTGATCGAACATCGTGGTCCTGTCTTATACAATCAGCATTGTATATGATACTTCCATTTCATGTCTCCTACATGAATGATCAGGATTAGATCATTTGTCTATAAACAAAATTCGAAGCTATCAACAGTGTTACCAGGATAAGGTTCTCAAACGTTATCCATTTACTGTAGACACTTTTAAGTTACTCATCTCCACTTTAATCCTCTCGTATGACTCACATACTAAGTCGTGATTTCATAAGAGTAACTTAGGGTTTTACTATTTGAATGTTTGATATTAATATATTTCCATATATTCCTAATATCTTCAATTGAATCAATCTAGATAATATAAAGAACTTATGTTTATTTATTTAATTTATTCGAAATAAATTATTATAATTAAATAATTACAAGTTCTAGGACACCATTCCTAACAGAGAACGCATTTTCACGAGATAAAATTAATAACTTTCCTATAAATTAACGGTACCAATGCGATACCTAAACATTTTAGGAACTTTGGAAACTCCCTTGATGTGCTAATTTGAGACATGAACAAGTGGCGCCACGACTTCTATTGATCACAGAAGTATATTATCTCTAGTTTGACTAAAGATAATGTTCATTGGAGAATCAGCGGGAACACGAGGATAAAGCGGTAATTACAGGGGTAAAATGGTAAATTTATCCACCTGTAATTATGAGGGTTCCACGTGAAGGATATATCACAAATATAAATAAAGATAAACTAAATGGACATAACTCATCTATAGTCAGGGGAGTTCAGCTATGAATCTATAGTGGAATTATTCATAGTTAGATAATAAGTAATTAACTGATTATGAGTTAATCACTTAATTGACTAATTATTAATCCCATGATCTATAGGTCCATCGGGTCCCTATGCTAGCCCAAATATCGTAGTGGCGAAATCAAGTAGAAGAAACAGAAATCTTAAGTAAAGTGAATTACTTAAATAGACAATATTAATTGTTTAAATATTGAGTATATTTAAACAGTAATTAATATAAACATTATTAATTGTTTAAGTAATGAGTTTATTTAAACAGGAAATTAATAATGAAATATTATTAATCAGACATTATTAATTATTTAAATATTGATTATATTTAAATGGTAATCAATAATTTAAAATTAATTGGTAATTATTAATTGTTTAAATAATTAATTTTATTTAAATGGAAATTAATATCATTAATTAATAATAAAGTATTATCAATTAAAATATTATTAATTGTTTAAACAATGAAAATTGTTTAAATGAAAATTAATATTAAATATCATTTGATAATATTTAGTCGGGAGAAAATATTAATATTATTAATTATTTAAATAAAGTATTTTATTTAAATGGTAATTAATTAATTAAGTTGGACTTATTAATTTAAGAGAGAGTTTCAAGCCCAATTGGATTAATGAACCCAATTGAAATTGGCCCAAAATAATTAATTAAATAAATTGTATTTATTAATTATTTATCATATAATTTTCGGCCATCATGTAATTTTAGGGAGATAATTGTTTGAATTATATCCTAAAATAATTACATAGATTTATTTAACCAAGATAAATCAAATAAAAGAAATGAAAATACTCTCGTATTTATCTATGACATTTTCGAAATACCAAGATAAAGGAAAAAGATAATTCTTTTTTCTTTTTGTATTTATCTCCATGGATTAATCTTAATGTGATTAGGATTCCTATTTTCCTATAAATAGGAAGCTTGGGTCATTCATAAATCACACAACTCAATTCGTAGAAATTGAAATTCTCTCTTCCTCTTCTCCCTATGTCATTGCCGATTTTAGGCATTAATTTTAGGAAGAAAAATATTTTTTTTCTTCCTAATTTCTACTAAAGTTCGATTCCACAATCAGGATTTCGTTTGATCGATCGGGATATAGCGTAGAAGATCCAGTGTTGCTGAGGATTTGATGTTGTAAAGAAACCTCCAACCAATTCTCCATTTATTACTCAATGTAAGTAAAAGACCTTTCATTTTCGAAAACAAGCATGAATCTACATGTCTTTTATTACAAATTGCATGATGTTAATAGATCGTTAATTAAACGTTAATTAGATTACTAAATGATATTCCGCTAATTTAGTAGATCAATCCCTTCATTCTTGGACCATTCCCAATCGAAAAACGTGTTCTTATATCATCCCACATATCCTTCACATCATCTGGTTGAGGGACTAAAGATCGTAGTCCCGGATTCAGTGTATTGTGAATTCATCATACTAGAGTAGAATTAACCGTCACCTAAAGATTCTCCTCCTAAGATCCTGATTCCGACTTCTTGATGGTTCCATCAATGAACCCAAGTTTTTTCTTCGCACGAAAATTATTTCGCATAGATCTAACCAATTCATTATAATTATTACCACGAAGCACAATCGGGCAAATTGTGATTTGTGGTCCATCCGAAGGATGAAGATAGTACGGTGACGAGTCTAAAGGTTTTACAGCTCTCATGGCAGCTTCTACTTCTTTCTCCTTCGATTCTACGTGCGTGGTCATCTAAAACAAAGATCGTTGACCTGCTCTGATACCATAAAAAATTTGAAGAATTGTATTTCTCATCGAGTATAATGGCTGAAAGCCTATATTTATATAAGTGCAACTAGGTTAAGGAAAAGATAAAAACTTTACAAAGATAAACAAGGAAAGAAATATAACTATTCTAGAATTTGGGCTATCGCAGCGGCGATGAGGTCTTCATCGCCGCGGCAAGGAGACTGATATGTAGAGTTCCTCGTTTTGGATGTCGTGGCAATAAACTCCTATCGCCGCGGCGTCCACGCTTGGGTTTTTGGCTCAAGAGAGCCAAAAACTATTGCAGGACGCGACAATGAAATACTCATCGCCTTTTCTTCAATAACATCCAACCAAACCAAATTACAGGCCATCAAAGCTCCCTCTCTTACCGCAAAGGCCGTAAGTTATATCTATAAATGAGAAATTTCTTCAAATTTATACCGTGTGTTCTGATATTAAGTATCTATTTTAGATAAATTTTTAAAATATTTTAAAATAAAGAGTGTTTTTATAACCATTAAAAAAACCATTTTTAAAAGTTATCTCAAACAAACCTTAAGATTGAATTAAATTTCAAGATCAAATGATATGTTTAGTTAATTTGGCTGTAGTATTAACTATGATGGATCTCTTGTTGTTAAATAAAGTATAGGAGATGTATGAAAAATCCTCTTGCTGTCTTAAGCTTTGGTATATGTAAAGTATAAATGAATTGACCAGTCTTAAATTATGTCAAATGAGCCATATATTGATATGAAAAATTAAGAAAAACATTGGTTTCATATTTTTAAAAGAATATGAATTAGAGTAACATGTGGTGAACATGAAAAGAAATAAAAAATCAAAATGAAAATGATGAAAAATATACTTTGTAAGCCAACCAAGAAAGAAGGTGGAGACATTCACAATGAAATGAATAGATGTTGACCAAAAAGAATGAAAGATGAAAAATATGCCAAATTCATATTTCTAATTTAGTTATTCTGTTCAGCATAGCATATCAATCACTGAGACACCAAATTCATCAATAATATAAACTCTTTAATTCTTGACTTATTTGAATCCTAATGCAACATTTGAGGGATTTAAGGATTTGGATATTCAATTTAAAACAGCTTGTGTAAATTAAATCATTAAGAGTGTTTGGCTCCCAATTTTGATTAAATTTGTGAATTCTGAATTTAAATTGTGCAGTGTAAGAGGATGGTTAAATTAAATTAGTATAAAATATGTTTGAATTATTTAAAAGGATAAATTTATTAAAAACTAATGGATTTTATGAAATAAGGAGCCAAATGAGAGAGAATTTAGATTATCATTTACATTTGTTAGGTGAAAAATTCAACAATCATCAACAATTTAGAAGATTATTTAAAAAAGAAAATTTTAAGAAAAAAAAAAACAAGAAAAGAATTGTGTTACCACAAATGTCAAAATAATTTCTGTGGACCACAAAAGTTGTCGGCTAGAGCTTGGCATCTTTTGGGAACAAGAGAGAAAATACAAATAAAATGAGAAAAAAGGGGCTTTGCTAAGCTAAATGCTTAATAGACTGTTTGTAGAAAAAAGAAATTGGAATCAACAACCAAACCAACCAACCTATCATATATGACAAAAACAGCTTTTTCCTCAAAACCAACACACAACACCAAAGTAAGAGCTCTTTAACCTAATGTCATCTATAAAATTTATAGCCAATATAAGTAGTTTTCTCAAAAGAAAATACCCAAGAAAGAGAAAACATTCTTTTATTTTATTTTATTTTTTGTTTTTTTCCTGCTTGGTAGAAGTGATGAGTTAAGTTGAGTTGGGTTTTGTTAGTCTAACTAACGTTTGTTAGGAGAAAAAAAATAATTATCCCGGGATTGATTGGTTTAAAACTTTGAATTTTAATTATACAAAACTTATACTTGTATTGAAACTCATATAATAAATATATGGAACATAAATTCAAATGTCTATTACTCATATGCATACATATCCTAATACAGACTATACAACCCGGGCTTCAAGACCCCAAATTACATTAGTCACAAAGATAGGCCTAGACGTAACAACTACTACTATCTAACATTCCAAAAAAAAAAAAAAAGAAAGTCACAAGAGCCTTTTCTCTTTTGAGGGAAGTACTACTTTGTCCCCTTATTCATCTACTGCTGGCTGGATTTGGAATCTAATCTAACTCTATATATATGCTACTATATAATATTGTCTTAAATATTTGAAAAGGGGAGAGAGAAAAAGAGGATGGCTTGAGGCTTGGGCTTTTGAAGCAGGCTACCCCATGTGATTCAAGTAGCTCTCTCTAGCTGCTGCTTTATCATTTTTTTAACCCATTATTCCAAGTAGTCAATACTTTTTTGCTTGTATAGGGAAGTCTGTTTTGACTGCAAAATACAGTCACTTTCTTATAGCACAGTGCTTTATTATCTAAATGATGCAGATAGAATAGAGTGAACCCTCCTCAGTAACCATCAGATAGAGACTTCATCACTCTTTCTCTTATTCATATATCTGCTGCTCATTTCAATACAAGCCTGATAGCAATGGATCTTGCCACTTCCAAATATTTTCAGTCTCCTTCCATTTTTGAATCAAATGGGGTAAATTTATACCTGCTATATCTTCCTTGAAGTTTTTTCTTTTTCTTTCCATTACATTGTCTGTTTTCTGATTCAGGAACCTCCATTAGAGGGCAGGACTAGCTTCTATGGCAAAACAAAGGATGACCCTTTTGCAGACAGCTTCCATGATCCACTTTGCAAGCTCAATCTCAAAGAAACCTCAGAGTTTGTTAAGTCATTGCCAATGGCAAACAGAGGTGTTCTTGAAGTTTCAACTCAGAGAAGAAGAGATGGAGCTAACTCAGTTACTCAAAGAAGAGTTGTAGAATCTCCTTCAACTCCTGGAAGACCTGTTTTCAGTTTCAGTGTTAGAAATCTTTCAAGAAAAAATGTTCCTTCAAAATGGGATGAAGCAGAGAAATGGCTTGTTTGTAATGACTCACCAGCTCATGTTTCTAAGCCATCTGAGGCCACAAAAATCATCAAACAATGTGATAACTTTAAGCAGCAGACACAGGTTTTTGCTGAGAAATCAAGAGTTATTGAGGAAAAGGTATCCAAAGTAATCTCCACTTTTCCTGAATCTGCCACTTTGCTCCAAAATAGCAACTCTCTTAGAGCTTTCAGTGGGGTCTCTGATTTACATCTAAAAGGTATCTTCTTTCCATTTTTCCACTCATATTCCGCTTTAAAGTTCTTAGCTTTTTCCTCTTCAATCATGGCTGATCTTACCCACTTTTATTCTAGTTATAAAGTTTCAACTTTTAACTTGTACTTTTTCAATGGTTGATTTTCCCATCTGGGATTCTGGATAAAGGCTCTAAAATTCAAAACCCCAGATGAGAAAATTCAAATCCCAGATAGAATTTTAGATTGCATGTTAAGTTTGATGAATGAAACAAACTGTTCTATTAGCTCTTTGTTTTTTTTTTTGTGGGGCTAACTTTAGTTGCCTTTTTTGATACTGCAGATAAGTTCATGGACAATGTAGAATCAATTTTGCCAACAAAAGAAGGATTTTTATTCAAAAACACACCGAGTAATACAATGAAAGTGGCAGGAACACAAATAATTCATGAAATTCAACATAGAGACATTGGAACAGAAATGACTCCTCTTGGAAGTTCTACCACTTCAAGGTGTCCAACCCCTTTTAAAAGCACTTCCCCTGCTCGGCATAACACTCCGGCAAGCCGATCTGGACCGTTGATTCAGTCGGGCGATGACAATGAAAACAACAACACCACCATTGATTTTTCCCAGTTGCAGGAATTCCATTTAGCTAAGTTACAGCTTGGAACTCAGTTTGATTCTGTTACATCAAATTGGAGTTCAAGAGAAGAGGAAGAAGAAGAAATATCAAAAAGTTTAAGGCATTTTGAGACTGGAAATGAGTGCAGGAAAAGTATATCGGATTCAAGAGCCGCAGCTTGGGAAGAAGATGAAAAGAACAAGAGCTGTAATAGGTGAAGAACTATAATAGATTCCATTTCATGAATATATATTTTTTTTTAATTCTGTTTTTTTTCCTTACTTTTTTGACATAGATTAATGAGTTGATTTAAATGAATATGTAGATATCAGAGAGAAGAAGCAAAGATACAAGCTTGGGTGAATCTGCAAAATGCCAAAGCAGAAGCTCAATCCAAAAAACTTGAGGTGCCTTCATAAAAAAGAGATTATTCTTATTTTAGTTATGTTTTTTTTTTAATATTTGTTTCATGTTTTGGCTTCATGCTTCTTGAGCCACACACCATGAGCCACTTAGTCATCGTTCTTATTGATATCTTGACTGGTCCACCTCTGTTTTTGTGCTCATGTCACCTAATTTTCTAAAGTGAACTCTCAATATGCATGCTTTCATTTGAAAAAGATTCCCAATGTTAATATTTTAGGGCAGTTTGGCTCTTGATTTTGTACAAAGAGGATCTACACAAAATCAAATCATGTTTTGCTCCCAATTTTATAATTCTAGTCGGTAAATTTTTTCAAACTGTAATTGAGTTGACTAAAATCGTAGACTTAACAAACCTCATCAAAACCGCGAGTTAAACACCTTATTAGTTGGTTTAAAATTCAGTTATTTAGAAAGAGATTTATTTTTTTATATATTGATGATAGTATTTTAGTGTAATTAAGTATTCAGATTTCACCATGATCATTGATTCATTGAACAAACCAACTGATAATTCAGGTGAAAATAGAAAGAATGAGATCAAATCTAGAGGAGAAGCTGATGAAGAGATTGACAATAGTTCATAGAAAAGCTGAGGAATGGAAAGAAGCAGCAAGGCAACAGCACTCTGAGCAGATTCAGAAAGCCACAGAACAAGCCAGGAAGATAAACTGGGACCACTCTTATTTTTCAGGCCACAGTGTCTATTGTGGCTGCTTCTCTTTGCCTTAACATTCACTAAAAAACAAAAAATGGACACAAAAAAAAAACTTGTATCATCTTTTCCTTTAGTGAGCTTACCTATAAAGTAATTCTTTTTTAGTCTCTCAATGCAATTCCATAGTTGTTTCATGAAAGAAAAGGAAAGAGCAAAAGTAACAATATAAATCATGGTTTCATTCCCAGCTTTGAAAACAATTCATAATGGGAAATTGAAAAGTTTCATAAAATAAGATTAAAATCCATAATGGAAAATGAGAATGTTAACAAAACAAATCCCATAATTTTGACAATGGGTCTACACTTGTATAGTATTAATGCAGCAGGAACTCAGTTGCGAAATTCTTCCATGAATTTTTCATGGAACTCTTTTAAACGGGAAACGATAGCTGGAATCTTGTCCTCTTGAGGTAGTATGGTGCACCTAAAATGCCAGGTACCCGGAACCTTGAGAAAAAGCAGACACGAGAGTGTTAACCATACGTTAAATTAATCGAAGACAACTACTACGTTGCTTGGTACAGAGTAATTTGAATTTTAGACACAGTTAGAGTAAGATTCCAAACCTGACCGAAGCCAGAACCTGGCACAACGACTATTCCAGTGGCATTAAGGAGACGACGGCAATAGAATGCATCGGGAGCTGTATTGGCAGCTTCAGCTGCTCTGATTGCCTTTTCAGGTAGGTCAATACGAGGAAAGAGATACATTGCCCCTTCAGCTTTGTTGCACGTCACACCTTCTAAATTGTTCAAAGCATCTTCTAGTGACTACAATGGGAAATGAAAGTAAAATAAGAGCAAAGGTAGTAGAAAGGGGAAGGGGAGTTTTTTCTTTTTTGGTTGAAAAAACCTCTTTCATTAAGATGAATGAAAAAGAAAAAAAAAATGTAGTGGAGAAGCAAAACTGTTGCAACACTTTTTGTGGTAATTTCATTAGCTGATTCATCAAGGGTGGATCTGGAACTCAGATATTAAGTTTAAATAGAAAATATAGCCATTATAAAACAAAATAGAAAAAAACTCAAAAAAATCCAAAAAGAAGATAAACTATGTCCAGAAAGTTGGAAAGTGACTTTGATCATGTTTTATCTTGATTAAGTTCACTTTTGAATAATGCTACAGTACATGTTCAGGCCTCTTAAACTCATAGACTATATGAAGTTGTTCCAAATTTTGAGTCAATATTCTTACATTATGTTACATGACTGTTTCAAAACATTTATTTCAACAATTAAAAAAAAAATTTGGCAGTCAGTTATTTTACTGACCTTTGCCCGCCTTTCCAGAGAAGAGAGGATTCCATCCTTTTCTGCAGAATATGATTCGAAGGATTCATCTCCCACCTGCATATATCTAGCTAGCTTAATATGATGAAATTAGGGCACAAAAAATCTGAGATCACAATGAAAACTCAAATTCTAATCTTGATAAACAAAAAGTAAATGAACCTACATTGCCTACGGAAATGCCTGGACCTCTAATTTTTAGTCTTAATGGGCAAAGAGAGCCTCGTGAAAAACTACAGTACAAAGGATAGAATAATTGATAAGAACTTAAATTCTTTCAGAACTTTGGTAATATGAATTTCATGAAAGAACATTTTGAAACCTTCCCCGAGCCCTACTTGTCCAAGGAAATTGAGTACTCTAGATGCTCAATGATTGCCTAATCAGTAAAATCCTGGTTAAATTCCACCCGTCTCTTCTTCCTCTATAACTACTTGATGTAGACGTACTCGTAACTGTGGACCCCCTGCCCCCTTTACTCTTTTACTCCACTAACTGCTAAAACATTCTACTCTTCCAGCTTAACGAACTGGAACACTCCATCATAGATCACAGCTGAACTATGTAGCCATTACCAGTCCCCTCTTAATGGGGTGCCCAATCAGAAGATAATCATGGTGAAAACTGTAAAAACAGACAAGGAAAAAAAATGTCATAGGAAGAGGTTGAGGAAAAACCTTTGGAGGACTCATAACAAGACTTGCAAGAATCTGGCCAGATATATTAGAACACAGATTCACTGATGCCACTTTGTAGATCTGTTCCCTTACATCAGAACTGAATCCAGTAATCTCCATGTAACCACCTCTTTTTCCACACTCACCATAATAACCTATATCAAGCATAAATATTACCATGCTCCTCACATTTGAAATTAATAAATTACAAAAGAATTATTTCAAACCATATCCTTCTATTAATTGAAAAAAAAATCAGCATACCTTTAGAGACCGACTGAAAAGATACCAAGGCAATATCCTCCTCACCATAGCCCATAGACCGAGAAATCTTCTTAAAAGAGTGGAACTTCTTATCAGGAACATAAACATTTTCTTGATATACCTGCAGAAAGGTAATGAGAATACATTAATTTTGCAAACTTTGATAATTAATCATTTCATATTCAGAAATAAATTTAGGCTCTTCAACTTCAATTTAAAAAATATCTTATACGAAATATGATATCTTTTATCCATAATCTTGCAGCGAGAACCCAAATATAGATACAATTACAAAGCATGCGAATAGAAACTCAAGGCTGCTGAAAAATAATAATTAATAATAAAAATATTTTTGTCATCACTTCCACACAACAATATTTAGTCCAAAAAGCATCACATAGATCCATATTGTGACAAATCTACAAACCTCATCCGCGAGAAGAACAAGACCTTCTTGCTTGCAGAATTCCACAATCTCACGTTGGTTATCCTCAGCAAGAACCTGCAGGCGTTCTCCAACAAAAAGCAATTTGTTACAAGGATAGATATTACATCATCCAAAGATATGAATTCAAAAGAAGCATAAATTGTACCTGTCCTGTTGGATTCCCAGGATTTATTACCACCAATGCCCTAACATTTATACCCTTGGACTTGGCAGCCTCTAATTGCTTCTTAAGTTCAGAAGCTTCCAGTCCCCACCCTGTTGCTTCATCGAGATAGTATGGGACCTGCAGAAACCAGGATAAATTTATTTTCACAATCCTTTGCAGTCAAAAGTAATCCAGACTCTAATCTTTTATAGTGCATAAGAAAAGTTGACAAATTGTATGCTAAAGAACTCTTAGGAACCTGGCCAAGAATTCTAGAGCATATCATCATTCAGCTATAAGTTAGCATATCAGAATAACCACCACTTTATTGGTTTCAAATACTGAATAAGACACTTCAATTACCAGAGTGCCACCATGGAGAGCTATTGAAGCAGAGTACAATGGGTATTGAGGAATTGGACAAAAAATTCCATCCTCCTCTGACCTTATAAGCAATTGCATCATCATATGGACCTGGTGAGAGAGAAAACCAGGAACATTATCAAGCTTCATATAGAAAAATACCACATTGTTCATGTTCTAGATAGAAAGAGAAATAGACGCGGCTACCGCTGGGCTGGCACCGTCTGTTAGAAAAATATCATTTGGATCAGCAGGAAAACCATCACGAGATTCAATTCCAGCAGCAATTGTATCACGTAACCCCTTGATACCCTATTGTGCAAATAGAAATAAATAAATTAATGCCATCAGCATCACAATACTTCAGCTTAAACTCGATTATCTTTTCTATGGGTATTCTTAATTACCTGACTATGACTATAAGCACCAGTTGCTCTTCCAGGTATTTGATCTAGAACTTGCCAAGCTCTCTCAATGGCATCCGTACTGCAAAAGTTCGAAAAATTCAGTTAAGTAGAAGGAAGAGGAACTCTGCCTCGAGCTTTATGTCAAGGCTGCTAAATATAGAACTGACATTCTCTTCAAAAGGTGGAAATTGAAATATAACCATCATTAAATAAGCTGATAAACTTGACATTGTTTTTTTGAGTTTACAATCACATTACAACTTCTTGCATCATTTATATGTTAAAGATTATTGGCATTCTAATATCACAAATCTATATTATCATTTACAGTTCTCATTTAGTTTGATAATAATCTCCAGTACCTGAATAGACCCTGTGTTTCACTTCTGTCCAAAATAGCAGGATGATCACACAAGGCAAGCACCTAAAAATCCAGGAGAACATATAAATATTTCTTTCTGACATAAAAGATACCAGTATTTTACCATAACATATTGCAAACAAACCTCACGGAAAAAGGTTATTGGCTGCTGACCCAGGGACTGAGGATTTCCAATATTGCAGTAAAGTATCTGTATATAATAAAAAAGAAAGTCAGCTTGGATTCCATATTACTTGAAAATTTTCTCTGCTATTTCTTAAAACAGCATTCAATTTGTAATTTAGGTTATTCCGATATAATCATCGATAACCGAGTGACTATGCATTCATAGATTAACTTCAAAGGGAAACTTAATTAGAAAGTACACTAGTATTAGATTGAAAATCTGCATTATAATAAACTGCCAATAGCAATATTCATACCTCATCAAAAGGATGAGAACCAGGCTTAGCCAATAACTCTTCTTGTAATCTCTACAGAAGAAGACCATCAAAAAGGATAGTGAGATAAAGAATATGCTATTGAACTTCCAACAAAAGATAAACAAAACAACAAAATAATCGAAGTCCCAACAGCTTTCTACTCTCTTAAGTTGAAATTCATACACAAAAACAAGACTTTAGCTTAATGCACTACTTGATAGCTGATAAGATTACCTGGGCAAGCGTGACAATCTCACCTCTGACAGCATACTCACATTTAAGAACCTAAAACAAAAACAAAAATCTCAACTTTAATAAAAACACTGCACATAAGTCATAACCAAAGCAGCCCAATTGTTGAAATCAAACGAATTGAACAGTAATTAAAAAGACCCAGAACGAGAATAAGAACTAAGAGAGGAAAAAACGAAACCTTGTCGTTAATGGTGGCGACAGAAAGCGAGTGAGAGGGATTGGAAGAAGATGAAGACATTGAAGAAGAAGAAGACGGGTGATCAAGAACTGGGGTAGAGGATAAGAGACGAGATTGATAAGAGGAAAGAAAGCTCCAACGGGTTGGGGATTCAAAAGAACGCTTGAAAAGATCACTGATTCTGGCTGTAATGGGAACGTATTTCCGCATCGAAGAAAAGAAGAAGAAAAAGACTGATTTAATATTATATAAAGGAAAAACCGGCCTCGAATTCTCCTAGTCCTGATTTAGAGCGAAAAAGATTTCTTGGGAAACCGGCCAACGTTTTTGGAATCGATGGATTTGGAATTGGCGCACACAGAGTATTACTTGATTCGAATCTATTGACTGCTCATTCTTCTCTTTCTACTGTTTCTCTTTGTGTATTGATAAGTCAGCGGGACAATCCTGATCAAATCCACGTTGATGGCAAATTTAAAATAAGTTTATTAAAGATAAACCGAAACTATATTTAAGGTGAAAAATATTATTTTTTTCAAATTTTGTATTTTAAGAAAGTATATATAAAATATTTTTTAAAATGACCATCCATATATAAAGGGGTAAATTGTAAATAACACTTTTGTGGTTTTGGTCAAATTCGTGAAAAGCCCTTGTAGTTTAAAAATGACAAATCTCACCCCTCTAATTCAAGTTATGACAATAAGACATCTCTCTTTCAACGTTGTAAACTTTCTTTTAATCATAAGTTTTTCGTTTGAACTTTGATTTGTATGATTCAAGGTGTTTTGGAATCCTCATTTCGGGCTCTAAGCTATGGTCACTTCAAAACTTTAAAATCTTCAATAAATAAAGAAGTTTACTATCATCAAAATATTAGGTCTGATTAAAACCATTAACCCCTTTGTTTACAGATGATTTAAAAGTTTTCATGTGATCATAACGTAGAGCTCGAAATGAAGATTCCAAAATATCTGTTATGGCTAAAAAAAAGTTCACAACATTTGAGGGGAGGGGTTTTATTGACATAATTTAGAAGTACAAAGGTGTAATTTGTCATTTTTAAACTGCAGAGGCTATTCACGAATTTGACCGAAACTACATGGGTGTTGTTTACAATTTACCCTATTATAAATCAATCATTATGGATGGAAGATATTGTATTTAATAAAAAAAAATAGTTTTTTTTTAGCTATTAGAGGATTAATTAAGTAAATAGTCTAATCTTATTTTTAAATATAATAACTTTATTGTAGGTGTAAATTAGTGAGTCACTTATTATAAAATGAACAAAACTTGGCTGCTTAAAAATAAGCAGCTAAGGATGCTTAAAAGCATCAAAATTGTGACATGTGGAAGCTAGAAGAGGGGGAAAAAAAATTCTGCACACTTGGCAGATTTTTTATGCTTTTAAGCATCTTTGGCTGCTTATTTTGCCAAATTTTGTTCTTATAAAATTACTCCATTTAATATTAATTGCTGATCAAAGTTTACTTTCCCTCTTCATTTACCTTTCATCTTCCCTTACTTTCACCCTAATACATACATTTTTTTCATCTTCCTCTCCTCTCCTCTATTTATTTTTCTTTCATATTACCATCTCCTCTTCTTTCTTCTCTCCATTGTCCAACTACCTCATGCATCAAGATGGCCTCGAACATTATAAAATCTCAAATAAATAAAAACGCCCAAAAATATCCCCTTGTCGAAAAGTATCTCTTAGCCACAACGCAAAACCGCAAAGTAGGGATTCCCTGCCCCTATCGGAACAAGACCCCGCGGGGCCCCTCCCCTAGTAAAAGTAGCACCTCTAATCTCACCATATTTATATGGTTTTTCATTGGAAAACGTCATCACCACGTCATATTTGAATTTTTCTTATCAAATAAATTTAGATCTACGATCAAAAGCACCACAGACGTCGTGTTCATCAGACCGTACAAGTTAAAATTTACATTTAAACATTATTCTCACGATGTACAAGCTAATTCATCAGACCTAACTTCGTTGGGTTTGAGAAGAAGCAATATGGTTTTTCCGTATAACATACATGTTGTACAATAAGTACATCATATAAAGTATATATAATATTGTACACGCTATATTGAAAAAAGATACAAAACGGAGAATAATGATGTAAGATTTGCTGGAAAAAATGGTTGAATGTTTGTTGAGTTTGAGAAGAAATAATATGTTTTTTTATCATATTGGTTGATTGTGTAGTATGTATTAAAATTTTATTTTTTTTGTTTTTTAAATTGTTAGTTATCACATGTCATCTTCGAGATTTACACCTATTTATTCTCTTGCTTTTTCAGTAGTTAGAATTAGAATGAAAATTTTGAAATAAGGGAATAGATTTAGGAAATTTACATGAAAGTTATAATTGGGTAAAATATTTACAAGTTTGAAAAAAATATTTACAAAAATGTTAGAATTTCAAAAGGCTAGTATATCAGTCAATCACCATTAGTATATCAGTCAATAACTAATAGTATATTAGTGATAGACTATTAGTGATCGACTGATAAATTATCATTGATATATTAATAGTTCACTGATATACTAATAGTGATTGACTGATATACTCAGAGATCTGAAATTCTAATATTTTTGTAAATATTATAACAAAAATTGACATATTTGAAATTGTCCCAAAAGATTTATTCATTTCTTATAATTAAACTTTACCTTTTTACTATGATGAACTGGAAATGTAGGGACTTACTTAAATTTGGAAATTATTTATAACTTGGGTAAAATACGTTTTTGGTCCCTATAGTTTCACTTTGGTTTCATTTTCGTCCCTGTATTTTCAAAACTGACTTTTTTCATCCCTGTACTTTCCAAAACCCACTTTTTTAGTTCTTGTTAACTTTTCATTTGTTATTGTTAGTCATTGGTGACATGGTATTTTTAATGACGTGGCAGGTTGACTTGATTTTTTTATTAATATTTTTAAATGATGTGGCATTTTAGTACTTTAAAACAATATTTTTTTATTGATTTTAAAATTATCATCTCTGATTCTTTCCTTTTCTTCTTCTTCGTCTTCCGCTTCTTCCTCTTCTTCTTCTTCTTCCTTTTCTTCTTCTTCGTCTTCCTCTTCTTCCATGGAGTTTCATCGGAATCTCTCCGTCAATAACCACCATTCTCCTTCTCCTTCCTCCTCCACCACCGCCCCTAATCCCTCCGCCACTACCGCCACCGACAACGATCCTATGCACTCATGGTGGGAATCAGTTTCCAAAGCTCGCTCTCGTATTCATTCTCTCTCCTCCATTATCCCCAATTCCTTTTCTCTCTCTTCTCTCGCTGATTCTGATCGCCCTGCACTCTCTCTTTTATCTTCCCTCGACGCTTACTCTGCCATTTCCGCTTCTCTTTCATCTTCTGTGTCAGGATCTGGTTCTGATCCTCTTTGTCATTGGCTTTACGATACTTTTCTCTCTTCTGATCCTCATCTTCGTCTTGTTGTTCTTTCGTTTCTTCCTCTTCTATCGTCTCTTTACCTTTCTCGTATTCATACGATTTCTTCTGATTCGCCTTCTCTTCCTTCACTTGCTGGTTTTGAGGCTGTTCTTCGTTTAGAGAATTTTCTTTGACATTTCGGTGTCGTTTTGGATCGTCCAGCATGAGACAACTATCAAGGCTAATACGAGGAATCCCCATCTTAGACTTACGTTTTTCCGTACTCTCTGTCTCTTTGCCAAGGGAACTTTCCCGTGGGTTTTTTTTTTTTTTTTGAATAAAAATTGAAACTTTATGGTAATTTCGTCTCATTATAGTGTTACCCATCAAAGGTTTTTTTTTTTAAATGATTGCTGCTGTTGTATGTTTTGCAGTTTGGAGCATTTTTTTTCTTTTTCTTTTTTTTAATGATTGCTGATGTTGTGTGTTTTTCAGTTTGGAGCATTTCCTGTAGTTGATGGAACTTCTTTACCTTTAAAATCAAAGGCAAGAATTGCAAGATTTTTCAGGTTTTTTGGTATTGACGCTTGTCAAGTGAAGACGAAGACGAAGAGGAAGAGGAGACGAAGAGGAAGAGGAAGAGGAAGAAGAGGAAGACGAAGAAGAGGAAGACGAAGAAGAAGAAAAGGAAAGAATCAGAGATGATAATTTTAAAATCAATAAAAAAAAATATTGTTTTAAAGTACTAAAATGCCACATCATTTAAAAATATTAATAAAAAAATCAAGTCAACCTGCCACGTCATTAAAAATACCATGTCACCAATGACTAACAGTCAACTAACAGAAAAGTTAACAGAAGGACTAAAAAAGTGGGTTTTGGAAAGTACAAGAATGAAAAAAGTCAGTTTTGAAAGTACAAGGACGAAAATGAAACCAAAGTGAAACTATAGGGACCAAAAACGTATTTTACCCTAATTTTTGGTAATAATATTTCCTTCTAAATTTTCCTCAATCATCCATATTCATTATTTTGTGCTTCCACCAACTTTTTTTTAACTAAATTTTTTTTTCTCCACATTTTTTCTAGGTTCCACATCAATATAAATTAATTAAATTATATATGTTTAACCTATATATTTTACAGCTTGAATAGATTTGGTCTTTATATTTTTAAAAATTGTATTTGAATAGTTGCACATATTTGATCACTTGTATTAATTTTGTCCATTATTTTCAAAAGATTTATTTTAATGATGTTTTATTTTGACATCTAGTATTTTTAAAAGTTATAAGTATATAAGAAGATGGAGATGAAGTAAAGAAACTGTAAACATAAAAATTGATAACTTTTAAAATCTTTGAGAAAAATGACAATCAATATAACTGAGGTAAAAACAACATTTGTATAAGCAAAATGACCAAAATTAATCATTTCTTGGATACCAATGTAAAAACTAAAACGAAACCAGTTTTGTTCATTCAAACACATACTATATAAATCAACATCTCCTATCAAACATAAGTAAAGTATTTTTTTTGTTTTTTTTTTTCCTTAAGAAAAAGCCTATTAAATCAAACAAAACCCTACAACCATTTCATCCTGAAGCCATAGCCATTCTTGGATGTAAAAAATGAATTATATGAAGAATTGGGCTGTAATCTTCTCTCAGCCTGTCATTTTTTCCTTTCTATATTGTTCTTTTAAATAAACCGAAAAAAAAAAGTTTGGAAAAGGAGGTTCCTTTGAGATCACAAAGATGTATCAAATTTGACATCAGTCGCCGGCAACCACTCATCACCATTAATAAAAGAACCAACCGTGAATTTCCCAGCTTCATCATCTGTCAAACTTGGTCTATAACCCACCCATTTAACCCTTTTTTCCACATTTGATCCTGGTCCACTATTTTGATACTCCCCATAATTTATAGTACCGGGCGGGTCCTGACCTGAAACCCATTCCTTCCACCCGAGCGGGTTGAGAAACGAGCCGATTTCCGATTGCATAATGACAGTAGTTGAGAATTCTTTCCATGGCCTCCCCAAGTATGTAGGAGCTATGAGACTCTCATTATAAGCAGAAAAGATAGATTTTTGAATGGAAATGCCAGTGTTTTGATTGATGTCTTTTTTGCCTTGAGCAGTTATGGTGTTGAATTGGTTGGGGAGTGGCTGTCGAGGTTTGATGTTGCAGTTTTGTAACACGACGGCAGCATTACCAAAAATGAAGTCGACGGTGCCAGTAATATCGCACTCTCGATAAAATTGACGGTTGGAATGAGCGTAGAGAGTGTCTTGGTAGGCTTCGAAGGAGCATCGATACATTACGGAGAGATCGGAACCAGATCGGAAGGCTACTGCTTGATGTTTGGCTGGGCCTGCTGTGTTAATGAACCCCATGTCCTTGCCAATGAAGCCTTTCCCAGCAACAGCTGCAATGCAATGACAAATGACAGAGACCAAGCATGTTAATTAAGTTGGTTAATCTTATTCTTAAACGACAGAATGAAACAAAATAGAGGGATTGATGCTGATAATGATAAGACCATGTCATGGTCAATAGAACAGAATAGAGAACAAAGTCACATGGCATGGTCAAAAAAAGGAAAGAAAGAAAGAAAGAAAAAGTGTTCTTTTGAGTTTCACATGGTGAACACGACAACCATGTGGTGGGTTCCATATGATAAGGGAAATTGTCTGAATTTGAGAATGGGAGATGGGGAAAAGCAAAAGGAATAGGGAATGAAATTTAATATGGTAGCCATTTAGATAGGAAGTAATGTTGATGCATTATGTTAGAGGAAAAATAAATGCTTGATAATAAAATTGATGTATAAGTGAGTGATTGTGAAGTTTGGGTTTTATGTAGGAGTTTATATCATTTATCAATTATCATTAAGAAATTACTGCACTATAATAAATAATCAATTTGAGTGAGAGTGAGTCTAAGCAATTTATATGCTAAAAAAAAAAGCCAAGAAATGTATTAATCAAATTTTAGACCAATTGACCTAACTTATATTTATTAGGTGGTTGAATAACTCTTTGATTTTTCAAAGAGTAAAAAGTGTAGATTTGTTGAATCTTCCTAAAAAAGAGTTAATTAGATAAAAACCAAACTAAAAAACCTACCAACTAAATAATATTTATGCATCTAAACACCCAAATTAAGAAGGTTATTAAAGACACTTAAAAAGGTAATATATATTTAAAGTAAATTAGAGAAATGATTAAAAGGGTTACCAAAAGTGGCGGTGGAGAACGTCGGAGTGCCGTCGACGAAGTTCAAGCTGCCGGAAACAATGGTTCTGGTTTTCCCATCTCCATACATCATAACATTCCATTTACTCTTATCCAGAATCACATTCTCTATATATATCCCTGCCTTCACATATATAATATACCTCTCTTTACTCTTCTTCGGCACCGCCTCTACCGCCTCTTTAATCGTCAAGAAATCCCCTTTCCCATCTTTAGAAACCGTGAAATGAGCCGTCAAATTATTCTGCTGCAATAACTTCCGATCACCGGCGCTAACCCATTCTGGCAACCCCATTAATCTCCGGTGAATTGGGATATTGAAATCAACCAACACAGCAATAACTTTAGTCACAATAGCTAAACTATTACTAACAAACTCAGTTGAATTCTCCATTGCTCTTTCAAAATCTTCAAGAACCGTAGTTTGATTCAGATCTCGGATACCATCTAAACATGTTTCTAAATCAGTAATGGCGGTGCTAAGCCATGTTTTTAGATTTTCAATCAAAGCCGAAGATAAAAGCTTTCGACTCTGACGATCAACTTCCATGGATGAAATGGTGTCGTTTAATGAATCAATGGCATCGTCAAAAACATTCCGGCAGATAAAAATGGCTTCTTTGAGTTTAGGATCATTGGTAGTGGAATTGAGATTGGATATTAGATTTGAGAGTTCAGTAGTGGCGATTTTGAGAGAGATTTTGAAGAAGATTTCTGGATCTGTGGTATTGGAGTTTCGAAGAGAAGATTGACAAGAGTTTGGAAACTGAGTTATACTACAGATAGATTTGAGTGAAGCAGCCGGACTTGGCTCGTTCGGAGGAATGGAAGTGGATTCCGATGGGGAAGAAGAGTTTCTTTTATGGATTATGGTTCCGGCGACGGCGGCGATGACGGCGGAGATAAGGAGAGTGATGGAGAGAATGAGGATAAAGAGTCGTTTTCTGGTTTTTCGCCGGAAAGCTTGTTCTTCAAGCTCGTCGACTTTGCCATAGCCTTTGAAGGAATTGACGGAATCCATGAAAATGAAAGATGGGTTTAATGAGAAATGGGTTTTGGAATTTGGAAGAGAGTGATGATGGATTTTCTGAAATGGGTTTTGGAATTGGAATTGGAAATGGAAATGTTTGCTTTTTATAAAAGGAAATGGCAAAGAAAGAAAATCCCTCTCCTTCAGGGATGCTCCTCCTCGTCATCTTTTCTTTATTATAAATGGCAAATTTGTATAAATAAACGGACATCACATATTGAAATTAATTGAGAGAGATTACTAATTGACGTATTAAAAACTTTATTATTATTATATATACAACTACTCTTTATTTTTACAAAATAAAAAAATATAGTAAAATTTTAGAATTTTTAAAGCGACCATTTCTTGAAAGTTTAAAATAGTAAGGAACTAATAAAATTTGAAAAACGGTTAAATTTTAATTTAAAACATCATATTAATCATCATAAAAAATAGTCGTGGAATGGAACTCATCATTTTGTAAAATCAGGAGGAAAAAAAATGACAGAATAAAATAAATTAATTTATCAAAATAAAAAAAACTAATAAAAATTGAAATATTATTGTATTATAATTCAAAACAATCTAAAAAATGTTAATAACTTCATTTCGCTCAGAAAAAATAAATTAATAAAAGAAAAAAATACTTTTATAATATGTGAAATATAGGTAGGATTTTGTTTAATACAAGAATAGTGTAAAAGGAAGACAATTGTCAATAGTTCTTTTCAAGCCAGCCAATTCCAAAGAATAGTTTTTTTTTTTTTTTTTTAATTTCCAGTGTTAATTTTTAGTAGTTGGTTACGCGTATGAATGAGATGTATTGTTAAAGAAGAAAATTGCCTGTAACCCATCAATCAAAATATCTCTCTTTTTCTTTGTGTTTAGTTTTTATAATTTAATTCTAAAAAATAAAAGTGCAAAGTCAAATTGACAAGCTGGCGGGATATCCAGTCAAATTGACTGACACGTGGAGCCTTTGTGTTTATTGTCTATTTGTCTTGTTTTTCTGTTTTGGATAATTAGTTACAATTTCGGATTACGCGGATTTATTTCCATATGAATGGAAAATTATAAAAAAAATTATATTTATATAAAGGAAAAGACACGATCAATTCTTTTATATAAGTCTACAAATTAGGTGGAAGGATATTTGTATTAAATTTGAGATTTGATTATTTATAATTCATGTGGGATTTTTGTCAATATTTTAACCTTATTTAAGATATTTTTTTCCTTTATTAAATTTATTTACTCTTTTTCACACTTATGGTTAACTCATTTAAAGCGAGAGATTTGAATTTGTCAATGAGATGATTTTTTGACCATTTTGAAAAAATATATAAATTATGAACCATTAGCTATTGGATATATAGAGCTTGCAAAAGGGTGAATTAATTAAAAAAGAGTGGTATTTTTAATATTAGGGGAAGGAAACTATATTACTCACCATTGATATTTTTTAAAGTGGAATGCAAATCTAGCAATTTTTTTTAGTAATATTTGTTAAAATAGAAATTCTAAAAAATATTTGTAGATTTAGTAAATTTTGATCTGTTGTACAAATTGTTAATCACTAATTAATGTAATAAAAAAATTATTTGTAAATATTTATTAAAATTGATATTTTTATAAATATTATATCAAAATCTGCTCAATAAAATTTATATTTTTTAAATATTTCCATGCCAAGTCAAAGATTTTTGCAGCAGCCGAAGACCTGATTCAAGGTAGAATTAGGAGAGGGAAAGTGTAAATTGTACCATTTATAAAATTATATTACCGAGATAAAAAATTAGAGAAAATATTCAATAATATACGAATTTCATAATTATTAGATATATAGTTTTAATATGAAAAACTGACGATTAAGACATATTTTATAACATAATAATTAGTAAGTTCCACGCCCTTTTTTTTTCTTTTCTTCTGAAACATAATTCCACGTCCGTTAATGTGATCAATAGGTTGAGATTTAATATTTCATACAACTATATAAACAGATAAATTTTTACACATTTTAAATAATAAATAACTCACATCAATTTCTTCAATTACTTTTCCTATCAAGTTTTCTTCAATTATTTTTCAATGGAAACGTTGGAAAGTATACAATTAATATAAAATAAATATAATAGTTTATGAGTTAAAGAGTAAAAAAATAAATAAATAAGAATTAAGAATTAAAATCTTGATTTTATTACTACTTAATGCCCTTTTAAAAATAAAATTTTGGATCAACAATTGATAATATGATATTATTTTGTAAAATTTTCTTCCTTAATTTTATTATATATTAATTCTAATGATATTTTGTATATACAATAAATAATTAAAATTGATTCAAGTAGAGATTGAATCATTTTTCTCAACTTTATAGTTCTACTTTTTTTTTATATATAAAAATGGTAATGATAAGTATAAAATTGATAAGTAGAGATTAAGAAAATTTATATATTATTATGCCCCTCTCGAATTAAATTTTTACATCTGTCACTGTCCAAAAGTTACTTATTTCATAGACAATAGAGTTGCAATTATGAGTTTACATTACAACAAAGCTAGCTTCATCTTAAACACAAAATTACACACATTAAAATAAGCCAATAAATATTAAGAGAACTTACAAACCAAGAGAAAATGGAAAAACCAGTAGAGCTCAACCTATTAATGACATAATAATTAGAGAAATTATTCAATAAGACTGCAATAATATTTGACACTCTTTCATAATTAATAGATAAGTAGTTTTAATATGAAAACTATGATTTAGACATATTTTATGACATAATTATTAGTGAGATCTACGTCTATTTTTTTTAATCAGAGTTCCACGTCTGTTAATGTGATTAATAGGTTGAGATTTAATATTTCATACATAATTAATAAGTATACGAATAATTATTAGGCTAAAATGGAAAAATTATTGGATGAGACTATCTCATTGAGGCTGTCTTTTGCATGTATGACACATGGTATTTTAAAAATAAAAATCTCTTTTTAATATTAACTTCCTTCTATTTCACTAGCTAGATAAAATGGAAACTACCACATGTCACACCTGCAGGAGACAACTTCAATGAGACAGGCTCTTCCAATAATTTCTCACTAATTGGTATTTATTGGCTTTGTAAGAAAAATACAATTATCCCACGTTAGTAAAATCACATATGAAACGCACCATATAATTAAGTAAGGGTTTGTCTAACTCTATCACAGAGCAACCGCTCAATTCCTTGAAGGTCGAACATTCGAGTCTCCCCTCCCCCAATTTGATGTAATATCATAAAAAAAAAAACTCATAGACGCAAAAACAGGTGCACGTCACAAATATCGTATCGAGACATCGAATAACTTCCTTTCATAGACGATAGAATTGTTGTTGTAAGCAGTATACTCAAATAACCGAAAAGATTTTAATGATGAAATATCTGAATCCAATGAATACATGTTTGTCTTCTTAAGACAATTTTACTCTCTCTAGTGCCTGAGTTTATGGAGTAATGGTCTCCCACGATAGTACAAGTTTATCTTCTTATGGACACAACATCTCGCTCACAAGAACCACGAACAAAAGTTTATTGGAATATACCGAAGTTTTACAAATTTTTAAAACAAAAAGAAGAAGAGAAGATCTTTTTTATTTTATTTTTAAAACAAAATGAGAAGAGTCCCCTTTTATAGACAAATTTGTGGGCATTCAAATAGTCATGACTTTTCTACAAGTTAGTTAAATTTAAACCTTATTTTAAAAAGGCATGAAGGTTTGAAGGAACACAACCTATGGCAAAAGAACACAACTCATGGTCAAATACCATTTTATTCCTACAATTGCGATTATGAGTTTACATTACAACAAAAGCTAGCTTCATCTCTTTCATTCTTCATATCTTAAACACAAGATTACACATTAAAAAAGCCAATAAATATTAATTAATTTAAAACAAAACTTACAAACCAAGAGAAAATGGAAAACCAGTAGAGCTCAACCAAGAACCACCAGCAATAAACTTACCAGCAGTAAAAGCTTCAGCTTCACTCGCACTAGTAATCACCTTAAACCCTTTCCAACTCACCCTTTTAGAAGTATCAGCTCCTTCTCCAGTATTCTCATACTCTCCATAAAACAATGTATCCAATGCGAAATCCCCGTCCCAAATATGCCATCCTGCAGGATCAATCACATTCCCGATATCCGTTTGCATAATCACGGTCCTTGAATACATCTTCCACGGTCTCCCGAGGAATGTTGGGAAGTTTTTAATTACTGGTTTCAAGTCTGAAGTTGCTCCTATTCTGCATTTTTGTATTACTATTCCTGTGTTTTGATTTGGGTCTGTTCTTCCTTGTGCTGTTACCATGTTTTTTTGACCTGAATTCGGTTTACGTGCGTGGATGTCGGAGTCTTGGATGACAGCCGCGGCGTTTCCGAAGATGAAATCGACTGTGCCGATGATGATACAGTTGACGTAGAATTGACGATTGGAATGGACGTAGAGAGTGTCTTGATAGGCAAGCATGTCGCAACGGTAAAAGGCTGAGAGATCGGAGCCGACTCGGAGTGCTACTGCTTGGTGTTTTGATGGCCCGGCTGTGTTTTGGAATGTTATGTCTCTGGCTAAGAATTTTGGTCCCACGGCGGCTGTCCAAACAACAAAACAAAAATGACAGTAAGATGTGGGCAAGATAAAAAGTCTTGTGGTATTAGTTTCTGTTTTGTGGTTCATGTTTGGAAAAATAAACCAAAAACTAACACCTCATTTGATTACTTTATAAGTTTTTGTTTTTTTAAGCGAGAAACGGAAACATATTTCTTGTTTTTAAAAAGAAAAAGAATAAAAATGTGTTTGTTAATTATTTTTTATTTTTGTTTCTCATTTTTAAAATGTAGAGACGTATTAAAACTTTGAATGAAATATTTAAATATCATATCAATTTAATTTTATAAGTCAAAATGGCATAAAATAATAATTTATCAATTATAAATTATAAATTTTAGTTTGTCCTGCCAATTTATTTGTTTATCAAAAACTAGAAATTAGAAATAAAAGACCATACTAAAAACTAAACAAGAAATTAAAAAACAGAGTAAAATCAATTGTCTGCCTTACCTACGGTGGCGGAATTGAAGGTAGTGCTGCCGTCGACTACATTTCTGCTACCAGTGATTATGGTGGTCGATCTTCCATCTCCCCAAAACATTATATTCTCCTTCTTCTTTGGCACATCCACATTTTCTCTATAAACTCCTGCTTTTATTCTTATTATATATCTCTTGCTACTCTTCTCCGGTGCCGCGGCTACTGCGGCCGACACCGTCTTGAAATCTCCGCTTCCGTCTGCGGCCACAACGACATCGGGTGTCGCTGACGACGACGATTGTAAAAGCCTTCTATCACCAGCTGACATCCAATGTGGCCATTTGATTTCGTCAAAATTTTCATCATGTTTCTCAATCAGCTTCCGGTTTGTCACATGGTTGTTGTTCTGATTAGCTATATCAGTGTCGGTGAGGTTTTTGATCATGGCCAAGGCGTTACTACATAACTTTTCCACGTGAATCTGTCCTGCTTCTAAAGATTTCCTAACCCTTTTGTCAGCTTTGTCATGTGAGAATCCATCCAAACATGTTTCCTGTTCAATCCAAACTTTATTAATTCAATTCTTTTTGTTGGGAAATGTCAAATCATCACTAGAACAAAAAGTTTAAGTGGCTATCCACTTTATGAGTGAGATCGTACATTAAAACGAGTAAAATACTTAACTACTCCTCTTAGAATAGCTACTATATATATTATATCCCCACTCACAAACATAAAAAGTTGATATGAAAAAATTAAAAGAATACTAATTAATTATAGTCTCATATGAAAAAGTATTTTTCTTATGTGAAAAAGTTATGTACGAGACGGTCAAATGTGACTCTTTCATTCATAAATCATTACATCAGTATATTTTTTTTTTCTTTCTCTTTCTCATTAAAACTAAAGATCCCATCTTTTTTAAATGTCGAGTCACCATCTACCATTTAGCTACCTTTGATTGGGTCTAAATAGACAATGGCTGCTTAGATTTCAATAGTCAAATAATATATTTTTTTTTTTAAAATTATAAGTGTCATATCTCTATTAGATCAAATATATTAATATATAGATCTCAATAAATCTCATAAATATATTAGATCTAGAGACTCATAAAAGTTAGTATAATTTTAAAAATATATATATTATAAAATAAGATTTGAACTACTCAAAGACGGGTATTATAAACTCAAAACCTTAAACTATCGAGCTTAAGAGGGTAGGTACCTGGTTAGTAATGGTGGAACTGAGTAAGGTTTTGAGGTCATCAGCATGCTGAGACAGAGTTTTCTTCTTAGGATACTGATGAAGATCATCGACAACCTCGTACAGCTCATCGAGTGTCTCATCGGCGGTCTCAAGACAATCATGAAGAGCAATCTTCTCTCTTTTAGTAAGATTTTTAAGCGTCGTTAGGTTTTTGATGTTCTTATAGTTTGTCTTAACGGCATCGATAGCAATTTTCAGAGCAACCTCAATCACATCTTTAAAGCTCGACACTTTCTTCTTCGACTCTCCCACGGCGGAGGAGATTGTCGAGTGGCAGAATTCTGGATAAAGAGTGACGGAGCATGAGTTTTTAACGACGGTGTTTGAAGCTGCTGAGATACCAGTGTGGCGGTCGGAGCTCTTGATTCCGGCGACAATGCCGATGACGGCGGCGATGAGTAAAATGATGGAGAGAGATAGGAGGAAAAGCTTCTTCTTTTTGGTGGAGAAATGGTGAGCTGCCATTGGTGGATAAGAGAAGGAGTGGAGGATGGATGAGAGAAGAGGATGGCTGGGTTTATAAAGAGGGTAAAGTGAATGAATTTCAAATTCAAAATTATCACACAGTTTTCAAAAAAAGTAAAAAAATTATTTTTACATGGAGTTATTATTATTTTTCATTATTGTTATTATATGTTATATTCAAGTTGTTGTATATAAGGCTCCCACCATTATTTTTCCTGACAAATAATTAAATTTTTGTTTTTTATTATTGTACATTTTTTTAACTTTTGTGAAAAATGTGAAAAGAAGGTATAATTTTTTAATATATCATATCTTGATGTCACTTTAAAAACAGTAAAAAATAAAAAACAAAATTGATTTATAACGTTTGGTTAGTTAGTTAGGAATGTTAAAGCAATGTGTTAATAAACAGAAGATTATTAACATTATGTTTGAATTGTATAAAAAAATGTGAATCTATTAAATCTTAGTTAGTATAAAATATGTTGAAATTGTGAAAAATGAAATGGTTTGTTGAGCATGAGTTTAAGAAACTCATCATATTATGTTTTAAAACTGAAAGGCAAGCGTTGATTAGACTTGTTTAACCCTAAACTTTATCCTTACCGGCGAATCAAACACAATATATTGTTTACTTAAAAATACATATATGTATTGGTAACTGAGAATTAACCTAATAGCTAAACATTTATATTCCTTTCCATTAAATTACAATAGAAGTAGAAGAGTTGATGAATAAATAAATAAATAAATAAAGGATGTAAATTGATTGAGTACGTGTAGAGTAATGAATGGAGGATGGATTTTGGTCTCACAAACAAACCAATAGCTGTGACGTGTGTTTCATTGTCTTCTGTCGGTGTTCCTAAATCACTCGACCCTACCGCTAATTGCGCCTTTTATTCTTATCATCATAATCTATTATTCATTTTTCTCTCCACAATTTTTTTTTTAATAATTCAAATTCGGTAATAATATATTTAGTCCGTAGTTTTTTAAACATTTGTTTCTCTTATTATATTATATTTCATTTTAATGAATAAACTTTTTTTTAATTATTTCTTTAGAAAAATATATTAGATTTTTTAATAGTGAGATCTATCTAACTACAAATTATTCTTAAAAATGGATGATAGTAAATTAAGATATTATCAGTAGAGTAATTCACCATTTTTTTTCACAATAGTATTTAAGATTTGGAAGTTCAAATTAATCAATCGAGTTGTTATTTAAGAAAAAATCATACTCGATTTGAAAGAATAATAATAAATATTTTTAGATTTAAAAGTTAATATTTTTTTTTTATAATATCAGCTATATAAGCTTATTGGTGTGGATGATAAACGAAGAAAAATACTTTTTTTTATTACATCAAATTGTGTGATGAGGGGTCAGGCCAGAATTATTTTTTCAGGGGCAAAAATCTATTATAAAGAAATGATCGTATAAAATGTCAACTTCACGCAGGTTTCGATATATTATATTACAAATTAATATAAAGTTAGATTTTTAGATTTTGACTTGTGCCTAATATAAAGTTATAAAATGGATAAAAAAAATTGCTAGAAATTAAGTTAATTATAAAAGTATACGTGTCTTTAAAATAGAGACAAATTTTAAAATAATTTCTTAGTATATTAAAAAATATATATTAATCTCTCAAATCATTGAGATTAATTTTCATTTCAAATGTTTTTTTAATCTAATAATAAGAATCACAATCAAAATTAACTTTATTGTGTATCATAGAGATGTTTAAATAATTTTATATAATAATTAAAAAGTTTGAAATATTTAATTAAAATGACAAGTATGAAATGATAAAATTATAATAATTATGAACATCATGACATAAAACTATATAGTTATTAATAAAATTTAGATTTCATTAAAGAGACATTATTATTTATAATTTAGAAAAAATAAACTATTTATAAACAAAAAATTACACTAACTTCTTAGTTAATAAATATGAATTAAAGTATTTATAAATGTTGAACATAAAATCATCACTACATAATTACAATATAAAAAAAATATAGAAGTTAAAAAAAACATATTTATTTAAAATTTTCATTTTATTAAACTTAACAATAAATAATACATTGTATAACTAATATATAGATGCAACAAAATAATCAAGAAAAATCATCAATTATCCTATATATTTAAAATATATATATTTAAACCATAAAAACTTACATTAATGAACAATAAATTGGATATAGATTAAGAGAAAAAATTTAATAGTGACAAACCTAAATGTGGGATAATATATAAAGAAAATTTATTTTTTAAAAGATTAAAATGTCTTAAATATTATATAAATAAGGGGCAAACATCAAATTTTAAGGGGGCAAAATTAAAAATTATATAAAAATATGCATATAAAATTAAAATTTTGAAAATTTTGGGGGGCAATAAGCTCCTTAATGGCCTCACCGGACAAAAAGAAAATAGTTAGATGTATGTATATCTATATATTGAGAGAAATTATTTAGCAAACATAAGGTGGAAATTGGCGAGATAAGGGGACAAGGACAGTGGAGCTATCAGCTACTACCATAAACGACAGTAGGATAAATTCGGAATATGCTTTTTCTTTTTTATTTATCTTTTCAAAATTTATGTGATATTATTACAAAATCTATGCTATATTTATATATAATATGAGGCAATTTCAGTATAAAAGAATTAATAGAAGAGTCTCTAATAAAAAAACAAAAACGTTATTCTATTTATTTTTTCTTATAAAATATTTTAAGTCATAAATTTGCACAGAAAAGTGGGTGTTTGTTTTGAATTTGATTGACTCCTCCATCAATTCCCATAATTCATATTACTTACAGAAATTAAAATTCCATCTAAGGTTCGGCAACGGTAAAATTAATGGGCCACACACATGGATTATTCCCATGATATGTCTCTTTCCGAGAATACTTTTTCAATCTAATTAAAACTACTTTTCATTTTTTATCATTTGGTTTTATATTTTAAAAATTATTTAAGAATAAGGTGGGCTTGAATAGTCTAGCTCGTGTTTGCTAAGTGAACTTTCTTATTATGAGTCTAATCTATTAAATTCATAAATTTAAAATAATAATATTGGTAAGTTTTCTAAGCCCTTAAAAAATAATTAAACAACAGAGGCTATCTACCCCAGGTTTTACAAGCTCATGCTATCAAAACCTACCCCAACTTACTCCTTCTACTGAACACTTCTAAGACTTTTTTTTTTTAAAGCATTTTTAATTTTATAACAAACATGAAATTGACGTGAAAAGTATTTTTAATCATGATAAAAACATTTTTGGTTTCTTAATAAAATAAAAAAAGTATCTATGAACAATATATAATTTATCATGAGATGTCAATTTTTGAAGAAAAAAATGTAAGCCAGCCTTGGTACAGTTTAAAAATAAATTTCAGAAATACTTTGATCTTATGAAAAATGACTAATGAATATGGGGGGATTTATGGGGGAAAAAATAAGCACACAATTTGCCAGAAGGTTATCCAGCTGGTGACGTGACAGTCAAATTTTTTTTTTTAAATATTAAAAATACTTGAAAGTGACAACATCAGTGCATTTAACCATATTAAATATATAGTAGTACTCAGTGACCTACTCAAAATTGGTAAACACTTTTTAACCTATTTTTAAATCTGATGTATTTTTATTCCAAATCTACCCTCCTTTTGTATTAATTGTTTGTATTTATTATCATTTTAAATGCTGATTGTTTTCCTTGATTTTTATTCCAGATTTACTCTCCTTTTGTATTAATATTATTTCTATTTATGTTTTTTTATTTATAAATCTAATTTCATATCCTTATTTATATATAGGAGACGTTTGGTATGCGGGAATCAGAATTGAATGCCTGAGAATTAGATGTCTGGGAATAAGTAGTGTGAGAATAAAATGGATAAGAATTTGATGTCTGTGTTCGGAGTGTGTTGGAATGAGATTCATATGCATGGGGATATGATGTTTGTGTTTGGAATGTGCTGGAATTTGGATTTATGAGAATATGTCTTTGTAGGAAGGAATATGATGTCAATGCCAATGCCAACGTTAAATATGTGGGAGATTTGGATGAGAATTGAATGTCAATGTCAATACTTAATGGTTGAACCAAACAATGGAATGGGTATTAAAAACCCATTCCCACGGCCAATTCCTGCAAACCAAATGCCCCCATAGGGTCTCCTTTTCTCTCCCCATCTCCTACATCTAGCCGCCCCATCACCATTATCAAGAAAACAAAAATCTTTATGCGTTTTCAAAACTCACCACCGTTTTTTAGATCTTTATGCAGAAAATGATGGAAAGGAAAATCGAATCACTCATTCCTTCGCGGGTGCCTCTGCTATCTCAGACCAAGGATAGAAGATTGGGCAATACAAATTGATTTCATAAAAAAAGTTCATCGATCACAGTAACTTTCCAATCTTATTGCTTTATTTTTTTTTGTTTTTTTGAATTGACTTCCTGGGTTTCACATGTTCATTTAATTTATGTATTTTTAAATGTTTAGCTTCGGACATTATATAAATATTGTACAATACATAATGTACATAAAATATATTATGTATAAGTTTTTTGTTACATCAACCTTCATTATTTCCTCTCTTTCATATTCTACTTATTTATATTGTACATAAATTATGTTATATCACGTACAATATTATATATATACCATTTTTTTTTTCATTTCCTCTACCTCCATTATTTCTTCTCTTTCACCTTATACATGTACATATTTTATATGAAGTATGTTTTATTACATTGGTGTACGTATTTTTTTTGGCTATCTTAGCCTCCAATTTTCTTCTTTTTCATCTTCTTACATTATATACTGTATATTTATTACATACATTACATAGTATAAATAATATATATACCATATGTATTTTTTTATTTCCTTTTCTTCCATTCTTTCCTCTATTTCATCTTCTATTTGTACATATTTTATATTACGTACAATATTATAAGCAAGACATGTATATATGTGATATTATGTACCGTACGTATTATCTTTTCGTTCTTCTTTTATTTTTTTCCTTCATATCATATATTTTTTTCATTGTTTTTTCTTATTTTTTTATCCAACTTTTTGATCTTCAAATCTTTATTACGTATATTTTTTTTTTCCTATTAAGTTTTTGTATTTAATGTTTCCTTGATTCATGCTTCATTCATTTAAGATAAAATTTTCAAATCTTCCCTCTCTCTTATGTCATAAGGGTATTTTTGTCAAGATGAGTTGCCTTTCTCCTCCCTAAAATTCTGCATAGGCTAGATAATGAAAGATTTTTTACTAGAGGCCAAATAATGATTTTATGTATTAATTAGTGCTACATACTTAATTATCCCTATATATATATGTATCATTGTTTAAAATTATTAGTAAATATATTAATTTTACTACGTTTATCAATAATTGACATTAATTACTGTGTGAATCAGTGTAATTCAATACTGATCAATAATTAATCTACTCAAAATTTACTATTTTTACAAATATTACCTAAAAATTTGCAATCATCCCAAAATATTAGGCATTATTTTCTGTTTAGATGGGCCGAAACTCAGGCCCATAGATCCTATGGCAAACGTGAATTGGGCCATGCCAACGTCCAAACTCACTCACTATTTTGATTATGGTATGGAATGCATAATAACACATGGGTTGGTTGGAAAATCCATCAATTTAATAATAAAGTTATCTCTTGAATAACCACTTTAAAACCAAATCAATTCTCTATACTTATTGTCTACAATTTTGTTTTCTTTCTACTTTAATATTTGCTTATATACTTTTCTATTTTAATACTAAACCTAATCACATAATTATTTTGAGATCATTCCTTCAATTTTCTGACAGTCAATGTCTATTTTACTTATTCTTTTATACTTTTAATATTCTTTCAAAAACAATTTAATTTATGTTCCAAGATAAAAAACTAACTGATTCAGAAAGTTTGAAAAATTATTGAAGATGAGTTTAATATGATATGACCATTTTAAGGGATACCTCAGATACATACTCTTATATTTTAAAACAAAACTAAATCTCATCATAATTTTCTACCAGGTAATTTTATTGAAATTGAGACAATTTTTTTTCCTTCGACGTATATTTCAATTTCATTATAAATAATTTAAAATATAACAAATGAGTACGATTGGTAGAATTAATCACGTGTTTTAAAGAAGTAAAATATATATTTTATAGGGAAATTTCATTGGGTATCAGAATTTTTAGCAATATTTATAAATATAGCATTTTAAAAAAGTATTTGCAAATATAGCAGATTTTTAAAACCACCCCCTATTCGTGAATCGGAGAAATCAATGATAACTTATAAAATAATCGGTGATTACTAGGTAATCAATGATTCCCCGCCGGCACAAAATATCAGGATATCCACGAATCAGTGATTATGTGAAGATATCATTGATTACAGGTGGTAATTTTGTAATATTTACATGCGAATTTAATTTTTCTCGCTATTTTTGTAAATATGTTTTTTTCCTCCCTATTTTTATAAATATCGGATTTATTTTTCTTTATTTTCGGAAAAAATACAACTCTATTTTATAATTATTTATTATATTTTTCGAATATTTTAAGGCATAAAAGAATAAGCAAAAAGCCTTGAACTATGCAGGTTGTTATCAATACACCCTAATTCTTTTATAAACTATGTGAGTTGTGACAAATACCCTGAATTATTTTTTAAGTAAATACCTCCGAAAACTTTTATAAGTGTTGAAGACAAACTCCTTTTTCATATTTGTATTTTTTTTCCGTCTCACCACATATGTGATTTGACATGTGTAAAACTATGTCTTCTTCATTCTTGAATTTTAGTTTTTAAGCAAGACTTATGATCTGTATGTGTCTTCCTGTAATATACTAAACCAAAACTGTTGTGTAGTCATCCAATGTCATATGAATTTTCAAGTCACATGTGTAATTGGTAATACAAAATTTTTATCGTGTACAAACGAAAGAATTTATTTTACGCAATAGTAAAAGTTCAAATGATTTATTTGTTTGAAAAAAAAATAGTTCGAAAAGGTTTATATCACAGAACACATAATTCAGAGGGTATTTGCTAAAAAAAACAATTAAAGAAATATTTATCACAATAAATTACAAATTACAAGCTTGTGGTTTCGGTCAAATTCATTAACAGTTTATGTAGTTTTAAAATAGCAAATCACACACTGGTAGTTCTAAATTATGCCAATAAGACCTCTTCCCCCTAACATTGTAAACTTTCTTTTCTCCGTTTAAACTCTAATTTGAACGATTCAAGATGATTTGGAATCACCATTTCCAGTTTTACGGTATGGTCACTTCAAAACTTTAAAATCGTCAATAAATAAAAGATTTTATTATCATCGAAATATTAGATATGATTAAAGCCATTAACCCCTTTGTTTAGTAATTATTGAAGCCATTAACTTCTTCGTTTTAACCCCCTTTATCATTTTTAAACCATAGAGATGTTATTTGTAATTATAAGGGTATAGTTTGTTATTCCGTCTTTATAAGGGTGTGATTTACAATTATCTATAATTTAAATTAAAAAAAAAAAACGAGATGCTTTTATGAAAACCAGTAGAGGAAAAAGGATAAGTAATTGATTTAAAAAAAGAAAAAGAAAAAAAGGATAAGTAATTTGAGGGGCGGGTCTGGTCTGGTCTGGTCGAGGAAAGGAGGATGATCAGATCACAAGTATCGTTCTTCTGAATCAAGATCTCCTCTTTCTATTTATACGATTTCCTTTCTCAATTATCTCATCTCAATCCAATTAAAGCCCTAGTTATTTTCAATTTTAATTTCAGGTTATTTAATTTCCATTTCGTCTCTGTCTCTGTTTCATTCTACTGTTTACTTGTTTGTTTGGATGACTGGAATTTCAATTCCGATTTCATTTTCTTCAGATTGTGCCGGAGATCTCTATCTTTCTGTTGTTTTTCCTTTCCCTTCATTCTTTTTGTTTAATTTTAATTGGCCTTTTTTAGGTCGACCCTGATCTAAATTTTCAATTTTCATCCCGTGGTTTAAGATTCTGAGATTAGAGATTAATCACGGGGTTAACTTTGGGGTCAAAGGATAGAATTTTGATGAGTTTATCTTTCTATGGGGATAAGCAGTTTCTAATTATCAATTATATAATTCTAATTTTCTCTCATTTTTTTTGATAAGTTCATCTTTCTATGGGATAAGGCGTTATTCTTAAAATTATGTAATTCTAATTGCCGAATCTTCTACGCGTGTTTTTTCTTCTTCTTCTCTTTGCGGATATACTTTTAAATTTAGCTGAGTTTTGGGTTTTAAGCAGTTTAGAAAGTTTTGTTGTGGTTGTTATATTTGATTTTGGACATTGAGCAATTGTGTGTTGTATATGAATGATCTAAATCAAAGGGCCTCTGCCTTTCTAGCTGTGAAAGGCCCTTTTTTACCCAAAAAAAATATATTTTTTTTTTCTATCTCAAGTCTCTTTTTTTCCATAATTACCTTATTTTCCTCTATCATACCAGGTCAGGCATTGTATCTGAGGTTGAAGAAAGATTAATATATCAGTTATAAAATTGTGAAATGGCAGAGAAATCATGTGTCAAGAGGCTTCAGAAGGAATATAGAGCTCTATGTAAAGTATGTTTTTTATTTTTTAAAATCCTATGGTTACTATAATATTTATGTACCTATGAATTTTTTAGAACATGTTAATGATATATACTAGATTGGTGTTTATTTTTTATGGTTTATCCACGTTTTAATTTCATTAGGGAAAAAATATTTTTTAAAGAGAAACTTCATGTTTAATGCTCATCCTTTGCATTTTCTGCTGACATTTTATTTTGTATCTCCCCCAAATGGCAAATGATACTAACACATGTTCATAATCTTGTAGGAACCTGTTTCACACATTGTAGCTCGTCCTTCTCCCAGTGACATTCTTGAGTGGCGTAAGTTTATATCTATTGTACTGCTTTGTGATTCTGATGTTAGTAATGAAGAGCATTAGAGCTCCTTCATCTTACTTCTTGTACATTATGTAGGATGCATCAATAGATTTGATGTTGACTAGAGGCTGAGATTTAATTGATTGTCTGTGAAATGACAATTATTATTGTGTTGATGTTTAGTGTGACTTTGGTAAAATGTTTGATGAGACATCTAAAATGCTGAATAACTGTTAAATTGGGAGAGTTCTTGGCTGGCTGGAAAAGTTGATGGCTAACTCCCTGTGCCGATTGATCTTTTCCCGTCGTTGAGGAATGTCTGCACCATTTACGTATCCCTTAATATTATTTATAGTGTTTTTCACATGGTAAGAGTTCATGAATATTGGTTGTCTGTTCTACAGGCTTAATCAGATTCTTATGTAATATACTTATCCTCCTCATGTTTTGCATCAACCTTCTCTCCCCTACTACTTGTGATGTGATTTTATCACTTGTTCTTGCCATGATAGTATGTGGTCAGTGCTATAATATTTAGATACTTAATTGGAATGTTGAATCTTGTCCCATTTCAGATTATGTCTTGGAGGGAAGTGAAGGAACGCCTTTTGCAGGTAGTTTTTTTTTTTTTTTGTCCCCTCTTCATTTTTGCATATAATCTTTCGTCATGAATTTCTGGTTTAAGATTCCTTTAATTCTGCTCTTTGACTTACACTGACGCATCATCTTTGATTTACGGAATTCATTAATAAATTTTTATTAGGTGGGTTCTACCATGGAAAGATTAAATTTCCTCCAGAGTATCCATACAAACCTCCAGGAATCAGGTATAAACTTGTTGGATGCCTTGGTAATTTGACGAAGATTTGCCAACATTGTTTTATAAAATGTCACTTAAAACTATCCCATAATGAAAAACTCATTTTCCCTCGGATTAATGATTTTACTTCAATTCTTCGTAGCATGATCACCCCAAATGGTCGGTTCCTGACACAGAAGAAAATTTGCCTATCAATGAGTGACTGTAAGTTGTTCGAGTTCTAAAAATGATTATGCTTCCTCGCATGTAGAAATGATCCTAATTGGCTTGATCTACCTACATGCAGTTCACCCTGAAAGTTGGAATCCCATGTGGTCTGTCTCAAGGTGAGACGTGCTTTCATTTTTCACTCTCACTCTGGGGTGTTTAACGTCTATGTAGTATCTGCATTTTCCTCTTTCGTTACAGTTTTCTTTTAGTTAGTAAATAGTTGCTTGCCTAGTGGTCGACTTTTCTTATTTTTCAACTCATTCTTTTTAACTATTGCAGCATACTCACTGGGCTTCTTTCTTTCATGGTGAGTTCATTGGATCTTGGCTCAATTTGCTTTTGGTTTTGTTTTAACTTTTCAAAGCAGGCGGCTTTTGAATTGTCCTTTAATTTCGAGTGATAATATGCAAGTTTTCATGCGATGCAGCCTGTCCTTACTGCTTTATGTTTATATTATTAAATCCCTTTCTTATGTGTAGATGGACAATAGTCCGACCACTGGCAGTGTGAATACTACCGCTGCTGAGAAGGAACGCTTGGCAAAGGCTTCAATGGCATTCAATTGTAAGAAGTAAGTTCATGCACCAACTTCAGAGGATTTTGTATCCTTTTCTGTTTCATTGATAAAGCTGCCAGCCTGATAGTTGTTCCATTCCATCTTCCTGTAACCTTTTCCTTTAGGATCCCATCTCTGATTTCCCTTTCCCCTTTTGATATATGACATTTGGAAATGTGGATGGCTCATCTCTTTTAAAACAAAAACATATTACAGCAGTAGGTTAGTTGCATCAAATGGTAGTTCTATTTTGGGGTTCTCCTGAGTGCTTTTCAGAAACATGGACTCTGGATGCGCAACCATGAAGATTACTTTAGGCTGAAAATTTTAGAGTCCTCATGTGTAGACTTTAAGTTTTTTTTTTTTGTTGGAATTCAGAGCTCACACCTCTTTTATTATGGCATGAAGTCCACCATTTACTTCCCTTCAATATCATGATCATACGACTCTAATGTTAATTTTGTTGCCCAAAAAAAAAAGCAGCTCGACTTTTAGGAAACTGTTTCCTGAGTACGTGGAGAAATATAACCAGCAGCAACAGTCTGAGCAGCTTGTTGCTGAACAAGCTTCATCAAATCCATCAGAGGAAGGCAAAGCCAGGCAGATATTGGAGAAGGTCAAGTCTGCTGAAGAAAACATCGATAAAGCTGATACACAGGACGGAAGAAGAAACCGCAAACAGTCATTCCCAACGTGGATGGTGTTGCTACTCTTTTCCATCTTTGGCGTCTTAATGGCATTGCCGCTGCTTCAACCGTGAAGCCAATGAATGGAATTTATATACATAGTGAGATTTTAGTGTATTAGACTAGTTTCTGCAAGGCTAAGAATTTTCGTATTTTTCCATGTATTTTAACATAGTTTCTGTATAGAGTGAGTTTGGAATAGCTGTCTGAAACTCATCAATGTTTGTCTATATTTCTCTATTAACTCAGGACAGGGCTCCAATGCTTGATATTGTCATCCTTTTGACCTCACTTTTTATTTTTTTAAGATAATGGAGAGCTTTCCTCGGAGCACCTCAAGATGCGCCGTGTTTTACGCATTAGTGCCTTTTCTATTCCAACCCCATTGGCCTTTTATCATTATTTTTAACAACTCTTTTTTTATGCTTCCAATCTCGTTTATGAGTGTGAAAACGATGTTTTACTTGATTAATGTATTTAGAAATGAATTTCTGAACTTCTATTTCCCCCTCATGTGATCTGATGATAATTTAGTGAAAAATCTTGTATTTTAATTTTTGACAAATAATTTAACTGAGAATTTTCAAAATCGTTTTTGGATTAACGTGTTTAGTGATAAAATAATATAACAAAAAATTCAATAATGATGTGGTAAGCTTAATATTAAATTTAAAATTTCATATTATAATCCATTGGTATCAAGTATTTTACTTTTGCTTTGATGATTATGTTGGGCTCTAACAAATTTATTGCTACAATTTCATTTTGTTTAAACTTTATTGTTTATTATTAGCTGTCTATTGTCTGCCACTTTTGGATAGAACAAAAAATTCACCTTGCCATTCATTCACACCACTTCCCTTTCTCAATCTCTGAAGTCTCTTGTCTTACAGACTATAACAGAACAGGAAGGAAGCATCCCTTTGTTTAACAATTAACTCCCAATGGGGTACTCCATTTCTGGTTGTTGAACTTTGCCCCTTCTGGTTTTAATGCCATTTCTAGCAAAGTTGAATCAATGGATGATTTGTTGAAATGTCTCTTTCCTTTTCCATTTTAGAGCCTCTCTGTTCATTTTGATGCCTTCCATTTATTCTAATACCCCTTTTCTTTTAAACTAAGCTTTCCATATATAATTTTTTTTTATAAAAATATGAACCACAATAAAGAGAGTCTTTAAAGACATCCTGAAGGCTGACAAAAGTTGATATTATCAAGTGTCAAATTATCTATTCCTTGTTTTGTTTTGTACCTCTTTTGCCTGATATTATTTTTGGCTGTATTGAATCGTTTGGTTGGTTGGCTTCTGATATTTTGTGTCCCAACCAACAATGAGGAAATCTTCAACTCCTGATTATGAGGAGATGATAGATGATTATGGTTTTAACGACTTCGATCCTCGGCTGGACTTCTCCAAGGTAATGTAATTGTTGTTACTTGTAATCCAATCTGAAGTTGGAGTTTTGAATTCCAATGTAATACTTATTGCTTTGACATTCCTCAGTTCTTGGAAGAAGCAAAACATCATGCAACAGAAGATGATTTCAAGGCCCCATCAGCGTTGAGTTGCCAGCAACAAGAAGAAGAAACAGGAAAGAAAGGGTTGGAGGGAGAGAAAAAGAGCAAGAAATCATGGAAAAACACCCTCTTCTCGTGGTTGAAAAGTGACAAAAAGAACAAGCCTCTGATGAAACCAGAGAGAATTACTCACTTAACCAATTCAAGACGGGTGCATGTTTCTGGTCCAATTTATGGTGGAGCTAAGGCTGTCGATAGTAAATCTCGATGGCGACCAACATCCGGACCTATTGCCAGTCTCTTCAATCCCACTATGAGAATGGAGACAGAAATTCCATATGTGTGTCTAGATCAGCTTACCAGGCCCAATCCAAATCCCAATCCCAATCCCAATCCCAGTTATGGTCCAGTTTATTTGGTAACGTAGAAGAACCATACTGGCAATGACAGGGATTCTGAAACTGGATTTTCAAAGGGGTTTTCTCAGTGTTGAAAAGTTTATGGTTTTTATCTGTCTTTTGTTAAGTGTTTTAAATATGTTACCATGTTTGGTTCTTCTTGACCCGGTTCAAAATGTGACAGTTTTTGTAACAATTCATCAGCAGTTTTAAATCAAAGATTAGAGTGAGCTCTCACTTGTGAAATAATCAAAATGGCACCATTCCATTTCCATGGCATATCAAAACATATATCATATGATTAACTGACGAATTGAAACATTGTAAAAAACAAGACAACCTATTAACTCTGTCCTCACCTCATCCTACTTGTTCCATTTCAACATTAGTTGAAGTTTGATTACAAGAAGGACTCACTCTTCTTTCCCTACTCAAAAGCCTTTTCAATGACCTCAATCTAGTACTAACTAATAACTTCTCCTCCTCATTTCCAGACCTTCTAACAGAAGATGCTGATAATGTTGAAAACTGAATCTCATTCTGAACTTCAATTACAATTTCAGCATCTGGGTCACTCCCTGATGATGAAGAAGAAGCTGGACAAGTGACTTGTGAAGGCCCCTCTTCCAAACAAACTCCTGCAGAAGTAACATGTGCCTGGTTTCCCCAAAACAAAACATTTGTTGGGATGTTCGGAGAATCTGCATCCTCTGCTGAGTTTAAGGCAGTGGCGGCAGTGACTGGCTTCCGGCAGAGCGGGCAAGTGAGGTGGGAGTGAAACCACATATCAATGCAATCAATATGAAAACCATGGTAACAATCAGGAAGAATCCTAACTTTCTCACCTTCAACAAGCTCACATAGACAAACTGCACATTCTAAGCCATCTTTGAAATTCTTTGATTGAAATATCAGTAATGGAAGTGAAAGGAGGATATCAGGATCCAACCCTTTTCCCAAAGTGGATATGGGAGAGTCTTGGACAGAGGAGAAGTCGAAGCCGTGACGTCGGTGGCGAGTTTCGGGAGAAAGAGGGGTGGGTTCTTCAATGTGAGACCATAGCCATCTGGCATAGAGCTGAAGGAGGAGGACAAATATTACTACCAAGAAGAAAACTAATATGGCAATGAGGATGATCATGCTAGGAAGCTCCATGGTTACTGAGTTACCTAAATGTTGACTCGGCCCGGATTCGTCTTCCATAGATAGAAACTTAAAAGTTGTGCAATTGAAACAAAGGCAAATGTTTTTGAATTTGGTAGAGGAAGACTAAGAGGAATAATTAGGAATGGAGGGAATTCTATGGGAAAGTGAGTGACTTTAAATTTGCAATCAATTATTACAATGGAATCACTAATAAGAGTAAAAATAAACTTTTTTTCAAAGTCCTACACTCATGACTTGTGAGGCCTTAGTGCTACAATCATGCTTTGAGGTTTGAGGTAACATTATTATGTTTTTTCTTTTTTGATAAGATTAAGGTTTAAAATTCTATAACTATTTTTAGTTTGTTTTTTTCTTAAACTTTTAATTTAATCTTAAACACCACTCCAAAAAATTTATCCCAAACACAAACTAAATTAGAAATAGAAACAAATTTTTAGAGATTAAAGTATAATCTAAAGGGTAAAATGCAAATGAGACTCCTGTAATTTGTTTCAAATGCATGAACACCCCCTGTGGTTTGACAATGACAAATCACAGTCCTGTGGTTCCAAAAATTTTCAATCAGACCCCTCCATTTCAATGTCATTAATTTTCTTCAAATCATAACTTCTTCTTTTGAACTCCGATTTGGATGATTCAAGATGTTTTGAAATCTTCAATTCAGTCTCTACTCTACGATCACTTAAAAACTTGTAAATCATCAATAAACAACAGAGTTAACGGTGTCAATCATACCTAGTACTTTGATGTTAATAAACTCTTTTATTTATTAATCATTTCAAAATTTTAAAGTGACTACTATGTAGAGCCTGAAATGAAGATTCCAAAACATCTTGAATCATTCAAATCAGAGTTCAAACGAAAAAGTTATGGCTAAAATAAAATTATTGACATTGAAAGGAAGATGCCTGATTGAAAAAATTTGGAACCACAAAGGGTGTGATTTGTCATTTTCAAACCACAAAGGGTGTTCATGCATTTGAAACAAACCACATGAGTCTCATTTACATTTTATTCCAATCTAAAACTAATCCAAAGATTAATTTTGTCTACCAATGTCATGTTTATTTTAATATCTAAATTATATGGATCATGTTAATCTAAGTCTCACCTAAAACGCTCCAAATGCAATTTCCTTAGAAATTGTCAATCACCAACTACTCTTTTCTGTTTGTTTTCATATATATCTTGACTTTGCATCTCCCATATTTAATTAGTATATTTTGAATTAAATAATATTTACCTTACTTTTATACGTGTTTATTTATATTAGTTCATTATATTATAATTAATAAATATGTCAATCTTTTTTATATATTTGATCTAAAAGAAATATAACACGTTTGAAAATAAGGAGTTCCACACAAATAATATTATTTTTTCAATTAAATTTTATTAGTTCTATTTATGGTTTCTCCCATAATTTTCCCAATCTTTTAATTGAGAGAATCAGTCTTTAAATATGGGAAAATCCTATTGCTTAGCTTTTTACACCGTCAATCAGCCCATGAATTCTGACTTTTCTTACAATTGATGATTGATAAGTAAGAAAGAAAATGAAAGAAAAAGAAAGTTGGAAAAAAATACACAAACGTAAAAAAGAGGTTCCACTAAAGGAAAAATATGTTGGACTCCTTTCATTTCTCATTTTTTGTCTTTTCAAATGTGCTTTCTTTTTTGGTTTCTAATTGCAATGCAATCTTATTTTTATTATATATTGGACATGAAATGAAGTTACATCTAGTATTGTTTTAAAAAATACAACGTTGTTACTAGAAAAAAAAATCAATTTTTTCCCTCATATAAAACGACTCAATTTTAATCATAAAATTTTAATTTCATCAAATAAAATCTTGAAATTAAATACAATATGAAATAAATATCCTATTTTGAATTATTGTTTTTGGATGAGAGAGTGATGCTTGGAAAAGTGATATTTGAGAATAAGTAGTAAAAATGATATGAGTATAAAATTCATTCTCGTAGAAAAATAAATAGAAAAAAAACATAAAATTAAATTTATAAACCCCTTCACACTCACTTTTTCATCTATCTTTCTCCATTAAAAACCGATTTAAAAGATTCATCTAATAATTATGACTGACAGAATAACGTTGTGATAATTATATTAAATAATTTCTCTCAAGTTAGTTTTTTTTAATGATATATTACATCAAGTTAGAGAAGAGATGACCTCGATCTCATAAAAAGGTAACACATGTCAGTGAACTATGCTTAGGTTAGCTTAAGAGATGAGTTTCATATCATTCTTTGAAAAAACTGAATCTGACCCACGAGTGAATTGAAGTGGGCTTTAGATTGAAATAAGTTTAGTGGGCTGGTCTGTTTGTATTGTATTGTTATCCAACATTTCCGATAAAGAAAAGACAAGAAATGGTGTTGATTTGCCTTGTTGTGTGGCTCTCTCTCTCTCTCTCGGTCTCACTCTTGCTCTGATTTATCCATCTTCTTCTTCTTCTTCTTCTTCCATAACTCCCTCTCAAGTTTCAAGTTCGAACAAGTAACAATATAAACTTACCCTGATTATTAGAATGCCATTTTCTCAACTTATTTTTATCCATTGTTTGTTTATTTGAATTCCAGAAGTTGGGTTTGGCTGAATGAGCTCCCATGCCTTTGTTAGGTAATGCTTCATTTTCCTTCTTATCACCTCACGCTTCATAATTCTTGCTTAATTCATTTAAAAATGTAATCTTTTTTCATTTTTCTTCTTGTGGGGTTGCTTTTAATACTGATTTTGTATTGTTTTTAGCTGAGATTTCTACTGCTCAGCCTGCTTTCCACAGCTTTCCTCGTTCCTTCAGTGCTCAATCTTGCATTCATGTTAATAAGTCATTGGCTTCAATTTCTGTTGGAGATGAAAGGGAATTGTTTTCTTCTTGTAACTCCTTGATTATACCAAAACGGGTCAATTTCAATATCAGCCAGCTTGAGATTTCCAGGACGAGATTAGTGATTAGAGCAGTTGCTACTCTTGAATCCAAGCGTGTTATTCAAATTGGGAATGCGAAAAACAAGGGGTATTATGATTCTATGGGTTCTGGTCCAAGTACTTCAGATTTTCAGCAGCTTGTATCTTTCAATGAAGATTCAGAAGAGGTGGATGAGAGAGAAAGGTTGAGAAGAGAGAGGATTTCCAAATCAAATAAAGGGAACACACCATGGAACAAAGGGAAAAAGCACAGTGCTGGTAAAACACTGACTATATCATCACTCATTGTCTTTGAGGCTTGGCTTTATTATTTACTTTAAACATGCAAGTTATTTGCAGAGACCCTTAGAAAAATCAAGGAGAGAACGACGCTTGCAATGCAGAATCCTAAGGTGAAGTCATGTAAGAATGGTTTTGTTGCATATTGCTGTGGATTGATTGACCGTAATAATGTCTGTGAAGAAATTCTATCTGTAGCTTGACCTTATTTATAGAACAATTTACTTAAAATGGGATGTGCTAGATAGATACAGAGCTTGCTATGCTGCTTAAATTAATTGTTTTTCTTTTAAATAATTTAAACAGTGACAAATTTACTCCGACATTTCATATTGCTAAGTTAAACTGTTCTTACAAGTATAGTTTTATGAAAACGTTAAGTGTTGTTTCATTTTTTTTATGATGATAACCATAAGTGTCTGGCCAACTTACTCGCACCTCAACTAATCTCTCGGAACAACCACACGACAACACTTGGTGTCAAGAAACTTGTAGGATAATATCTTAAGTAGGTGGCCGCACATGGTTTGAACTCATGTTCTTAAAAGTATAGTTTTACGTAAACGATAAGTGTTGTTTCAAAATAATAAACATAAAGGATTAGTGTTCTATGCCAACTGCTTGACAGGTTGAACAATCCTGTTGTTGCATTTGTTTATGTATGTGAATGGTTCAAATGTGGAGGTTAGATCAAGTTAGGAAAAAAAAGATAAAGTTATTGAATAATCGAACTGATGTCAGAATAAATGTCCGAACAATAGAAAAGTCGTGGGATGAAGGATTTATTTTTCCTGTTTTGAATTGATATCTGTTCTCTTTTACTTGTATTTGGCATCTTGAGCTTCTTTCTAAAATAAATATTCTGTTTTAGTTTGTAGTAGTTAAGAAATGTATCGAATCTTTTGTTGCTAATCTCTTTTGCATTACATTTTAAAGATGTTCAAGTGTAAAAATTTGGTGGGGACCATGTGACAACTTGGTTTTATGTATTAGACGGCATTGTGTACGTAATGATATTTTTCTCATGTACAAAAATCTTAATGATATTTTAAAGTAAAAAAAATAAAAATATATTGCTATCTATATTTTATATGGCACCTTGTCTAGTTCAGTTCTGAGTTTCTAATTCATGGTCTGAATATCTTTGTTGTAATTGATTTTGATATAGTAGTGTAAGCTTTTTATTCTATATAGTCCTATTAAATTCATCTCACTTGTTCTTCTAACTGATAACGAACAATTGAACGTCTCCACACTATTCGAGTAAGAATCAAATCAGTGGGCAGCAGCTAAGAACGCTTACCTTCTCACATGGTGACTATTTTTTAAAGAAAAGAATAATGATGTCATTTTTTGCCTATGTGCCCAAATATTTATGGTGGTAAGGATCTTGGGCAACAACCAAGTTTTGTTCATTTTTAAAACATCCATGTTTATTTTTATTGAGCCTTGTCTATATTTTTTATTGCACCTTTTCTAGTGCCGTTCTGAGTTTCCGTGATCAATTCATGGTGTCAAACCATGATTTTGAACCATGAATATTGATCAGCATCCAGGGATTTGAGGAATGGAACGAGTAGAATACCATTCCAGGGACTGGGAATATTTGATATCCCAGCATTTTCTGACCACCAAATTCCCTTCGTAACTATGTTATTTCCCATGCAGGTAAGAATGAAGTTGATTAATCTTGGCCATGCTCAGAGGTAGGTTTCTTTCTGCTCTGTCTATTTGGATGATTCATGATTTGTATGTGCAGTTGTACCATCTAGCACATGGTATCCCCAAGCCATTGGATTTCAATTTCCCTTCCTTTTGTGACACTACAGTCCTGAGACAAGGATGAAAATCGGGGTTGGAGTGCGAAGGGGTTGGCAAAGACGTCGTGAGAAGCTGATATTACAGGAAACTTGCCACTTCGAGTGGCAGAATTTAATCGCAGAAGCTTCAAGACAAGGCTTTAGTGGTGAGGAAGAGATGCAATGGGATTCCTACAAGACCTTGACTGAAGAACTTAAAAAGGAGTGGTTGGAGAGTGTTGAACTACGGAAAAAAACGCCCAGACCAGTTGGAAGCAGGAGGGCACCAAAATCAGCTGAACAGAGGAGGAAGATATCGGTATCGATCTCTGCAAAATGGGCTGATCCTGTATGTTCTCGTTATTGATCTTAATTGGTTGCATGGAGACGAACTCTTTTGCTCGTTAAATACCCTTTGAATAATGATCTAATCTTTTGTTCCTCATGCTGATAAATTTGGTTGCTGTACAGATTATCACATGGTATTATATGTTCTTACAACTGCTATTTCTTCTGCATTTTACTCTTTTATTAAATGTCAGGAATACCGCACACGAGTTTGCTCTGCCCTGTCTACATATCATGGTACACCCGTTGGAGTCAACAGTAGGCCAAGGAAAAAGCGAAGCGGAAGTACAGAGACCACAGGAAGCTTCCAGAAGAAAGGAACCAGTGATACCAACTCTTCTTTTGCAAGTGGCACTAAAACTGAAAATCAACTATTGAAATTCAGGAAAAGCAAAGTACCACAGTTTAAAGATCCTCAAGTGAGCTCTAAGCTGGCAATGCTAAAGAATATCAGGGCACAGAGGGCAACCGCAGAAACTCAAAAAACGGAAGCCATTGAGCGAGCTAGGCATGTGTTCTTTTCTCTTTCTTGCATACTTTTTCTTGTTAGATGAGTATTAGAAGGTGTATAATTATCTGCATTAAAAGTTCACTCTCGGTTCTGAATAACATGATTTCAAATCTGGTTCTCATGGATGATCCATGAGATCAGTTATTGCATCTTGAGAAAAAAAACCCATTGATGTGCTTAAACAGACAACCTTGTAGTTCCAAGCTTGCATGTAGTTTAGTGTTAAAATCTTGACCTCCATGTTTATTGCAGACTCTTGATTGCTGAAGCAGAGAAGGCTGCCAAGGCCCTTGAGGTCGCTGCTACAAAAAGCCCCATTGCTCGAGCTTCCCTTATTGAAACAAGAAAGCTCATAGCGGAAGCAATAGAATCAATTGAATCTGTAGATATCGAGCATAGTGGGGAACACAAACACGGTGCAGCAGCCTCCTACTCTTACGAATTGGATAGCCTAAGCGAGGGAGGCTTGCTTGCAGGAACAGAAGACCAAAATGGAGCCGTTCAAAGAGTAGTAAACGAACCAGCCACGTTGCCATCAATGGATATGATTTGATTTACACATTCAGTTTGCAGGATCTCCTTAATGGGGAGAAGTAACTTTCAGAAAGCTCTAATGGGTATGGTATATCTCAATCAAGTTTTTCAAGTCTAATAAACCAGCCAAATGGGAATAAGGTATCTGACCATCAACTGCCCTTGAATGGAACCAAAAGGCAACATATGGAAGAGAAAGCAGATCCCCAAGTAAATGGTGGGACTAATAGATGGGTTCGTGGGAGGCTGATTGAAGTAGCAGAGGGAGCTTGAGCCAAGTTTGCTACTTTTATTAACTACATTTTTAAGAATACAAACTAGTTCTGTTACTTTTTGGAAGTACCAGTCATATTTACTATTGACATTTATTAGAACAGCTTCTTCTGCCTTGTTTTATTAACAGTATAGGCTATCTATGATATGATGATTTACTTGCTCCCCTTAGAGTTGGTATCATCATCATCATTCCCTTTATCTTAATGTATCAATGAGCATCATAAAGAATATTTAGATTTAAACTAAACTAAAATACACTTCACTGAAAGAAGTGTAATGGTGATCTGGCTGCTGCCATCTTTTCTATATAACTTTCTTCCTCTCAGAGAAAATGAAAATATAGAAAAAGAAAAGA